>VXAL01014432.1:917443-1122327 GCA_013399475.1 Chauna torquata | reverse complement strand
TCCGCATGCTCACACATGGAGGAAGGGATGGAGACTTGACCCCAGTGAGCAGAGTTTTGAGTTTTGTTGTAGGGTGTGATGTTTTTGTAGCACAGCTCCCTTCCTTTGCAAAGGGAGGGAGCATGTGTCAGCTTGGTGCCTGTCCTCACTGGGAAAGCAGAAGCCCCTGAACATGAAATGAAAACAAAGCAGTAGTCTGAGGTTCTGGCAGAAATTATAAAATCTTGGCTTGATATCAAAAGGTATGTGAACACTGCAGACTCCTTTGGTTTCCTGGGGAATTTGACCTCAAGTTATTGCTGTCTGTTGATGACATCAAGGAGGATTGTGCTTTTTTAGAGGGGCTACGCTCTAACTCAGACTTTGCAACCAGGGTACCTCTGGATCAGAAAAGTTACAATCTGCCTTTACTCACAGCAATCTAAAAATGATATAATCTATTTGATGGGTCCCTAGTTATAACAGTTCTTAGTGTTAAGCTAATTTGGACATTACTGTGCTTCTTTCTCTCTGTCAACAGGGATGCAGTGGTTGCATTATTTCTGTAGGCGGGCAGATTCCCAATAATTTGGCAGTGCCACTGCACCAGAGTGGAGTGAAGATTCTTGGCACAAATCCTGTGCATATCGACCGGGCAGAAGATCGCTCGACTTTCTCAGCTGTTCTGGATGAGCTGCATGTGGCCCAGGCTCCCTGGAAGGCAGTCAGCACTCTAGTAAGTTGGGATGTGCATCTGGGAAATGATAAAGTGGCTAGGCATTATGAGCATCTGCTTGGCAGGACCAAATTACTGATACATTTCAAAATTCTGAAGACATTTGACAGATTTTTACTATCCATGTTGAAGAACTTGTAAAATGATGCTATAGCATGCTATCGCTCAGGTATGGGAGTGGAGTGGAAACCACAAGGGAAGTGTCTTCATATCGTCCTCACACAACATGGCATATATATGCAGCAAAAGCCAGCACCGCTGTCAGGCTACTATTGTTTATCCTTCTGGCCTTGAAAACTACTCTATCAGGTGGAGATTGCAAAGGAATAGAGACCTGTCAGCACCTCTCTTTTTTCCTGGTGAAGTTCTATAGGCAGGGGGGTTCTGAGGATGACAACTGTGAAACAGAGAAGTCTTTTATTCTCTTCAGCCCAGCCTATAGTCCCCTGCCTTTTTTTTTTTTTTTTTTAAGTGCAAATTCAGTTAGAGTGAAATTTTGGTATGACTTTAAAATACATTCTTGTTCACAGTATGTTTTCCCTCCCTGTCTTTAGAGAGATGCAGTTGAATTTGCAGGCTCAGTGAGTTACCCGTGTTTGCTGAGGCCTTCCTATGTTCTGAGGTAAGGCTCAACCATCAGAGCTCATCAAGGTGGAGGTAGGAACTAAAAAAGCCTTTTTGACACAAGGGAGAAAGTAATTTTAGGGGATGTGGAAAACACTATGCTAGGTGCATGCAGCATAAAGCTGCCAGTCTTAACAGGTGGAACAACTGTTCATACCAGTAAAGGAAGACAATGGATCCCTTAAGTCCATCAGGCACAGATCAAAGGTAGAACGTAATTGTAAGAATGTCTGTTTAGCTGAACTGCCTCTTTCATGTCTCAAGGCCAAAAACATGAGCCATCTGGGGGGTTCCTTAAGGTTCCTGAGCCTACCTGTACAATTAAGCCAGAAGAGTGTTTGCCACAGGAAAAACAGAAGGCAATGTGCTGAGGCCATTTATTGAGGTTGGCATCTGTTATCAGAAAATGACAGCACATCTTTTGAATTCAGCTTCTTATTTGCCAAGCTTCTCTGCTTACAGTCATGTTTTGTGTCCCTGCGCTGTGGCAGCTGTTTCTCTTTAAATAGACATTGTACAGAACCACACATTTGCAACAGCTAGACTTTTTGAAGAAGTTGCATCAGTGCTCACACAAGTTTTGAATGATCACTCTTCTCTTTGAGGAGTTTGTTCATAGCTGACGAGGCACAAAAACAGTTTGGGCACAATTTACATGTTCAAATAAATTGGAGACAGGATCCTTTTCATATGAAAAGAAACATATCAAAATGAAGAGGCACAATATTCATTTTCGGGGGAGCAAAAAAAAATCATTTAAGAAGAAAAAAAAAGAGAAGCATTTAATGTATGTTCATCCTCAAGGAAATATCCTTTAGAAGAGACTGCTGCTTGTGACTTATCAGTTTCTGAAGCTTGCAGTGGAGTTGCAAAGCAAAGTTAAAAGCCAGCACTCTTATCAGTAGGGCAAGTTAGAAAGTGATGTCCCTTTCTAGATTTTTAGGGCACTCTCCTTTTAGCCTGTTGTTTCCATTTGTATTAAATGAGGTATAGGACCTTTCCATGCAAGTATTTGCCAATGCAGGATTTCCAAGGTATTTTGAGCATTTTGGGTTTAGGGGAGCTTCCAGGAGATGAAACTGCAGAATGTCAAACTTGGAGAAATATAAAATGAAAAGCCCTTGCACAGCATACTGTCTGGCCTCTATTTGCAGAACAGCAGCAGGTCCACAGCTAGACTTCCTCATCCTTTGAACAGGATGGCAACAGGATGCCTTTAATATTTGCCAGTTGCCCTTGAAAACTAAATGCATTTCCCCACCAGTTATGTACTGTGTGCACCAGTTCACATCCTCAGTGGTGCAGCTGACATAGGTCTATGGATTTGATTGAACTGTATTGATCTACATCAGCTGAAGATGTAGTCCAGTAGAGTTTAAGCAAGTAGGTACTAGTGTCTGTGTATTTTAGGTTAAAGTGACTGACTTCGTGGGATACGTCCTTCCTCCACTTTTCCCCACAGCCCATGTGGGCTTGCCCACCAAAGCAAAGGGGAAGCTGAGCAGCAATGGTAGAAGTGACCAACGTTACAGCTTTAAAAAGGCAAAAAAACAAAAAAAAACTCTTTCAAAGGGACCTGAATTACTGACTCTTGACCCATATTCTCCCAGATCCCTCTGTCTGATATGACTGAGGGCTACACTTCAAAGTAGCTTTCAGATACCATATCTGTATCTGCTGTGCCCCTCCCCTAAAGTCTGAGACCAGCTGGCAAAGAACAGCCCATTGTCATCTGCGTTTACACTGTCACAGCCATCACCAGTGGCCTGTGCATCTTCATCTGTCACTGAAGAGCAATTGGGCTGACGGTGGGCGAAGTGTCGGTTCTGTCACGAGCTCACAGCTAACCTGCACGGTAAGGTGAAGGAGTCTGGGTCTTGAGCAGGGATATCCGGCTGACTAGCTATTTGCTCCAGCTTACGGGGAGCTTTAAAAGCTTGGGTCAGAAAGGGGATTTTGCAGCAGTGCTAAGGCTATGCAGCCACGGTTCATTGCTTGATTCTTCATTATGGTTCTGGAGGTCACCTGTCTTCTCTGGGAAGTATAATGGAGGTTCATGAGGTACCGGCTCTGCCTTTCTCTCAGTCAGGAGTGGAGTGAGCAGGTGGCTTAAGTCAAGATCTTGCTCAGCTGGTCTGTCATATAAAGGTAGTTGTGCTGTGGTGTCTAATGCTGTGATGTCTCACTTGATGTCATGAGGGAAGCTGATCTGTGTGTTTTTTTTTTTTTTTTTGCCATTCTTACAGTGGGTCTGCAATGAATGTAGTATTCACTGAAGATGAAATGAAGAAGTTCTTAGCAGAAGCCACCAGAGTCTCTCAGGTACCAGTCTGCCCTGCCACTGCTTTTGCTTTTTGTTTGCTGTATTTTTCCCCTGCACTATTTTCCATCTGTTTCTGTATTGCTTTTTCCCCACTCTCTCTTCCTTGTTTGGGGAGGAGCCAGTAGAAGTTGACCCCTCAGCTCATTCCCTAAAGGGCAGATCTTGAATGCAGGAACTTTTGCAAGCTTTTGCTATGAGATTTAACTCTCCAAATCACGTACTGAGTTTCCTTTGATACAGAAGCAGGACTGCTGCTTGCTTACTGTTAATCCAGTGGAATTATTGATCTGCAGAGTATGTAAAGCAGAAGATGAAAGGTTTCAGTTTTAAATGTTTTTCAGAAGCTGATTTTGGGATTTTTTTAGTATCTTTTTTTCTAGCAAGGGGATTTGGTCTAGTACATTGAAATTTAGAAAAGAAGAATCTGAGCAATTTCCCAAAGACCTGAGTGCTTCAAAACATAGTAAACAACTCCAAAACCTGAATTTCTTCTATACTTGCTATTGGTGTTATTGAACAAGGGATGTTTGGAGAGCTGAGAGTGTGGAGAAAGTGAAATGATTGAGCTTGAATGAAGAATATACAGAGTTTGGAGTCTGGCCTTTCAACAGTCTCTGAGTTTGGCCTGGCCTTTTGGCCTGTTTTCTTTTTGTTGGTGTTTTTTTTGTTTGTTTTTGTTTTTTTTTTTGGAATGATCCCTGTTCAGAAAAGTGCTGCAGTGCCATAAACACTGCTCTCATGGGGAATCATGGAGCTAAGTAAGTTAGAGAAGATCTCTGGAAACACTGCTGGCTATGGAAACCAGACACATTACTGCTTACTCAGAGGATTTCTTAGGCAGTGGATTTCTTAAGTTTGATCAAGAACAAAACCATGTGGTTTTTAAGTTAATGAGGCAAATAATGGAAATTTAACTTTTTGGTAAGAAAAGAGGTAATCAAATGGAGAGACCTTGCAAAGTAGTAATATCCTGAAAGATGGGTTAATATGGAGGAAAGAAGACCACTTAGTATCATTTGCAAATGACTTTGAAGGGATTTTTGAAAGCAGGAGAGTACCACTGTTACTTCCATCAGAAGAACTTATGTAACTAATTCTCAAGACTTGCAGAGTCAACTGGTGCTGGAAAACAGATTTTCAGCAACGCTCTGCTGCCCAAAACACCTAGCTTCTCTCTGTACTTCATCATAAGTACTCTGCTCTGCATTACCCCACACGCTCACAGAAGCAAAATGGGCAGCAGTGTTCAGTTGGACAAACCACTTTCTCATGCCACTGTGGACAGCTTTATGATGGCAATGCATGTCTATAAGAGGCTGAAGCCCAGGAAACTAACCCTTGGTCAGCTTAACTCATTGCAGCTTGATTGACTTTAATTGGGCAATGATGCTGTTTGTTGCTGAGAGGTCTGAGCCCTGGTACAGGAGGCCCTGTATAAAATTTGTTATATAAATAAGGCATTGCTGGCTGCAGCTGGCTGCAGACACAGTCAGCTGTACTTCTCGGTCACACCATGAGTTTTCAGGTGCTCTGGCCCTGATCCTGCAGAGAAGTATGCTAGATTTACATGCTAAATTTTTGCTAGTGTAGTCATACTGCAAAGGGAAGACTTCTTTCTCCATGCAGTATTTTTATTTTGACAACAGCCTTAGTATAGTTGAAGCTAAGCTAGCAAAAAGCAAAACAGAACCAAACTACTGTATTCTGCTTCTGAACTAAGGACTTTTTTAGACTTGTCAAGGCTTTATGGGCTGTGATTGGTTCCACTGAATTAGCTGTGAGCATACAACTGAATATGAGCATCTGTGTGGGGCACAGACTTCATTTTTCTTGTTACAAAGCCTTATCTATTTTTGCTCCACCCAACAAAGCTTCTCCAGATAAAAGTGCCTGACCTGTGTTGTTCTGTTGTTTTAGCCACTTTGCTGTTATGGTGTTGTCTCATTATGGCATTTATGTTGCCAATAATGTTCCAAACTTCTTGCGACAGTTGAGACAGATTGGAATAAACAAGGTTGTGTGTACATATAAAATCTGCTGGTGAAAAACTGCAGCAAGACAAAGTTACGTGACACAGGCCACTAAATTTATGAAACGGCATAGGCTATGGCATTGTCCTTGCCTGTGAATTTACCCTTGCACTGATAAATGTAGGGAATTGTGTCTTGTAACTTTTGGAGTTGCTTTATATTGTTTCAAGAGGAGCCTTTTGAGCATGCACAGGCTGTCATTTATTCCATTTTATTCTCTAATAAATAACAAGCAGTTAATAGTGGATGGGACAGGTAAAATGTTGAGACATAAAGCTGGCCTGGAAGAATGTGGATTAGATTTTTTAACCATCTGTTGGAGTGGGTGGCTGGGAGAAGAAGGCATTAGAGAAGTGTGCGCTGGCATCCCAGAGACAGGCAGAAAGAAGTGGAAGGAAAACCGTGTATACCAGGGAACGTGTTGAGAGTCAAGCACAGGTCGTTCCTGGCCAGCTATAATTAGTGGCAACTTCTCCCTGGGAAACTTAGGAAACTACATAGAGAAATGAGAAAGGAATGGATGGATTGCTTAAAATATGTTACTTATTGATACAGCAAACAGCCACTATGCAAAGTCATTAAGTATGCCAAGAATCAATTACTCTGTGAAGCAGCATGCCCAGTGAGGTGGCTGTGAGGCTCAGAGGGGAGGACAGATAGAAGATCTCAGAGGTAAGGAACATCTTTGGGAGACAAGATCAGAGGTCACTGGATCCACGGAAGTGTCCCACTATCTTTCTTCTGTCAGGGTCTCACCTAAAAGCTCTGTGTATTTTTTTCCACAAAATTGTTGTCATGGTGACACTTACGTGGAGGGCTCAGGTGGCTTTGGGGAAATCATGCCAAGTTTCCCCCTGTTATTTCTTTGGCAAAGTTCACTAATCTGTGGAAATGAGGTTATTAATAAACTGGTCTTGTGGAATTCTGCTTCCAAAGGTTTTGCAGTAATGAATAGTGGAGCGCTTGGATGATCCACAAATACTCTCAAATAAAAGCTTTCTTCTTTTGTCTTGTCATGATGACAGGATCACCCTGTGGTACTCACTAAATTTATTGAAGATGCCCGTGAGGTGGAAATGGATGCTGTAGCCAAGGCAGGAAGAGTAAGAACTTTTGCTTTTCTTTAATATTAAACTTTTTTTTAAGATCACAGATTTTCAAAAATAGTGGTTTTTAATGATTTACTATACAGCCATGGAGTTGTGCTGAGAAAACTAGAGAAACAAGAAAAGACGAATTCATCTGAGGTTCAAAAACATCATGCTTGAAAAGCTCAAACTACCTTATTGTATACACCTAAATAGTTTTTTTTAAGCATTGCTTAACCACATGAATGAATCCTTTAGACTATAATTTTTATTGGATTCGCAAATCACTGGCTTCACAAATGACTTGCATCAGAATTGTCTGCATGTTTTATAGTATTACTACAGTTGTTCTATTATTACAGCTTCACCTTGCATTTTATTACTAACCAAATACAATTTTCATGGGGAAAAAAAAAGTTAAACCTCTCATTTAACAGAAATGCTCCGTTTTCAATCTTCATTTTTAACCAGCAGACAAGATCATTGACTTTTTGGATATCAAGGTAGTGCACTTTGATGCAGTGCATTTAGCTTAAAACCTTAGGCCTGGGTTTCCCCTTCTTGGTTTTCTCCACAATTAAAACACCACGAAAGAGTAAGCAAGTGTATACAAATGATGGGGAATGACAACTTTTTTCTGTTCTGAGAACTTAAAGAACTGATATAAAGTCTAATGAGCTCTTACCCTCTAAGTCAACATGTGTTAGAGGAAGTCATAGGATCTCCAAACTGTCGTAGGTTTTATCATTTTCAGTTTGCTTAACCACAGTATGAAAGACGCTAACGTGATCCTCTTTTTCATATGATGTGTGTCTGCTTTAGGCCTATTCTCCCCAAAATCTTGGGAGATTACCTTTCACCAATCTCTTTTGACTTTCAGATACAGCTCTATTCAGGAGACTGCTGGTCTGTACTTAGCAGGGGACGTGGAGGTGGGGGCACAGTTTGTGAGTGTGTGCGAGGTGACTGCTTACTATCTCATTATTGCGTGCAGGTTATCTCGCATGCTGTTTCAGAGCATGTGGAGGATGCAGGTGTTCACTCTGGAGATGCCACTCTCATGTTACCCACACAGACTGTAAGCCAGGGAGCCTTGGAGAAGGTAGGTGTTGCACTGAAAAGAAAAAGGAAAGTAAGAGTTTGAATCAGCTTTCTCCTTGCTTGGGAGAACTTAAAGAAGAATTCAGGAGAAATCAAATCCACAATGCTTTTTAAAGGCCAATGTGATTTGTGCAAATGTAGGATGTTGGTGTGTCCCCTGTGAATGGCTCTGCTGTACATAGGATCATCTGAACTGTATCCCATTAATTTAAGAAGTAGAGGCACACACTTCTAGATTTGTTAGGGTTTTGTGTTTCATCCTTTTAGGACAAACTTCCATAGCAGTAGAGGAGTGTCTAATTGATGTGTATGCCATAGTTCACTTTCTGCTTCTTCTCCACAGTCCTTAAATGATTAGATCAGATGTACAACTTCTTAGCCGCCTGCCTTCCTGGACGGGATATGAGAATGAATGAACCTCACCTAATTTTGACTTTTTCCCCTTTGAAGAATAAACTTAGTAATACAGAGTTAGCTGTCAAGATGCATTTTCTAAATGAAATGTGTAATCCCCCGTGATGTTGTCCTGTCTGAGCTCCAAGTCTATTTGTAAAAGTGTTCAAGGCCTTTTTTCTGAAAATTGCCATCTTCTGGAGCCAAGCTATTCAAATACTTGTGCTGGAATGGTATGTGATTTCTTGACAACCTAGGAAATAAGGCTGTAGTATTTTCTCCCAATTTGTTCCAGAGTATTTCTGCTGACATACCTTCCACTTGTGTATGATGGGACAGACTTGCTGGTGAAAGACTCTTGGGATGCCTGTAATGCTAAGTAGTTAATCTCAAATGTCATCATTGTTCATTATTTCACAGAGAGAGTTATACAGGCTCCAATGTGCAGTGTAGGAATTGCAACAGACAGGACAGGCTTTTATTCTCTTTTTCTCTCCCTCTTTCCCCTTCTCACATACACATGAAGCTGTGTTTTTACTTCTGCTCTCAAATGGAGCCCCAGGCACTGGATTAACAGGCAGATTAAACACTGTTTGCTTCCGAAATATATTGCTGTTGCCAAAATGAAGGTACAGTGAAAAACTATGCTATAGCAGGCAGAAGGGACATTTAAAGGAATCCACATGTGAGGTGATTTATTTATGTGATGATACTTACATGATTTATTTATATGTATTTATACACACACACACACATATGTATTATTTTTTGTAGGTAAAAGCTGCTACAAAAAAGATTGCAAATGCCTTTGCCATCTCTGGTCCATTCAACATTCAGTTCTTGGTGCGAGGCAATGATGTACTGGTAAGAGCTTTTGTGACTGCTGGAGGAAGTCAGACTCTGCTCTGGATAGTTAGGTGCATAGTTCCTGTAGACCCTGTTACGGAAGCTCTGTGGCAGTCACAGCTGTGGGTTTCTAACCTGCCTCGTGTGATGGTGTGTGGCTCACCTGTGCCACCCCTATGGCATGCAGCTCTCCCTGCCTGGGTGGGAGAGAGCATCCTTCCCTGCCTACACAGTGCTGCCACTGAGGGTGAAGTGAGTCTGGTTGCACTGTCTGTCAGCAATAGCTTAATTTCACTGTGGGCTTTTGTCCTTCCCAAAATGATCAGTATTTGATGTGATGGACAGCAGTGAGACCTGTGCCTCATCCTATGAACTGAATATCATTGATTTCAGCTCTCAGATACCCTCGCTGATCTTTAGCTATTTTGATTGTTAAAATAAGCCTTCTTTCACTGGAAAGAAAGAAAGACAATTTCAGCGTCTAGGCCTTTAGTAAGCCTTTAATAACAGCCTTAAGCTGTTAAGATGGTTTTCTAAGTAGTATGGTCTTAGTAGCTATCAGTAACAGAAGTATGGCAGATATCTGACCCTTTATGGGTAACAGGTAGCTTTCTGTTGCTGATGGAGGAAGGTCAGAGGAATGAGAGCGGAGTATGACTGAGGAAGCAGTGAATGGAAGGAAATTCTGACATGGTATAGAAGAGTATGTTATTGGTGAAAGATTCTGTTTGGGCTATTGGTTAGAGAAGTGTACTTAACTGTTCTTCACATTTCTATTGTTTTGCACAGTTATTCAGAAACTCCACAGAAGGATGGAATGGAGTCATTCCTTCCTCGCTTTCCCTCAGTGGTGTTTGCCTTTTCTCTGGATAACTCCTTTTTTTCCTTCTGTCTTAACTTACCTATTCTTGCCCTGGTTCATTACCCCTTCATTCTCACTTACGGCAATTCCTCTCTTGCTGATGAACTCCGTGGTGTGCTTCTCAGCAGGCTGCAGAACTTTTGTTTGTTGCTTGAGTCAGTGAATGACTTCCAAATGTAGATGAGGAAAGTCAGTAACGAGTGGTAGCCTGGGCATTCAGGAAGTGCCATTACCATGGAAAAAGAACAAGGTGGGCTTCTAAAGCTTGTACCTAATGCCTGTGCATAAATTCCCATGCTTCTTGCACGTTAATTTAGGGTATAGTACAGTACAATTTCTAAAGTTATCTCCAGATTAGTCTGGGGTCTAATTTTTGGACAACAGAGCATAAACTCGCCTGCAGAACACTGGAGTCTTTGTATCTCAGACTGCCCACTTCCCTTTCCTCTTGCTGTTCGTAATATTGAACGCCATTTCTGTGACTCTTGTTTGGCAATCTGAAGAGCATCTCTGCCAAGAGGAGTAAGGACTAATTTCAAGAAACATGAAGAAATCTATTTCTTCAGTGCACAGTGCCTGACCCTGGTATTTCTCCTTTATAATCTGATCAGGTGATAGAGTGCAACTTGCGGGCTTCACGCTCCTTCCCTTTTGTGTCGAAGACTCTGGGTGTGGACTTCATCGATGTGGCCACAAAAGTGATGATTGGAAAAGAGGTTAATGAGTCATCCCTCCCCACACTGGAGCATCCCATTATTCCCTCCAAATACATTGGGATTAAGGTATGGTTCCAAAAAGAACACAGAAAAGTAACACAACAGAGCCAGCACTTAGCACATTAATAGGCTTTAGTACTTTAATGCCTGGAGAACAGTTTACTCATCGGCCAAGGGCCAAGATGACCCTTTCCAGTTTCTGTTATGATAATGTACATTGGGAATTTCAGACATATCAAAGGAAAATTATCCAGTGCTTATTAACAAAATCAAACCCCCTTTATTTCTTACTTTTAACCCACTCTGAATTACGTTTCCAAACTGCCTGAGAAATATGCACTTACAGAATTGAATACTGAAGTTCAGGCCTTTTTATGATACTACCTGATATATGCGTGGACATGTACAAAGTAGTGTTTTGAGTGCCCCCAGATTTTATCTTCAAGGTTTGGGACATGGGTTGTTGAATGCATGGAATCTCCTTTATTTGCACCACCAATTGAAAGAGGGGTGAAAGTCTTGGATCCTTCTGATATCGGTGGAACCAAGATTTTTCTTTTCATAAATGCAGCACCCATGATACCAAAGTGTACTTTAGATGTTTTTGAATGCTTGGTCGAAGAAAAGGAATTAATTGAAGTTCCTAATCGTAGAAATCTAGAACAGCAGTGCAGAAAATACGATTGATAATGAGAATAGTTTATACACATCCTTTCAAGCTTAAATAATTTCCATAGTGACTGAAAATTGAGGAAACAGCTAACATCTTTCTTCTAATAAGATGTTCAGACCTATTAAAATACAAGCCACATCCGTGGTGCAAGCCAGTCAGCCTGGAAGTAACTTTACATTTTATTTTGGTGCCACAGATGAGCATTTTTCTGAAATTCTGAGATTTTTTTATTTTTGAGTTTCATTTATTTCTGTAGATTTCTGTTAGGTAAACTTAGGGCTTCTGTGCTATTGTTAGCTAAACAGTCAGGAGTTTCGTCTCTCCTGGGAATGTGGGCTACAGAGTGGAAAACCCAGCTATATTCTGTAAAATTTCACTGCAGAGCCTTTTGCACTGCTTGTGTTTTGTATGGATTTGTCAAATATAAAAACCTGGTAATGCCTTTTGGAAATGCTAAACCTCAAAAAATATTCCTGTTAAACCTGGTTCTCATTGTTTGAGCGTCATATTTCCAGTCCTCTAACGGTTTTATTGCTAGGAATATTTGCATGGAAATGGGATTTTGTTTCTCCAGCAGTTCTTAAGTGCTCTGATAAGAGAATATGAAACCAGTTTCTTTCTCAACATAGCTGCTCCTTTGTGAATTTGGGCCCCCCCACCATTTTAGCTTTAGTGATTGAAATACTGTCTTGCCATGTTTGCTTTCAGAGTGACACAAGTACGACCTGGCCAAGATTAAATCGTGGGTAGAGCAAGACTGAATAAATTTTTTAAATAAGATTTATTTGCGATACCAGAGTCAGTTCCTACAGATTCATTTGCATGCTCATCACAGACAAAAGTTACGGAGCTGGTTGGAAGGCTTTTCTTGGTTGTTACCTTTCAAGACAAAATATGCATTAAAAATAATCCACCTTGACTGTCAGATCTCAGCTTGAGACTGTAGACTTGGCTACTGTAAAAATTTTCTTACAGAAGAAGCAAAACTGATCTAAAAGTTACCAGGACAGATGATGTTTATTGAGAAACCTTTTGCAGAGAAATTCTGCTGTCACATTTTAGTTGGTCATTGTTAGGTGTCGTGAAACAGCAGCTGTCTTGTCTGCAGTATTGCCTCAGAGACTTCCAAGCACAGAGGTATGTCTCTGGATTTAAAAACAGGATCTTTGCTAAGTATGAAGGATGTTGTCATTATGTAAATAGCTGTAGTAGTTTAAGGTAGAGAAGCCCAATAGGAAGTTACTCATTAGCAGAAAATTCTTTTGGAAGTTTTGCCACGTGGTCATTGGCTCTCTACCAGGTAGTTGTTTTGTTTTTGTTTTTTAGTCAAATTAGACAAGATCTCAGAGGCTAATGAAGACTGCAGTGTCCTAAATCCTCAGAATAATAATGAAGATAACCAGGAGTTTTGATATACTCTTATGAAAGGTCAAAAAAAACTAGTGGTGTGTATTTTGGGGGGGGGAGGGGGAGAGAAAAAAAAAATTGTACATGATTTGCCAAATTTCAGCTGGTTTCCATCAAAAGTGTGTGTTCCTGTGGAATGGTTTGATCCTGTGAATGAAAAATTTCTCCTGGAGAAATGTTTTCTCAGAAAAACTGACTCTCTTCAGATAGTGTCTCTCCTTGTTTCATGAATTAAACACAGACTTTCTGTTTCGAAATGTGTCTTAAGAATGATAGTGGGATACCACAGATAAGAAATCTGCTGTCAGGATGTGAGCAAGATTGCAAGAGTTAAGAGGATGATTTATTGGTGAAATAGGTGTTTATTTGTTCCAGTCCATAAAAATGCTGGGGAAGCTCATTTGCCAAGTACTCCTTCGCTTATCAGCCCTGACCAGTGCTTTTTTTTGGATGAATTTATGTCTGTCATTCTGTCACTTTAAGTGTAGCTGGTTTTTTTGTTTTTTTTTGTAATGATCTATTGAGTATTCATCCCTTCTCACCCCCTCTTTCTCTCACCAGGCCCCAATGTTTTCCTGGTCCCGGCTGAGAGATGCTGACCCTGTTCTCCGATGTGAAATGGCCTCTACTGGGGAGGTATCTTTTAGATTTTTTTTATTATTTCTTTTTTTAAGCAAGTTGCCTTTAAACATGAATCTTTAAAAGTGATCTTATTACTGCCTGAATCACAATGGCATCTGTAGCTTCTTCAGAAAATTGAAAACATCTTTCTTCTCTGTAAAAACACATTGTCCTGGAAAGCCTGATCGATTCAGCCACTGGATGTCCCTCTTTACCTGCATGTCAGCTCCCTGAGTTGGACCTGGTTGGTGTGACAGCCTGAAATGAGTTTGTCCGAGAGCTGTCGGGTTCTGGGAGGCTCTCAGTGCGTCAGTCCATTTTATGAATCACCTGCTTCTTGACAGACAAGCGTGTACAGCTTTCCGAACCCCCCATTGGCACATAACCAGAACAGCAATATCAAGATTCCAGGTCATGAGTGTTTGGTCTTGGAACGTGCTAGTTACTTAAAGGCAACAAATACATGTGGTGATGTTTTTGTTGTTGCCTGGTAACCATCGAGGCATGTCCCAAGGCACAAAAGGCAAGAAAGAGTGAATAAAATGTGATGGCTGCAGGACTGGCTGTCAGTAGGATAAGGGGGAGACAGGGCTGCTTTACCCACTCTTTCTGCAGCAGGGCTGTGAGGTGCCTCTGAAACGTCTGGCGTACAAATGGCATGCTATAAAGGCACAAAGCTCTTCCTCTTCCTGCGTAGGCTCGGCACTAATAGGAGCCCTTACCCTTCAAGGGCTACATGTTTCTATATACATCGTTTGAAGAGATACTAGCTCATCTAGAACAAGGAGGTTTGTTTGTGAGTTCTTACTGATCTATCAATAGCTTGTGTAGACATATCCAGGCTATCTTTAAACTTGCTTGCTCTGTTACTTCTAGAAGAGTTGTGGTAGCAGAGACTTTTCTGGGCTGAAAAGCCCACTTGGGAAGTGATTAAATAGTGAGGCAATTACATTAGGCTTAACTCTGCTCTGTCACAGCTAGGCAGGTCGCGGAGCTTGGGCTCCTCCATCTTATATGAGCCTGGATATGTCTCCATGAGCTGTTTTCGTTAGAAAAGACTTACCATTTTAGTATAAAAAATCATTACACTCAAATACGTGGCTGGAACAGCCTTAAGTCTCCTACATCTCTCCAGAATTACTTTATTTTGCTCTTTTTAATGTGTGGAAAATCAGTTATGCAGAAGATTTCCTTTCAATGTAGTTAATGGGCAGAAAAAAGCCAAGTGAATTCCTTATTTTCAGAACAATACTGACTACACAGAAAACATTCGCCCCCATCCAGCCCCCCCCAAAAAAAGGAATAAAAAAGTAACTAAGGGCAAGAATTATCTTTCTTAGCTTTATATGGAGTCAGAGATTACCTTGGTCATAAGGGAGGGATTATTAACTTTTATGAGTTGGAAAGATCCGTATTCACAAATGCCATAAAATGTGACAGTTATGAAGGTCTTTCTTATGAGTGAAGTAAGGATAATAACTCTCCTTGGGTAAAATACTCAATTATTCCTCAAAGACATTTTTAACACACACGGCTTGATTTGGGCTTGAATTTGTCACATCTATTTGGCAGAGATGTGTTTTGCTGGAAGTCTGTTCCCACAACAGTAGCAGACACGGTGCTGGGGGTCCCTTCATGTGTTGTGGGTATTTTGGTCACACTGTAATGATAAACCTGTCCTGGCAGTGGAGGCCCCTGGCCCAAGCATACAGAGTAGGGCTGTCTACCACCTAGAAAGTCTAGGACATGTAACCACTCAGAAAATCTGCTACGCTGCAGAACAGACTAAGCACTCAAGGTTTAGTTTTTAGAGAAAAGCTGAGAAACAAGTTGTCATGATTTCCATCCCCCCCCCCCTTCACTTGTAGGATTTTTCTTTGTATGGTTCTTTTTTTTACTTCAGAAGATCTGGTAAATCACCATTTGTTCTTCTTGCATGAAATACTGGTTTCTGCTCACCATGGTAACAGTGAGACCACAAATGTGAGGGCTCACTCTATGATGGGAAGGACCATAAGAGGAAAATGGGAGAGCAATTCTTAATCAGCCCCTTTATCCCATCTGTATATGTGTGTAGATTTGTTATTTCAAAGAGAAAAATCTGTGACAGTTTCTGCTCCTGACTGTTTTTCAACAAGTGTGGAGTTGGCCAGAAAAAGCAAGGGCTGTTTTTGTTGTTGTTGTTGTTATTTCTTCTTTGTTTGTTTTGTTTTACTTAAACTTTCACAAAAGCTCTTTTTGTCATCAGAATTCCAGATTTGGGTAAGGAACACAGTTCAGTTCTTGCAGAAGATCGTTGTCATCTGACGATCTGTAAGCAACTGAGCTCCACGAGCAGTTCTGAATAATGGAGAACTGCTAAATGACTTTTAATGATTTATGAAGTTTTTATTTGTACAAAATAAACATGCCAATTCATAAGAATTTATTTTGTTGTTTTCTTAAGTACGTACTGACATTTTACTTGAATTTCATGCATTTGTGAAATTTTAATGGAAAATCATCTTTACATACTGTGGTTTATCTTCACAAGAAATGCCAGGAGTGCATGACAGCACAAGTGTAGTCTTAGCACAATTTGCTGTGTCCACACACAGAAGCATGCCCACATGCAGAACACTCGCTGGTATTTAAGCATTATATAATGTTAAGCGTTTTGCAGTGCAGTTACAAACACTGGAGCAGAAGCTGTGTGCAGCATTCACATAACTCAGCAAAATCAATTGCTGTTACTCCTTGGTGTGCTGTTTGAAACTAAAGTGTTGCCTATTCCTTCGTTATTGCTTCATTAAAATTGTGGGATTTGTCTGCAATGATTTTTCTGATTTATTTTTTCCCATGCCTGCGGACTCCATGCAAAAGTGGTCTGATTCTGTGTGAAGTCAAAAGAACATAATTTAAATATTTTATTCCTGTTTATTTTTAAAGCAGTGTTCTTGGGTTGTATTTGTTTTTTTTTCCCCTCATGTGTTCTTGTTTGTGCCTTTTCCTAGGTTGCATGCTTCGGGGAGGATGTGTACTCTGCTTTCCAGAAGGCTATGCTTGCCACCGGCTTCACATTTCCTAAGAAAGGAATTTTGATTGGAATCCAGGTAAGTCCTAAAAATCAAAGTTGAGGAAGGACTAACAGGAACTGAGTAATTGTTGCCTTGTTTTCATTCACATGTCTTTATGGCTTAAATGTGTTTCTCTACAATCCATCTGGAAGTGCAATGAGACAGAGAGGAACAAACACAATAGAGAGAACTTTACTGGGGCTAGCCCAGTGTTTTTTTCCTCTGGCTCCTGGTGGTTTCTACTGGGAGCTGCAGAAGTTTGCTGAGGGCAAAACCCTCAGATCGCTGCAAGTACAGGCTTTGGAGAGTTAGAAGCCACCTTCCTGCAGGGAATAATGCCTGTAGGTGATCAGTTCGTTGAAACCAATCAAAACCAATTCCTCTCCATGCAACATCCCCGCCCCCCCCTCAAAAGACAGTGAGACAGTTTCCATACCACAAAGCTGGACCTGCTAAGCTTTCCTCATAAGTGACAGATTTAATTCCAGGCAGAGCGGTAGTGTCATCCAACAATGTGAAAAACATGCGGCTGCTAGGTTATCACGTGGCAATAACACTGTCAGGCCATTAGACCTCCACCAGGTACGGCACTGTCATGTTGCTCTCCTCACTGGAGTCACGATGGGAATATACTTGAGTGCAGTGGAGTAATAGATTAAAGGACAACAGCCTTTTCACACTGCACCCTGCTTTCCTGGCTGCCTGGAGGCAAAGCTACCGCTGTTCCTTTCCCTGTTTGAAGGTGATGCATGGCCAATACCACTTCCTACCATGCAGCTTCTATAAGCTTGGAGAAGGTAGTTCAGAATGGAGGAACCAACACTACGTTTATGCAGTCATGTTTCTGGTTTCCGTATCTTGTCAGAGCTCCTTTGCATGCCCCAGAACTCTCTTAGGGACCACATCTCAGATGCATACCCTGCAGGTCCAGTGACTCCATATCAGAGTAGACCTTGGACTCTAGGGTTTTATCTCTTGCTGTTAGCATCCCTCAAAGTTGCTGTATGTGACAGAAAATTTAAACAATGTCATTTCAGGAACGTCCTCCGGTGCAATGACATCTCCAAAGAGCCTTTACTTGAGGGAGTTCCCAGTGGGTTTGCTTTAGGAACAACCCTCTTCTGTTCACAGTGCCGTATCAGTAAAGAGGATACGCATTTCAGGATGAAAAGGTGGCCAGGCAGAGAAGCAAAAAGAGTTGGTTCTTTATCAAGGGGTAGTTACCAATGGCAGGAGATGCTGAAGCTAGATATACTTGTAAACTTTGAGGTGTGTGTATGTTCCTCAAAAAATCAGATGTTTCCTCTGCAACTAGAACATTTTTGGGCTCCGTAAAGACAACTGAATGCCTTCTGCCACATCCCTGTTGTGCTGGTAATAATCTTATGCCATGATTGCATAAAGCCAATAAACAAAAAAGTAGAGCACATGAATTCTGCTGTCAGACAATGGGCGTATGATAAATGTGTTGGGTTGTCTGTGCCAGCAGAGGATGTAAAGGAAGTGTGTGAAAAGCAGCCAGGAAGGAACATAACTTCTGCTAACACAGATCACCACTTAGTCCTTTTAAAAAAAAAAAAAATACACGTGCACACACACGGATTGAAACTGTTGCTCCAAATTATATCAAATTAACAGAAAACTCTTTGCTTGCTACCTAGTTTAAAACTTCAGTATGAGACTCTGAGCAGTTGATACCTGTATATCTAATCACTGCAGTACTAAGAAAAGCCAGGAGAAGAAAAAGGAAGAGCCCAGTGTCTGAAATTTAAGCTTATTTTCCTGGTAGCAGCTAAAAGGGAACAGGCAGCAGAGTAATTTTAGCTAGAGAAAGCATTTCTTTAGCTTCTGTGTCAGTATCTGTTAAACTGAGCCAAATATTCTTTGTACAAAGGTCTTAAGAAGAAAATAAAAAAAATAAAGCAACCCCAAAAGCTCAACCCCCCCAAACATTTTAAAAGTAGTAAGATTCTGTCCTTTTTAATGAGTCGTTTACAGTTCCTTTTCTTGTGAAAGAATCCAAAAAACAACAGATCACTCTCTTAAACGTCTCTCTTCATCTGAGCATATTTCTTATATAATTAAACTCTGAAACAACAAGTGTAAAGTCAGTGCTGAGAACCAACTATTGCTCCCTCACCACTCTGGAGTTTGTCACCTGGTTTTCAGTGGTCTGTTTCAAAATCTGCTGGCTGTACAGGCAGAGATTAAATATTGTAGGAAGGGAAGGTTGAAATTTTTACCTAGACCCGATGCATAAACTATGAGTGGTCTTCCTTTAGTAAAGGCTGGAGAGAAAGGGAGCCCCTCACTGCAGAAACAAGAGGCACAAGGACGGAATCACAAGCTGGGTAGTGACCACCAGCATCCTGGTTCTCATTTTAATCAAAAGCACAGGGTCATGTACCTCAAACTGGCAAAGGGGGCAGCGTGTCCTCAGAAGGGAAATACAGGTTCAGAAGGGCAGATACCAGGACACTACTCTCCATGACTGCTCAATATTTAAAACCTCATTGCTGTGAGGATTCATGAGGTGGAGGCCCTGGCTTTCATACTGCAGGTGCTATATTTCCTCTGCTGTGGATGCTCAACTCAAAACTCCCCCTTTTGGAGACTTCATTGCTTTATAGTTAGCTGCTTTCTCTGATTTTTAGGTTGGACTTTTAGGTGTTGCAGAAAGAGAAATAAAAAGACAAATGGTGGTGAATTCTACTTCCCTCAGAAGCGTCTAGGGAGGCTGTGGTTCAACACGTTGAGGTTATTCAGTATAGTGCACCTATATGTCATTAGTATTAATTATGTAGAGGTAGGAGGAGGCTGCCCTAGTGAAGGTGAAAGACACATAGATGAAGTTAACAATAGTAGAGAGGGAGATCTTAGCTTCCTTGCAAATGTTTGACTCAGGAGTATTTTGCAAATCAAGAGTCCAGTGGCTGTGCTGCAGTCCACAGTCCGAACCAGTCCTAGTACACCCAGGCAGTGAACCCAGCCTTGCTGAGAGCCTTCCATGTTGGTGTATTCATGGTTTGCAGTTCCTGTGGTAATCCTATCCTAGTAGCCATTCAAAAATGTTGCCAACAAAGCAATCATCCTCAAGCAGGCAAGCACTCCTTCACATCTGCTGGACAGTACAAGGTGGGTTGGGCAGCCAGCCTGGACCGCAAACCCTCTGGATTGTCCCTCGGTTGTGAGCACTGCCTGACATTGCAAAGGTTGGGGTTCCCCCAGAATTTTAAAGGCCTGGTGCCTGCCAGGTTAAATGGAGCATGGCTTTCTTGTTAGGCAAATGAATCTCGGCCAGTTTATGCAAACTGATAATCTGACCTCTTTTTGTTTCACGATTTGGAGAAATCTGTGATGCTGAAACCCTGAGTCTGCCATCAAATAACTTATATTTTATGCAAGAGGAGTTGAAAAGCTCATTTTATTTTCTTTCCTGATTGGGCTACTCAGTGATATCTCTGGGAGGGAGTGCATCTGTCTTACATCTGTGCTGGTGACCACGAGATGCGGAAAACACTAATGGAGTATTTTATTTTTAAATCCCAGCACTCCAAGTCTGTTGTTTAAAGGTAACCTTCTCCCTTGGCTTCTTAGGTACAGAATGTTTTGCATGCTCCACAGTGGATTTGGATGCAGAATGTTAGATGAGCACAGAAGATGAGCTGGTTTCATTTTGAGCCTGATCTTAGTGAAAACTGATGCAGCAGTATTGAAAGAACTGAGGATGTAGCCCATTACAAGTAGCAAGGCATACTAGCAGACATGAGAGAGAGGTCATAAGAAATAGAACTTTTGCTATAATGGGAAAAGAATACAATTCTTCTGCGATAAATATCTTCTACTAAATAAATCTGCTTGTACTTTTCACCTTTAGTAACTAATGGTTTCTTACACAAGTTCTCTCAGTCAGCTTGTAAATCTGAGGCTGCTCGGATGCAAGCTGACAGCTGTAATTTCTTTTCATGGAGAGGCTGTTTTATGTGTCACAAGTGTTCAGTACGTGTTTGATAGAAGTTTATAATACTGTTGTGAAAGCCAGCCCCCCTGACCACAAGGCAGAACGGTTCTCTCTGACTGGGAAGCTGCCAACCCTGTCACATTGTATATTTATATTTTTCCAGTTAGTGTAGAAAGCAGGGTGACTTCAGAATGAGGTTCTTTCCAAAGTCTGAACTGCTCAAAAAAACCCCGTTAACTCCTTTTCTTCATAGGAAGTAGTTCAATCTTCAGAATATTGCACTCACCCATAAAAGGTAAGCCATCAGTAGTTCGAGAAGGGAGCTTGCAATAGTCTTACTTGCAAAGTGGCCAGACCAGGCTAAAGCTGTAAGCGAGGTTCAGTCTGCCTTGGCAGTGGGTAGGGCATATGCTGCTGATGATCTTTTCGCTGCTGTACCTTCAACATCTAGAAGAAGGTTATGCTGGGATCCAAATTGTGCTCACCTGTTGCTCTAAAGTGACTTGTTCAAGTGCAGGTGTCTACAGGAGGTCATCTTATCTCTCTCTCTTCTAAATTATGTTAGATCTGAGTGTGCATCGTGAGTCTTTCGGGGTGCCCTAAGTACCTGGGCATTCATGTCCTCATGGGAACAGGGTGTCCCAGTCTCCTGAGTGGTTTTGTGTTTTCAATTTCCATATGGCTGCGGGAGTTAGAAATGAATTTGTGTATACAGGCTCTTTGTCATGGGAATTTGGAAACAGAGCATCCACAGGCAGCCCAAAGCCTGTTCTTGTTTGTTATTTGCCAGAATAGAAGGCCAAATGTTTGAGCAATGCTAGAAAAGATGTTTGATTAAGAGTAGAAGAGGCTCCAGTTGGTGTATTTGAGAGGACAATTGCCCTAATATATAATATACAGGGCTGTTTTGTAATTGCAGTAGGAATTACTATGGGAACTCTTACCCTGGTGTTGTAACAAAATATATCTCAGCTGAGAGTGACTATGGGCTTCAGGATCCAGACAGTTTTCTTGGAATGGCACTGTACATGCACGTTCAGACGTGTGTGCACACATGCTGAGCACAGAAAGGTGTATTTGTCTGTTTGCACAGTCTGGAGAAGCTCTGTGTTGGCAAACAAAACCCGGTTTCTAAATCCTAGCTTTGATACTTTATCTAATGAATTTCCTTTTTCAGAAGTCCTTCCGCCCCAAATTCCTCAGTGTAGCAGAACTACTGTATGAGGAGGGCTTCAAGGTAGGTGGTTTCAGTTATTTAAAGCTAGACAGTTTTCAAAATTTGAAATGTACTTAGCCTGCTTTAGGAATGGAGAACTTTAGAGTTTATTTGGAGACAGAAAAAAGGAAATTTTCAAAGTACCACAGGGATTTTTGGCTGAGTGATCTGTGAAGTCAGCAGGTACCACCCAACTAAAAGTTTTCATGATCGTTTAATTGAACAAGCAGGACTAGGTCACTAGTCGTGGCAAGAACAACCCTGGCTCTACAATCAGCCAGCAGCCAGGATGTCACTTTATAAGTCTATGTTCTCCAAGAAACAAAAAATGGCAGGAAGGGGAAGCCTTCTATATGGAGAAGGTCTTCACAGTGCTTCATCTTCAGCAATACTGACAGGCTGTGGACATAGGAGATTTGTAGTGTTTACATCCCTTTTGTAATTCTCGCATCATTTTGAATCCATATCCTTACTGAAAGTTAACAACATTACCACAGAATACTGGGGAGAGCTTTTTAGTATTAAAATATTTAAGTGTTATTTTCCTCAGTGGCAGTAGTGTAGCTACTGGATTTACAGTTCTGCCTTTCAAAACTTAGTGCTGGGCAGAAAATAAGGCAAAAAAAACATTGTAAGTGATTGAACATAAGCCCTTTTGAAAGTCAGAGGGATTTAGGTTTTCCTAAGCCACTTAACTGTTTCTGGATGTGTTACTACCATTCATTGACTGTCATCCATCAGCAGACAACAGATAACAAAGCTGGGGAAGTCGTGCTGTTCTCTGTGCCTCTCTTTTTATGGAGAGGCACCCTTGTGATGAAAAATGCCATCCAAAATCACCTTTGACAACCAGACTGCGCATTGGGTCAGACCCACGAGTTAAATGAAAAGTTTCTATATTATGAGGCACGCGGTAAACTTTTCTTTTCCCTCAACAGCTTTATGCCACAGAAGCAACCTCTGACTGGCTCAATGCAAACAGTATCCCAGCAAATCCTGTGGCGTGGCCATCACAGGAAAGCCAGAATCCCAGCCTCCCTTCAGTCAGGAGGTAAGAGTGATACTCACCTTGTCAAAATTGCATTAACATCCAGGATATCAAATACAAGGGGCAAATTTCTGGTCCTCTTGGGATCAATGATAGTGATTTAACAGGACTTCAGCATTCAGTGCAAAAGATTTATCTGATTCTGCCTGGAATTGTGACAGCAGGGAGGTTTTAGCTTAATTAATGGACATTTCATTGAACAGTCCTATTTAATACGGCACGGATGTATTGCTCCATGTTATATTTTCAGGCAAGAGCATGTGGGAGCTGGATATGTAGCCTCTAATGACAGTCTATCATGCCTTTAATAGAGTTGTGCTGAACTGTGTGAATGCTGAGTATTGCTTTGTATCTCTGAATAGAACAGAAATAAAGCCCAAATTCCTGAGTCCTAGCTTAGTGCCTTAACTCCTCAACCCTCCCGTCTTGGGATGTAAAACTTAACATCAAAGACTAAACACAAGTGAAAATTTTCAGTGTTGTTTACCTGCATGCCTGTAATTATTCATTATAGATTTTCATTAAGCAAGAATACACTGTGTCTTGTGCATTGTTTCTTCAGGCTGATAAGGCATGGGAAAATAGATCTGGTGATTAACCTGCCTAACAGCAACACCAAGTTTGTCCATGATAATTACATGATCCGGAGGATGGCTATTGACAGCGGGATTGCTCTACTCACTAATTTCCAGGTACTTCCCATGTTGTTCTTTCTCCTCTTAGTCACAGGAGCCCTCAGAGCTTTCAAGCACTTCCAGGCACTAGATTCCACTGTGCTTGGACCCTCATTATTTCTGACAAATAACGTACCAGAAGATCATGGCAACACAATTGTTTGAATGTATTTTCCTTTTGCTACTATGCAAAATAACATTGCTCAAAATGAAACATAGAAGAAAAGAAATCTTGGGTCGTGTACTGCAGCATGAAATTGTTGCTGTATCTTTTTCAATTCAGAGCAAATGCCTTGCACAGGATTCCCTGCAAGAACCTGCGTGGTTGTTAAAGCTTCGAGCAGGATGTAGTTGGGCTTTCTTGAATGATCCATGGGGCTATCCGGTTCCAGAGTACCATCCAAGTGGAACTGCTGCCTGTGCATTTAGTCCTGTTGTAGTCCCCAGTTGCAAGTCATGAAGATTTTGTAGCTCCTGACAAACCCCTTTCAAATACTAATAGGGGAAAGGATACTTGGTAATGCAAAGTGGGACTCCTGCTGCCAGCGGTAGCTTGACTTCCTCTGCAAGTGGCTTCAACTTGAGGTCACAAAAGGGCCTCATCTGGCTCTCATTAAACACAGCAGCCAAATTCCTGTTGATCTCAGTGGGCGCTGATGTGGAACCCAGTAACTTGAGCTGGTGTCCAGCTGTGCAAAATCTTCTGCTGTGATTGGAGTGAGTGGAGAGCAGAGAGACTGCCAAACTCCTAGACAGGATAATGCCAAACATAATTAGCAGGAATGGGGAATTGAAGACCCATCCTCTGCCAACTAGCAAAACACATGCTGACAACCAGAACAGGGATCCCTATCCAAAATTTTTTACCACACCTGCTTGATGCAGGTGAACACTTTCAATTGCAGAGTTTGGCTCACGGAGTTTGAGAAGAACAACGCTGTGTTCTCTTTAAGGCTTGGGCGGAAGTGGTAAACAACAGCTGTCATGGGGCAGAACTGTCTTGCCAAAGAAGGCTGGCAGCTCTACATCTCTCCAGATGGATAGGTGGGTTCCAGGGTGCTGGAGCCAACACCTGTGTGAAGCCACCTTCAAACTGTTATCAGTTTGGATGGACTTGAGGAATGGACCTGCACAGGGCAGTTTCGGGGTGACAGTGTAGGATTGTGGAGCCTGCTCTCTTAGCCTTCTGCAGAAGGCTTTGCAATGCTCAGTCCTCCTCTGCTTTGTATTGACAGGTGACAAAGCTTTTTGCTGAAGCTGTCAAATGCTCGGGGAAATTGGACTCCAAGAGTCTCTTCCACTACAGACAGTTTGACAATGGAAATGCTGCGTAGAAGAGCTATGTCCAACCTGCAGTCTTACTGCTTCTGGCACCAAGAGAAGGGATCTCAGATCATCCACCTAACCGTGCATTTTATAGCATCTGCACTGTTTGTCTTTCCAACTTACACAAACTAATTCCCAGTGAATACTTTTGATGGTTCATTGGAAACCCATCCTCTCCTCAGCCTCTCCACCATCTTCTCCCCATTTTCACTTAGGAGCAAATATTACTTACTAGATGGGTAGATCCAGACACCACCATAGCAGAGATGGAAGGAGATACAAATGCTCCTACATGGGAGCTCCTTCTTTTGATAACCAAGCCTCTTGCTTCTTAGACCTTTTTTGGGTCCATACTCCCAGCTATTCTCATGCCGGACTGCTAGAGCCCGGCCCTAAACTCCCGTAGAAAGATGTGTAGCTTCTTCTTTCCATTGCTGATTATTGAAGATTTTACAACTTTACATAATGATTAGACATCCTCCTGCTTGATCTGCCCGATGATACCATGGACACCTGTCATGGTACAGAACTGCTGAGGGTGATGGATGTGATAGAAGCTCTTTAAAGATGAAAGAACACGAATTCCCCATGAATCCCTGCAACAGCTAAGGGGCATGATGCACCTTTTTTTTTTTTTTTAACCCTGGCTAAGCATCATCTTCTGCAGCCTGCAGATCTGATTGGAGGCAAAAGCTGTGTGTGTGTACTGGAATTGCTTCCAAATTTTGCTCAGTCCTTCAGGCTTTTATTATTATTATTATTTTAAATTTTGGCTCATCATTCTGAATGCAAGCAGCTGTCCCTGAATCGTAAAGGCTCTCTGTCAGCTTTGTGTCTGGCTTCAAAAGTGGGGAACTCCCCAAAAACTTCTTTGTACTGCTGTCCGTTTTGTGCTGTGATTGTGGGCATTAAAATTGAATCCTTTCAGAATGAGGTGAAAGTGTTGCAGTGCTTTAACCCTCCCAATTAAGTGACCTCTTCATTTTCACTCCAGCCTTCTCTGCTGCTTTTTCAGCTCCAGCAATGCCTGCAAATGCTGCCCACGGAGCAGACTCCCACTGTGCCACATGTTGCACATTGTCACTTACTGGTTGCACAACAGAAGAGTTCAGCGGCTCTGTGGCAAACAGCACTGCATCCTGTATGTGTATGCTGCAGACACTGTACCTGCCTCTAAATGTTTACCAGCTAGGGACCACGTTTGTGGTTTTTCCCCCATGTTGCAGTATGTGCACAGTACGCCCTGGAGTTGGGAGGATTCAAAGTTGGACTAATGCTAAAACATTTCAGGAAGGATATCAAATCTGATGAAAGTTGTTACTGGAAGGTGCAAAGGAGGGGACAGAGGTTGTCATGCCTTTGGGTACCCTGAGGGTCCCTGAACAATTGATGCTGAGTGCCCAGACCAAATTTTGAGCTAGGTGTGGACTTTATTTGTGATCTGGTTGATGTTCCAAGTGCTCTGATCATGGGCATGTCGTCAGAACTAGCTTGTGTCATGAACACAATCCTGCCTGCTGTGCAGAGGGAGACCTTTGCACTTTTAGAGTAGAGATGTTATTAAAGGCGGGGGGGGGGGGAAAAAAAGCAAAAAAAAACAAAAAAACACCAATCCATAACAGCCCAGAGCCATCAGCTGTCAACTGTTCACCAATTCAGTTGTGAAATGAATGACTAATGGTGGTTAATGAAGCAGTACTCTCTAAATGCATCCTGCACTTTTTTTTCCAGTGGCAAAAATCCCATTAACAACTGGTGTCATTGCACGTCCTCCCACCCTGCTTTTACCTCTAGTAGTGAGCAAAGTGACATCTTAAAATGTCTGTATTCTCTTGTTCTTCGTCTTCTGTTATTTTTCTTGTGAGCTGAAACTGAAAATAAATGCCCCACATTGTCACAGCTGCTCATTCTTGAATTCTTCCTTTTTTTTAAAAAGATTTTGTTGTTGTTGTTTTTTAAGCATTGATGACAATGCTCTATGTATACATCTATCTATACATTCCTCCTATTTATTGCAGCAGCTGCAGGTGCTTAAACCACAGCTTCTTTGGTATCCACAGACTCTTATAAAATTAGAGTGGAGTTTAGTAGAGAAACGCTAGGGCTGCATATATGCTGAGTACTCAGTAATTATACAGCAGTGTTAACATTTTGCTGCTGGTGCTAAACACCAGTCCCTTCCTCACTCCTCCAAAGCAGGTGTCACTAATGTGCTTCCACACTTAACCAGACTCAGCTATGTACACACCATCCTGAACTCTCCTTTCCTCCATCTCCTTTTGGTGTCTCCTGTCCTTGTTGAAGAAAGAAGTTCTTGTTTTGCCCTGACTGATGTAAGATTTAAATATATAGCTCCTATCATGGTCGGGAAGTCATCCCCAAGCTTACCTTGTGCCAACACTGAACACTAGCTGAATTTATTTCTCTGTATCCTTTTCTTCTTTGCATAACGAAGGGGCAGACACTAGGAAAATTTTTAAATATCCACAGCTGTTGGGATCAGTGCAGATGTTAAAAAAAAAAAGTTGCAATTAGTATCCTTTGTACCATGCTTGTCTCTGCTTTCAACAGATTCTGCCTTATAATTGTCTTTTTCTTATTAATCTTGTGGAGTGTGACAATGACTGATGAAAGAAGATACTGTTCAGAGCAAGAAAAGGCCATTTGCTAATCTATGAGCTGTCAAATCATTTTATTCTTTAGTGTCTTAAAAAAGGAAAAAAAAAGGTTGATAAAGAGAGACATGAAGGTATAAGAGACAGCGAAGCACAACTTCTGAGATTAGCATAAGAAAATGTGGCAAAAGCCACAATGAAGTATGAAGGAACCCAATTTTTAGTAACAGGGATGTGTTTTTACCAGTAGGCAATCTGCTGAGTCGCTCCCTGAAGCTGTATCTCTCCAAGGATGCTAAGTGCTAGGAAGCCCTGGAGGCTTGAATTCCCAGGAGGCACTGCTAAATAGTGAGGTCAGGGTAATCCCCCACTTGGTCACCTCCCTGGATTTACTCCTCTGCAGTTAGCATCATTTAAATCACTTGAAGATTGCAGCAATGATGGTTTGGCATGTTGAAAGAAAGAAGAAAAGAATGCAAGAGAGGGAAGACAACTCAGTGCTACCACTTTCTGCTTTCTTGGTAGAGGTCTTAAAGCGCAAGAAGATGAAGGCATATGCTTTATATAAGTGGAACAACCAGTAGAAGGCTTGAGAAACCTATTTGCTCCATTTGAAACAGTCAAAATCAGGTTTCTGAAAGTCATAGGAAGTAGACAAGTAGGCAAGACTTCATGATCTGAAAGAGCTCTTGGTGGTGAGCAGAGCAGCGTGTCTTGTTTGGCTTGCAGGTTGCTGGGTTTTGCTGGACTGGATGTTGGGTTTAAAAGCCTATTTGTGTATTGGTTCTCTGTGCTTGCATCAGAGGCATCTAGGAGTCTGGCTGGGAGACTCCTGTATCTTTATGGTAAAGTGATTCATAAAAGCAGGGAAGGGATTAGATGTTGGCACTATACCAAAACCCACAGCTGCAGGGTGTTTAGTATCAGTGTAGTATCAATGCCTGCCTTCTGCCCGTATCCCAGTCAGATGCAAACAACTGCTAGCATTGATATCTGGGAGAGAAAAAGAGTGGAGCATCACAGTGAGAAATACCAGAGTTTAACTGACAGTCCTTGTCCATCCTCATGAGGTTGGGCTCATGCAACAACCAAGATGAGGTGGTGAAAGGAAAGGGCACCTCTGGCTCCTTCCATTTACAGCATTTATAACACTAAGTCATAGTCAAAGCAGCCCTTGACCTTGGGAAGCTTTCAGCAGACATAATTAGTGCTGTTGTCTCTGCAAGGACAGGAGGCGCTGCTATACCATCTGAAATATATGAGAGCTACTGCTGTAGCCATCTGCAGGATGTCGAAATCTGTTGCCAAATATTATCCAAAGCCTCTGGTTTTGTTCCTTCTGCGTCTCAATATGTAACACTTCGTAATGCAATTTATAGGGAATAATCCGGTTACAGTGTAACATTCGTTTCACTCTTACCATTGAATGGAATTTAAATATGAACCTTTTAATTTGTCCTAATTAAATGGAGAACATGATATTTTGTCATTAACTAGGTAGGCTAAACTCTACCTCATTCTCATAATTAAAGTATATTGAATTCTGCAGACTGATAATACCAGTTGAGCTAAACTCTTAATTCAGGGAAGTTTGTAAAGATGAAACTGAGAGACAAAAGTGTTTGTTACAAATCACGTTTGAGCCGTTTGAGCTTTATGATAATATACTTTGGGGAAAAGAGGAATATTTGCTAGGGAGTACACTAGTGTTTTGGGATTACCATAATCTTGGATGAATCCTCTGGTTCATCTAAACCGGTATCCAAGAGTTGCAAGTGCCAACTGTTTTACAGGGAGCTGCAAGGAGTGCCGAGAGTTTGTAGTTCTGGCACAATTCATTTTCTCAGGGTAAGTTTCTTGTTATTAAAGGTCAAGCTTTTACTCCTGAAGCATGAAATTTCTTGAACTTCATAGATATGGTTTCTGTCAGTCTCTACTGAGTTGCTAACACTAGTGCAAAGCCAGCATAATGTGCTGATTGTACGCTGCTTTTAGCCTCTGGTGTAAATGATTGCACAAGTTATTTATTATAGAGAATCAGACTCTTCTTCAGGAAAAATATTTGTTCTTCCAGTTCTATACAGTCTTTTTTCTGACTTCCTGAGCATTACTAAATACTGCCGAGCTCTTGTACTCCAAGATCTCTTGTAGTAATGAGACCTCATTATAGCTTAAAATGGCCTTCTGCTATTCACCATCTCTGAGAGGCGTTACAATCCACCCCTTTATGACAGAAGCATCTTGGAGCAACTCTTGGAAAAGTGGGTTGTATTCCGACTAAGCATCATGCGGCATGGGATGAAATATTTGCTGCTTTTCATGATTTATGGGAGATAGAATGGTGGAGACGGGAAATAAAAAGACATGGTCAAAACCTGACCTTTGCTGAGGATCAAACCTGAGCCTTTAGTCAGATTTTGAATGCATTGATGTGACTAGCTGCAAGCAAATAAATAGTCTGTTCTTAGTACCAGCAATAGTTCTTAGAACTCTTAGCAGAGTTCTTAGTGTATCTGAAAATATGAGTTAAAATCTTTCTTAGTGCTCTTCCAGCAGCTACAAAGGTACCAGTGTTTATCTGTTTTGCAGCTTAGCCTGAGCTGTTGGTCCTAAACTGAAGGTCTCAGCAATCCTGTGTCATTTATATCTCCTCCTGAGCTGCTACATGGATACCCGAGCACATGGTGCCTCAGTAATAGTGTCTCATGGGGAGTCTCTCTTATGCAGCTTTCATGTGGACAACAAGATATGGCTGTTAGATCTTGACACAGGTAAGCAAAGAAGTGCTGTAATGGTGGTGAGGAGGAGGTGTATGCTTATGTTATCATGGACATCAGTAACACGTAGTACAGTAATCAACTATCTGAACACCATACAAGCAGACAGAGAAGATACAGACTCCAAAGGGCACAGATAAAGAGCACAGGGGAAGAAGGACTGATGTTTAAGCTACTAGGCAAGTTCCAGATTTGTTAGCTTATATTTGTTAGTAAATGTTTTTAGGTCATTTCTGGTAGATACCAGCATCACAGGTTGATATCCTTAGAAAAGGCTGGAAGCTACTTCAGTTGCAAGAGAAGTCACACTCTGTAGGTATCTAAGAGAGAAAAAGAGTGGAGCATCACATTGAGAAATACCAGAGTTTAGTTGATGGTCCTTCTCCATCCTCATGCTCTCCTCATGCAGTTCAGGCTAGGTGAGATGAGATATGCTGCTAGACTAAAGGGTAAATAGCTTCAAATGGAAAATAAAGTGTTTGCAGCGGCATCAGGTGCAGGGAAAGAGTGAATGTGGGCCACAGCCATGTCAGTACAGAGGAGGAGCAGAAGCTGCTTGGTTGTGCTGCGGTCCAAGCTACTGGCACTATTATTTCAACCAGAGCTCTCGTACAGCTCCAAAATGGGTGCATGACAGAACAACCACTTGCAGTTTCTGTTCTTACTAGCACGAATATAACTGAAATGAAGCTGGAGACATCCAGCTGTTCTGAGATGAGAGTACCCCTGAACATATAATAAAGATCTTGAAACCTCGGCAGAAAGGAAAATGCCAATTATACAAAAGCATATCCAAGCGCTGAGTTGCTCAAAGATTGTTTTTCTGTCCTGTGGGATTTAAACTTAGTGCAATAGCACCATTTCATATGTTAGTAGATGGCTAGGCATCCTTAACTAAAAGGTGTTTTTTTTTTTAATTAACTGTAGGAAAAACAGCCTCAACAAATTCTGTTTGCTATCTGCCATCAAGAAAAGCCTATTAACTATAATTGTTGGGTTTTTAGTTTTCAAGGAACCCATAATTAAATTTTATTGTTTCGTAAGTGATTAGAATTAATTGCTACCACACGAGCTCTGGTGCTCATTATCTGCTTTAAATTGGGAGTGGCTTTTCTGCAGCATTCCTTCATTTACCACAATCCCTTTCTGTTATGTTCCTCACCAGAGTAAGTCCATTGCTCTAAGGAATTACTAAAAAGTGACAGATGTTGATTTAATTTATCTTCTTCAACAGATCAGGATTAACTGAAACAGAATGGCTTCTCCCAGTGTTTAAACAGAAATGTTTTGTTTGACAGAGGAGGTGATGGAGGAATGCACTGCCACATTAGTTAGATTTTCAAACTCGTGCATTAAGACTCAGTGCCGTATTTGAATTCTCTTTTAAATGGTTTTGTGGTGCTAATCTGAAAATTAATCCAGTGTAGAGGAGAGGATGTGTTACACATTTGCTCATGTGCTGCAATAAATAGTGGTGGTTGGATTCAGTTGCTATTATGCTGATTTAAGACCCCTTTCTCACCAGTTTGCTGGGTTAAGTCTGACCTTCCAGTCATTAGAGCTGTACCTTTTGTTAAGCTTGATTTTGGACACTGGGTGGGAGTTGCAAATCCTACAGCCCTCCCGTAGAGCCAGAGTATGCCTTGTCAGAGACCAGCCACATCTCTTCTTTGTCCATATGCATCCCTTGCCAGTTGGGGTTTACCTGAGAAAACTCCCGTTGCCACTGGATTTTCAGTGTCATACTCACTTTTCCAATGTTCTCCAAGGGCCCTTCTAGCCAGCAGGAAGGGATCAAGGTGTAATTCCTGGTCTTCACCTGTTGCATGACCTTCATTTCATTGCTTGTGTTCCCTTCCCACCTGGTAACTATTTGCATTGGAAGGTGTTTGGAGAAGGAACTTGCTTTCATCCTACATCAGTTCTCTCAAATACTATCTGGCCAGGCCAGGGTCTCAAGCCTCTTGTCCAAGAGACTCTAACCCATGTAACAGCTTCCAGAAGCTGCAGGCTGAGGGCAGTGCTCAGCAGCAGTGCTCCTGGGGCTCAGCTGAAGAACAGGGTTCGTGCTTTATTGTGGGTCATTCCCTGAAACACAGATCCTGCAGCCTGGCCCTGCCATGCACAGTGGAGTTGTTTGGCCTTATGTCTCTGATATTAACCTGTAGCAACAGGCTGCTTATCTGAAATCCACTTACACAGAGAATGCAATCCAAATACACCCCCAGTCTACTCACATGTGGTTCTCCACTGGTGAAAGGATGACTTAAAGGATGCCTGAATCATTAGAGGGCACTGTGTAAGGCATCTGGTGAAGGGGGTTGTCAAAGAACTGTATAAAATAGAAAATTGCAGTGTTTAATACAGTGTGACTTCACTCTTAGACTGTATTTTTAGAGGGTTAGAGTGCTTCAGAGGATGAATTTATAATAAGGAGATGTTTTCTCTCAATCCAGGATGTTGCTCTTATGGAAAAATCCTACACAATTTTCATACACTTGTCATTATAAAAATTATACAGAATATTAGGCTCTTTGTTACAGACATGGAGTTTAGCAGACAATGACTTGCTTCCTCTGAACTGTGATAACTTCTGAAATTGAATGGATTTAATTTTATTATGTCCTGTAGAAAGTTATCACTGTCTATTCAGCTCCAGGACATAGCAGAAGGTATGAGTGATTTGCTCTGTAGAAATGGGAGTATTAGAGTGTAGGTAGTGTAGTCACAGAATTTATGTGGACAGTTTCCAGTCCAGTTGAATTACTTATATATGTGAAAATATTAATAAAACAGGTTTCATTATGTGTAAAAGGCAACAAGGAGTGCCCTCAATTGCTCAGTTCAGCCGCTAATCTGTCTATAGGGGCTTGGATAAGGACAAGCCTCAGGAAGACCAGGAGGTAAGGTTCTATAGGGAACCTTGCAAAGTTGTATGTGGAACATGTATTTACAGCATTTTAGAATTTAGTAGCATCACATAATCATTTCAAGCCCGGCTGGAGGGGGTTTACGACCTTGAGCTCCTCCACAAGGAACTGAGGTCTGCATAAGTTAACCAGGTATCATCTGGAGACAATCTGGCCCTTGTTGCAGTGCAATAGCTAATGGAGTGTGTGTGCCTCGCCCCTTGCAAGTGCCAAGAAAAATGAGCCAGCTTCATTGATTGATGTCTGTATTAGGCCCCAAAGCCATGGTGATCTGAGCATTTGTGTCAGATAAGGAGGATACAGTGAGGCAGCTCCTTCTGGCTCTGGGGAAGTCTTTTTGAAGGTGTGGTAACTCAACAGCTTGTTCATAGAGTTCAACTCAATGAACACAGCTTTTACAGCTCCTTCCATCTTGCCACAGGTCTATGTGCTTGGGTTGTAAACAACTGGGAGCAGTACATGGAGCAGTACGGAGCTTACAGGGGCTCTTTTGTGACAGTGCGGAGTCTCCGATGTAAATAATAATCCATGATCCCCTATAGTATGTTCCTCACACACTAACAACTTTAATAGAAGGGGAAAGCTGTGATTCAACAGCTTTGGGGAACACTGGTGGCTGTTGGGACTTGGATCATACTCAGTTATCTTCAAGGCCACTTTTGTCTCAGGGCCAACTCAGAGTGACTCCACGTACATCTCCCTGGTGACTCCCCATCCCTTCTCCGTGTCCCCCTCCCACACCCAACGCTTTCTGCCCTCCGAGCATGTGGATTGCCATATGCCATGAGGAGGGATTTTTTTTCCAGGTCTGTCAATTGTGCCACCAACAGCAATTCTCCTTCCCTGCAAACCTCGCTGTAGGAAAGTGACTGCTAGCATTAGCTGGAAGAGTGATGTGCTGTTCCTAGGGCAGTAGGTGTAGCCCAGCACCTTGGGTGCCGATGAGGGGGCAATCTCTTTGATGATTCATTGCCTTAAGCAAGTGAAACATCTAAATTCTTACCTGGGGATCACAGGGATTTTTGTTACCCTGGAACAGGATCCCAGAGTGAAGCTGTTTTTCTGTTTTGCTGGTTCTCAGGTGCCCTGGACACATCTCTCTGTGGTCCCTCCTCTAGGCTGCAGTGCTGGCATGCAACATCAGGCCCTGTTGGGGGAAAAAGTATTCACACAGAGAAATCTTATTCCTTTCAATGATTTTTTTTTTTCAGTGTGTGTTTTTAAAGAACACAAGAAAACCAGGAAAATATTTAAGTCATCTTTTGAGGATCATTTTTGTTTATGTTTGTGTTAAAAACATAAAGAAAGAAGCTCCTAAAACCAGACTCTTCACAGTAAAATGGGTAGCAAATAGTGGCACTTTAGTAAATGTTGCCATTCATTTTTCAATAAATTACCAATTTATACTTCTGAATGTGGTAATAAAAAGAGATAAAAGGACAGAAGAAGGAGGAAAAACTTGGGAGGTTTATGTTTACTACCAAGCGTTTGGTTTTATGTTTATCTCATGGAAAGTAACTCCATATATCATGATAATTGACTTCACCAAGTACCTTGGGGGGTGGGGGGGAGACTGCTACAAAACAACATTTTGTGTGAGAGAAGACTATGTATGGTTTTTCTGCTAAGTAAAACATTCTCCTTTGAATCAATAGTGTAAGCTTTTTACAATGTTCCTGTTTTGTGGTTCATTTGTCCAGCTGGTGGCTGAAAACAAGCAAGGTCATGGCATAAATAAGAGCAAAATGTTTATAGTTCCCTTAAACCCTAAACAAATCATCACTTATCTACCATCATTCCAGATTAATTGATTCCTGAGAAATTTATGGAGCGAAGGCATTTTCCCCCCACCGCTCGCTTCCAGCAATTTGCTCGTTGCTGTTTTAACTTCAGGGATTTGCAGGCAGCTCTTCTGTGCTCCTGACCAGGGATTTTGGACCAGGCTTGGGAGGGTTACTCAATTTCTCCTTGGCATCTTGGGGCTGGAAACAAAAATTGTTGAGCAGCTGAGATTCTGAATTTTTCCATTGCTCAACACAACAAAAGTAACGTTCGTTGCTGATCTATTTTGGAAACAACATTTGTGGCAGTTCCTCTCTGAGTCAGTCAGAAGCACGGAGGATGGGATTGTGGCAGGCAATAAAAAACCCTGCTGCTCCAATAAGGACTTTAATTACTCACCTCGTTACAGGTGAGACCAAGGGAGGCTGGCAGCAATGCCAGCTCCAGCACAGCTGTGGAGGATTTATTTTTCTCAATGATGAGTGGAAAAGGCTGTAAAAATACTGTACAAGGTTGGCTAATAAACTGTATTTTATTAGCCGTACTTATTATGAGTGTTTACAGGCTAGTGTGCTGATAGGCATTTTGATGAGGTAGTATTCCTTAATTGCAGTCGTTCTGGGATTGCAAAACAAAGGATAGAAAGCCAGAAAGCTGGAAAACGTAGGACATGCATATGTCAGGTCAAGATTTATAGCCAGATAGTGAATAGCTAGCTTGGCAGCAGGTATTTTAAATTGTTACAGCGTTGGCCTCGTCAAGTCATTTGTGGCTTGTTTAAAGCAGATTGATAGTGCTGATTGGCTGATGTTTGTGATTGCAAGCAAAATGGACGTGCTTTATCCTTGGAGCATCCCAGGCCCCTGAGGTCCTGTAGCGGACCAGCGAGCTAATGGTGTCCCCTTGTTGTTTGGCTTCTGTCCTACCCCTGGTTTCCCTTGATGTCTTTGGTGAATGTGGGCAAAGAAAGGAAAGACCTGGACAGCCTCCCAGCCCATCTGATGCAATGAACCTCTTGCAAAGTTGAGAGTTAATTTCTTTTTTTCTGAGTCCTAGTCCAACACCACCGAGTTCTACCCTGGTTTTCCTTGTCTGGATTTATGGTACAATTTACCTCTCCTAATTCCTGCTAGTGAGCTGGCGTCTTGCAGATTGGAGCCATTTTCCAGCCGGTAATAGCAGTGCGCTTCCTAGAAGTGCTACTTGGTGAGGGGTTGTGATGTCCTCATGTGTTGGCAGTGTTTCATCTCAGGCTATGATATACTACCAATAGCAGCAGTCCTCTAATCAAAGTAATGACAAGTAGTGGGAAATTAAGATTAATCTGAGAAGACGCTCTGTGAAAACACCTTCATGCTTATTGTCTTTGGCTCTCTGCTTTTTGCTTTCCAGTCACACAACCAAAAATGTGCTCTGTTTATAAGCAAAAAGATTTTACTGGATTTTTCTCATTGTGCATCCTTCTTGCCCTCCCTCTTTGCTGGCAATCCTGCAAATCCAACCTGAGTTGCCAGGGTCCTGCTGGTTTCTTTACTCTTCTTAATCTCCAGTAGTAAATGTTCTGCAGGCAAGCGACATCGTCGGTGGCATCTCTGCCAGCCCATCGCAGGCTGACGTGGTGCTTAGGTACAAGCTGTGACTCGTGTGCAAAGGAGCAGCTCTGTGCTGCTATCTTGGCCAAGGCGGTCCTGCAGTTCTGACAGCTAGCAGGGGAAAAGCACTCTGGGAAGCAGATAGCATTCAGAACAGTAGTCACCTAGGACCACATTTTTAAAGAAATTAGGTATCTAAAGATGTAGATCGGTGGAAGTTGCATAGCTACATACTTTTATAAGTCCTACTTTGGACCAATGGCCATTTTGGGAGACTTAATCCCATTCAGATCTGGATTTTCATCTCAGCCCCTTCCTGATAAAGAGGAAAAAGTGGGTATTCCCTGTTCTGTTAAAGAGTGCATCTGTGAATATCTGTACTGGGGATGGAGTTTCTGACCTGAAGCCTGGGAAATCCACTTGAAAGACTTTCTATTAGTTCCTTTGGGTTTGATGGAGATCCCAGAGGGTGATTTCCCCAGATATGAAGGGATCAAATGGATTTACAGCTTCTCTGCCTGAGCTGATTCTCCTTTCACTGTTTGCATCTAGGAAAAGAAGCAAGAATACATATATCCTAATGTTTTAGGATGAAGCAATGGCTTTAGGCTGTCATGGGAGTGCGGTGCATTCATGAGCGATATAGTAGGTGCTCTGTGTATTTTGCTGTGAAGCAAGTAGCGCCAACCAGGAGCATCCAGTTAAAGATGTGGTCCATGCTACCGGATAACTGTGTGCTAAGACAGGATAAGCAGCATCCCATTTCTGGTTGAACTTGAGAGGAAGTTTGCATAGGGTGTAATTATGCTAGGCAGATTTTCACTAGAAACGCTTCTGCAGCATTCAAGTGGCTGATCGATACGTTCTATGTTGTGAGGGCTTTTTTTTTTTTTGTCTACTTTTGGCAACATCTTAGAAATTGCATGTGACTAGTCTTTTATTTTGATAAGAAGTTGCTGTTCTCATTAAACTTCAGAAAGTGGTCTGAAAAATGGTTTTGGTTTTACAAGTGCAGCAGAAAAGCTCTTAAATCTTGTAGTAGCAGTGCTGCAAGATGGACTATTTTGAAAGCTGCCAAATTAAATAAAATTTCCAACAGCTTTATTAAAATTACTTCTGTTGTCCCAGTGGTTTAGCATCAGATCTTCAAATGGTACAAATCGGCAGAACAACTGGACCATCTCACTGACACCATACCAAAACCAACCTCTCTTCCTCCAGGCAACTGCAGAACGGACTATTGTTCGTCATTAGCTCTGAAAGGAAAGGAGACACTTTATTGAATCATTGATACTCCATCTTTTCCTTAAAGGTCCCCTGTCTAAGTATGGAGTGAGTACAACCTTGTGTATTTGTAGGGCAGTTGGAAGTTAGTTTTCGAGAGAACAATTCATAAAAAAAAAAAAAAAAGAAATCCAGCAGAACTGTCTGCATTTCTCACAAATCAGATGAGTGCTTATTTCCTAATGAACAGTCTTTGTGCTTTGCTTTTCAATTGAGAGAGTGCAGCGTTCATTTTTCTAGCTGAACGAAGAAGGAAAATAACAAGCAGGGGAATTAGAGTTAGGTCTGTCAGCATGTAAGTACTCTAAAGCTTGAAGTTACGAGCAAGTTGGTTTTGCTTGTTTGATGAGCACGAGAGGGTAGTGGCCATATGTGTTAACGTCTGTACTGGAAGATCAAGGACTACCCATGCCGAATGAATGAGACTCGCACAAGTATAACTCTATCTCCCTCTGTATGCTGTGTGTAAAATTGCAGGTGGCCATTATGTAGGTTGGGAACATAAGGCTCAGTAATCTACAGAGAAGGGGTTTGTCAGACTTTAAGAGAAGGAAAAGATTGAGAGTAAACATCCAAAAAGTATAGATACCTTGTGGTAAAATGGAAGTTCCACATCCATGGAGTATGCTGTACTGTATCTTCTGTTTTTCAGCACTGGTGACAACAAAGGTGGAGAAGGGAAAAGTCTGTATGGTAAAAACTCAGAGGAAACTGGTTCTTTGGTGATAGGATGACGGTTGGACTAGATGTTCTTGTAGGTCCTTTCCAACCTTGTGTTTCTATGATTCTATGATTCTGTGATTTGGCTAGAGGAGGTTGTGCTGCTGTATGAGGAACACATATGTGCGGTGGTTTCATGGTTTATAGTCCATAGCAGCAGAAACCTTGGGCACCCAAGTATGTGCCTGACGTCACTGAACCCTTAAAGAGGCTTAAAACCTCTACAGAATTCTCCCCATAAGGTCTCAAACCTGTCAAGGTGAACTAAGCTCTTCTGGTAGGCCAAGTTCTTTATGTTCCAGTCTGTGCTTGCAAATTCACAAAGATAATCCTAAAAAACATTATGCCTTTTTCTAGAAAGTATTGTCTTAAGGAAAAATAATACTCTTGAACCCATTCTGGGATGCGTGCAATGAAGGCAGGTATCTAAGATAAAACCTCCTGTGTGTATCTTGCAGTCATTCACACAATCTTTTTCAGTGAGATATGAAACAGGAATTTGACTGGGGCCAATGCAGCGCTTTGTGGCTGCAAGTGGAGGAGAAATATTGAGAGACTGAATCTTGGGGCTGTTACGAGTTATTACAGAGATGTCACGATTGACATTGGCCTAATGGGGCAAACTGTGGTGTAATGGGACAGATTTCTTCTTCCAAGTGTGTGTGACCTCCACGGTCGTGAATGTGTGAGGACAGGACTTTGCCTGTACAAAAAGGTTACATACCAAAGGGCAGGGGATGCACTACTGTAGACACTGTGGATTCACGGAAAGTGCAGAGCAGGTCAGAGCCTGGTCCCTAGGCTGCTGCAGCCTTCTTTCTCTCTTTTGCTCCAACTTTCAGAAAAGATTTGGGACTATTGAGAAATTTTGAAACTGATGGTCTGATTTGATTTGAAATCCCTCCCCCAGCAGTATCCCTGCTTAAAATTCCTAGCTATCAAACAGCTACTTCCTCACAGATTATTGGCTTTTCGTGTTGCTCAAGTGCAGCCTTTTCATCAGACTGCATATGTTCTGATCACTTTCTGGCAATTTTTCTTCTTGTAAATAGCGTCCATTCAGCCACAGTTTATATAACCACTATCCAGATAATACCCTCGTAATGACCACTTTCCCCAGAGAAGCACAATTATATCTCTTTCCCCATTTCTGCCAATTGCATGTGAGTTTGCCACAGAGCCAAACATGGCCCCACTATTGTACTAGTGCGGATGGGTAGGAGCCACAAAAGCCTGAACTGGAAAATTCCCAATCTCTGGGCCAAGAACATTGATTTACTTCTTTCTGCTTTAGGGGTTCCCACTGAATGAGTTGGACAGAAAAACTTTTCCATACTTTCAGACTTTTTCACATGCTTGAAGGAACATGGTTTCAGGCGGGTTGTAGAAAATTAGAAGGTTTGCATGTAGTCAGGATTGCAAACAGGAAACATACCCCAAAATTTTGCCTGATGGAGTGTTGTCTGCATGGACCATGGGCTCACTTTTGCCATAGGTATGCGTTGCTTGCTTTTAAGATGACTGGGATCCATCTAAGCTGCTACAGATACATGCAGCCTGGGGATCCAGGGCAGGCGAGGGCTGGTGGACAAGCAAGAGGTTATCACGAGGTGCAGCCAATAGCTCTGCCACCAGCTGGTTACATTGGTTGGTTGCATTGCCAAAATTCAGCTAAATTCTGCTTCCTGTGATAATTGGAAGTGCTGGTTTTCCCAAACGTACCTCTGACACCGGGGCAGCTGGAGAGGAGTGGTGCTGAGCATGGGGCAACTAGCAGCTACATTCTGCAAGCATTGACATGCAAAGCTGATGTGCATCATGTGGTAAAGTCTACATCCCTTTCTTGAGGTGTCCCTGTCAATAATTTGGGTGACCGCATACATCTGACCTCTTGTCTTGAGCCTGGCAGGGAAGAATGTCCTTGTTACGGCTTTCCTGCAGGCTGCCCTAAGCTCCATGACATGGAGAGATCTCAAGGAAAGGGGAACAAGACTACAGATGCCAAATGAGGTGCACTTCTCGAAGCCAGGAGGTCAGTGTTACTTCTCCCACCTCCCCAGCCTGTGCCAGCTGAGGCCAGTGAAGAGTAGGTCTGTGACAAGATGTTCTCTTGTGGGTAGATGGCAAACTGAACGCTTTGGGAAACCAGAGAGAGATTTGAAAAGTCTTTCACTGAGCTTTCAGGTGCCTGCATGTTTAGGCATCTGCTGCTAGGCCTGATATAGGGCCCAAATTTTCATAGTATTTTCTGAGGAAAAAAAAAATATATTGCTCCTTTTAATATGTTTGATGTGGAGAGTCTGGCCAGAATTCCTAAGCTGTAGATTTGGCTGCTTCAGAAGGGAGGTGAAATACTGCCAGGACTTCTGCTGAAACCCATGTGATCTCAGGTCACCCAGAAGACAGTGATAATTAGCCAAATATCAGAACAGGTGCAAGCATTTAATTCTGTCACTTCTACACACAGCCAGGAAAGTTGAAGGAGGGCCGGAAAAGTCTGAGCTATGGTGGTGCCTTCCAAACGAGCGATGCTGGGTGTGATGGTACTGGTCTAACATTGTTCTTGCACAGGTAGATAGCATTTGGCTGGTATCAGGATAGGCACAGTGGCCTTAGATCTACTTGCAAAAGGTGATACAGATATGTTCTAAGAAGGAAAATATGCATGTACATATATAGATGTGTGCAATTATGGGCATTCAGAAGGTGAAGTACCTCTCAGAGGAATACTGATGCGTTTAGACTTTATTTTGGTTTTAGGGAAGCAAGACGAATTGGGCATTTTTTCCCCTCTCAAGTCACTAAGTGTTCCAGCTTAGAAAGCGCAAAGGCGTGTTCTCAGATAAAGCAGAACAGAGAGAAAGGGGGGGAACACAAAATATCTTTCAAATGCCTTCATGTGAATCAGACAAACAGAAAGTTAATTATCCTTCTGTCATTTTCTGGTGGGAATACCTTCATCTGCTGCCTTTTTGGGGGGAAACTCCAGACCCCTTGCAAACAGTGCTTGTGGTCTTGCTAGAAGAGCACAGATTGCTCGTTTTAGCTGGCAGCACGTGGACAAGGTGGAGCTCCTTGACTCGGACTGTGGATGCATGGCCCAAGGCTCCCTGTTTTGGCAGGGCGACCACAAGAACCGTGGCACAACATGGACTGATAGCCTGGCTGGAAGTAGTACATGGCAGAGATTTCCCGTTAGGCGATGAGAGGGACAAAGGGGAATCAGTTGTTGATGTCTTCGCTAGTCGTTTGTTATGAGTGCCTGCCCTTCCTCTGTTGCTCTTCCTCATGTTTCTTTCCCAGCACTTCGTTATAAGTAATAACATCAAGGATAGAGCCTGATGGGTAGGGGTTGGGTCAGCAACGTCCTGCGCTACGTGCCATGCCTGTACCCCTGGGGAAGACTGTTCCTGCCCACAACACGTGGGCAATCCAGGAATTACGCGATTAGACAAACGTACCCCAGAACTGAGCAGAGTGAATCACCTATCAGCTGCATTAGGCTACAGCAGGAAGTTTGCAAACTGTTACTAATGAATTTTAATGTGAAATATTTGTAAATTCTTTTATATCTTTAATATTCTGTGGAGATGTGGCTGATGCTGCAATTCTTAAAATTGCACTGAAACGTGATATATGGTGTGCACAATGGTCCAGAATATTTTATCATGTCTCTCCAGACCACTGCCAGCATACTGGGGATGTTTTTGAGGTAAGTCTGTATGGGAAATCATTGCTGGCTCGGTGATGCCAGTGTCAATGCCAAGCCGTGTGACACTGGATCATAGCCTTCATTGCGTCCCAAGGGCCTGTTTCTGCTTTGTTGCATTGCCAGCCATGCCCCTGTGAAGAGAAATCAAGCCCGTGGCTCCTTCTTGGGCCAGATGGCCTCTCAGACCTGAAGGCCAGGCTCTGATCTCACTGACACGAGGCTGGATCCACCGTGGTGTCACGTCACCCTTCGTCTTGCTTGAGTCACTCAGCTGATGCGGGTGGGTGACAGAGAGCCCCAGGTTTGGCTAAATGATCAACGAGGCCTTTGTGGCTTGCTGCAAAGCTTTAAATACCTCTGTGGGTCTTGCAGTGAATAAAACCCTGGCAGAAATTAGCCCCAAGTGACTAGTAGTGGCTGGCTCAGACAAAGGAGTCAGCAGCACTCAGGCTCTCAGAGAAACAGCAGCAGATTTTTGGTCCAGGAAAAAAGAGGGAAAGTGAACCACAGGGCTCCAAGTAACAGGCTGGCAGACAAAATATATCTCCAACAGCAAATGATTTAAACAGGCGCACTGATTTTGCTGCTGTCTTGTGTCAGCATCATCTATCTGTTGCTTTAGTTATTTATTTATAAGGAGGGGATTTGCAGGACAACAGCCAAGTTGTAGAAGTTCCCGAAGTCCAGGAGATTGATTTTTATACTGCAGAGGTTGCTCACGGCAGTGGGCCCACCAGTTGGATCAGACTCTGGCCAGGGAGCACTGGAGTAGTCTGAGCAGGATCCAACCTCATGTTAGCTGGGCTGCAGCATTTCAGTGTGGATTCCCATCACGCTGGGTAGAAGCTCACCCCTGTTTAGCAGATTACTCAGTGCATGCCTTGCAAAACCTTCACGCGGCTTTGTTCACAGCATCTGCCCCAGATTTCAGATGTAAATGGAGGTAAGGAGAAATTCTGAGCCCTAATGTTGGTGGACAAACTGCCACTGGTCAGGGCTGTCCCTACCCAGGTGACTTGGGCACAGCCACAGGTCCATGCAGTGACCCTCCAGGGGTGGGTGGAAGGTGCTGGGCAGTGTTTTCTAAATATGTCCAGAGGTTTCAGGACCTGTTCTGCACTGACATGGCTGTATGGCAAAATAACTGTGTCTGGACCTCCTCCAGCCGTCCCCAAGTTGGCTGTAAAATACCAACTTCACAGGTTGTTGCCCGTTAACACGGCAGCCGTGGAACTGCTAGAATGAGGTTTAACCTTAATTTACCCTTTATTTTATAAAGTTTTACCCCTTTACTGTATTCGGAGTACAGTGCCCTGAGTACAATATCTCCAATCAATCCTGTCTAAGATAGGCACCCCTTCCCAGTCCAGCTCTGGCTGTAAGGGAAATGGGCGATGATGAAGCCTTGTGTTTGTTCAACCCTGTTTGGAATTTACAGTGCTATGTAAATGATTTATTGCAATTGTAAATAATTGATGCCTCTGGAAATGGATTCCTGTCAACAATACATTCACACCCAGGCCTTCATTTCAGCCTCATGGTGGCAATACGCGTTTAATGGGGAAATTGGTCTGGTTGCTTTAGGTTCTTATTTATGTCTTGAAATGTAGTGCTTATATAGCTGCTGGTTCTGTCTTCTGTAAAAGGCAAACTGTGGGGTGGGTGAATGTACAGGAGCTGTGACATCCCATGGGTGAATGGGCCATGGCCTGCTTTGTGGAGGGGTGACGTAAGGAACTGCAGTGTGGGCTCTTGGCTACACTTTTAGCCTGAAAAGTGGAGTCTTCCCAGGAGAAGAGCAACCCCAGAAAGTCCTGACTGAGGAGGAGGGTGCACATAAACAGAGGAATACCTTAAAATCTTTGCCTCTCTAAACATTTCCACTCAGCCAGCTTAAGCTTGAGGTAGAGACTCCTTTACTTGTCTTTTCCACTTAAAACTTCTCCTAGGTTTGACACCATTTCATTTCACATTTGTATTCTGTTTTGGTCATCTCATGTTAAGGAGGTAGGAGAAACATCTTCTACTGTGTAGACCACAGCATGTCAGTGAGAGGTTCTGGATAGGAGTCTTTGTCTTGCAGGTCCAGGGCTGTTGCCCTGTTGTTAGATTCAGTTCCCATCTGCTTCTGCTAGCGTCACTCTTCTATTGACAGGCACTGAATGTTCTCTGCTGATGTGAAACCAGGACACGTTGGGACTGTGGTGGAACTGCCTGTTCCCCTGTAGGGCAGCCACGGTCACTCCCACCAGGGGAAACATCAGCATGGGAAATATGGGGATGCTGCACTCATTCAGGAATTGGCGTTCATCTGTGACCTCCCCCCCACCATGCAAACTGACTGCAAAGGAGGAATTCAAGGAAGGAAAGGGTCCTTACCAGGAAGCACAGATGTGCAGGGTAAGTTTGAGTTTTGATATCTGCAGCTTCAGCCACATTGACCTGTGGTCTCAGCTGTGGCAGTAAGTGTAGTTCTGTGAAGCGAAACACATTGCTTATGAATGTTGGAAGCTAGTATAAAAAGCTTGTATGGATGTATGAATAAATGTAATAGAAAAATAATTCAACTTGTCCTCTGGAGTCAGTAATCCCAAATAGCCAGAGGTTAGGCGTTTCACCTAGTGCCTGATTACTGTTTTCAATCATCTCATTAAGTGCCTGGTTTCATGGTGACTGCAACACATTATCTCCAAGGGGGTTAGCACACTGAATACAGAGTAATTGAGACCTCACGATCATTCTATCACAAATATGAATGGAAGGGAGGAAAAACTGTTGTTTTTTTAAACAAGATGCTTCAAGGGAAGCAATTGCCTTCCAAAAATAGAAACCAACACTTTCAGAAGTCACTTGTGATTTTAAGATGTCACTGTTGTTTGATAGATAACTTGATACACCTTAAGGGCTGCAGATTTTAGAGAAGTGATGCCTATCTTCACTGTGTTATTTACTGAGTTGCACGTAGGGACTAGCGAGCAGTTCAGAGGGAATATAAACTTCAACTTCTCTGCTCCAAAGGCCCAGCTGGGAAGTGATGAAGTCTTTCCTGGGTATGCCCCTGTAACGTGCCCTTGGGCAAGCTGGTCTGGCCCTCAAAGATAGCACAATACATTTTCTGGAGTTGCATGAAACAAGGTGGGACAGATTTGGTGCTCCAGATGGCTTTTTTGCTTTTTTCTTAAGTACTCCTGAAGTGAAGCTTTTTTTTTTATTTCATTTTGTTTGCAGCTCAAAGCAAAGCCACCTTTGAGCCCATGTCATGAATAGATCAGCTGAGATTGGTCTGCTGGGGGCTATTCTCCGAACCCTTAGCTCTCCCTTTCCTTTGGGTAATTTTCTGGCTGATCGAGAACCAGTTTTCATTACTTTCTGTCATATGCATCATGCTGGTGGGTTTGTCTTTATTGCGAGGCTTTCTTCTTGACCTCTAGGAAAACTGAGACACAGTGATGTGCTACTGAAGTCTCCAATAATCGTGTCATGCCTGCAGCATCTGCTGAAATCCACTCAAAAGGCCAACAAGAAGAGTCAAAGGGAATTCAACGTTACCCCAATCCTAGCTGCAAAACAAGTGGGGTAAGCAAACTGCCTTGCTAATTCAAGAAGACGCAAAGCCGGATGTTTGATGGCATTGCCACCCATGCAGCCCGCTTCTGACAGCTCACAGCATTGCCGTTGTGTTTTGCTGTTTGCTGTGGTGGGATTTCTGCTTCCAGAGATAGCTATATCATTTAAGCCTGTGGTTCCCCCTGGGTGTTAGGTGCTCACACGTGTGCTCTTTGCTCTCATCTGCAGTGAGAAGACAACTGTGCCTGTCCCAGCAGATGGCTTCATGCAGGTATGGAGTGAACGTTAAGCACATCCATGAACGAGGCTTCCCTGAGCGGTGCTGGTGGCTCAGTGACTGCAGCTTAGAGCCACCGTGCTGATGCTAGCTCGATGACAGTTTCACAGGCTGTCAGTGACCGTCGTGCCTGAGTGGGCCAGCTGAAGGGTAATGGGATTTAATTGCTCTTCGGAGCTGGGGAGAGAGGGTTTTTTCTTTTTCCTTTTTTTTTCTTTTTTTTTAGTTTTGGCACTGTGGGATGCATTTAAAAAACACTTAATGAGGTGAGGTTGGCAGGGGAGAGGGAGTAGAAATGGAGATGTGCCTTTTTGGAGTGGGAAGAAGCAGCTTTAGAAAGCAAAGAGGATTCTTCAGAGCATTTATAAGTGGTTTTGTGGACTGCAGGCTGGTGTTCAGCTGATGCAAATGTCCTTGCTGTCAGAGTGGAACAAGGTGGGTTTGTCCTGCTGACAGTCTGCCCCTCTTCTCTTTGTATGCCCCCTCCTTTCCACTCCCCATGGCTCCCAGGGACGAGGCTTTCATCGTGGCCGCTGCTTCAAGGCTGCTGGGTCCCTGCTGCTTTTGGGTTCCCAACTAGTTTGAGGTCTGGGGGACTCCATGGGACTGTTTTACGTCCGTCCCACAGATCGTCTGTGCAAACCAGAGAAATCGCCTGGTAATTTAATTTGACTCAATCTCATGTGGTTTGGCTCTGTCTGTGCAGGGAGGAAATGCTGAGGGCATTGGCAAGGCAGCACAGAAGTGAATCTGAACCGGCAGTAGCAGGGAGTCCCTGTCCACGCAGAGTCTGGCACCAGCACCAGCTTTCAGCCTCCCCCTTAAAACTCCATCTCGAGGAAATAAAAAGAGACTTCTTGGCTCCTTTCTCCCCCAGCAAGCATCCTGGCAATGGAGAAGGGTCAGTAATGGTTTTTCCTTCCCTTTGTCTTTCCTTTTCCTTTTCCTTTTGTCTGGCACAAGGAGCCCTGACTATTTTTTCATTTTTCATTCTTGGCGGTGCAGTTGAAGCGCTAACTATTGCACGGGGAATGAGCGGTGGTAGAAGCCCAAGGGGACCTGGGGCCATGCGGGCACTGATGGATCGTGCAAGTCAGGAGAGGAAAGGAGCAGCACTCTCTGTATTTAAAGGTACCACAAAACACACAGCATGGGATGAAAACACCCACAAAGGTTTCTTGCTGGAGACATGTTTATCTATGTGACGAATATTCATGCCTCTGTGTTTTTCAAAACTCTTGCAATTTCCCTTTTTTAAGAGTGGGGTAAAAGAAATCCATTATCTGTGTTTAAACATTTGTTTCAAAAGCACCTTTTCAAATGCAGGGCTGCATTTGGCTTTACCCACTTTCTTCTAGGTGATGGTTGTATTGTGTTTTGTGTTGTGCTTTGTTTATTAATTTCTACCAAATTAATCTCTTATTTTTCCATCTAACCAGGAGATAATGAACTTGTGCAATGGTGTCTGTTAAATACTACTTTTGAAGCAAACTATGCTAATGACACGGGTAATTAAACCTCACGCATCAGGATATATATAACGTGATTGGTGGCAGACTTAGGATGGCTTCATTCTCACTGCCGCTGTCCCTGGGCCAATGTGCCTATGCACAGATGCATAGAGCCAATGTGCAGGGGAATGTCCCCTTTCTCAGGAGCAGAGAGCTTTGTAAGAAAGGCTAGGGTTAACAGGGGCTAAGACATACCTCTGATCTGTCCCAGTGTGCCAGACGCCATGAGTGAAGGCCTGGGTGTCTCAGCAAACCTTGGTTGTCTGAAATCTCAGTCTGGGTCCTGACAAAGGGATGCTCCTGCCTGGAGCAAGTCCTGCACGCTTTAGTGCCACGAAGCATCTTTGGCAGGCCCTTGAAATTAAAGGGTGGCTCTTCCCATGTGAATATTAAAAGTCATTAAGGAATCTATATTAGCTGAAACAGTCTCTTTGGCCAAAATTAATTAATTAAGCCCTTCACCTTACTGTGCAGCTAGATAATGCTGCTTCCTTTCCTCATCCTGCACTCGCTGGGCTGCACAGACATACAGGCACTGACATGCACCAGGAGCATCCATGCATAGGTCAGGGATCAGTTGGCTCTTTGCTGTCAAGAGCAGAGAGATGACAGTAATGAGAACTTGTGGAAAAATCTCACTCTGGATCTTCTATTTTCTAGCTTCTTTGGCTGTGAAAAGAAAGTAGAGCTCACATTTTTTAAATATTGCCTAGTAAATAGAGGTTAATTCCCATCCCACAGAAGACAGAACTTCAGCATAAGACAACAGCAAGCAGATCATTAGCTGTTAGAGATATGATACATTACTTGTTGGGGAAAGTGATAAAGTTGCTTTCTTGCCCATTTGCACGCTTTCCTCCTCCCCTCGACCCTCCTTCCCCAAATAGTTAAGCCTGTTTAAGGGCAGTTTGTGTCACTCAAGTATGTCATTGACCCATGTTGGCTAGCACCATGGGGCATATAATGTACAAGCTTATTTTACAGAGTTCAGAGTAACACCACTCTGGCTGGGGGTGTCTGTATCAACTGGATACTAAAGATGGCATCACTGTGATTTAATTGTTTGGAGCAAAGAGAAAAGCAATGAAAAAATAACAACTCAAGGGAAAAGATAAACTGTATATAAGTTTATATTTTCTATTCTGAACAATAGATCAGAGACCTATAACAGCTACATCAGCATTTATTGCGTCTCTGATCCAAAAGCTGTCTGATAAGTTCTATCTCATTTCCAGGCTTGGTTTAGAATGAAGCAACAATCTCTTCTGAACCTCTTTTATATGCCCATTTTTATCACAAAGCTGTATTTTTATTTTTTTTGTGATTTACCTTCTAACATCCTCCAGCATTATGCCTTTGCCCATCCCATTAACTACCACCCTGGGTTGACATCCTGCAGAGTAATCCTGCTAATACTGAAAGGCAGCACCAGGCAATGCTTCGCGAGTCACAGAGCTGATGTGAGCTGTCACGCTGTCACACTTGCGTGACAGCAAGTGTACAGCCCTGGTCCGTGTGTCCTCTGCAGGACCGGACAGCAAGCTTGCCTTGGTAAAGCCATTCTGGCCATAACTTCAAAGATACTGGCTGGAGTGGGAATTAAGTGTGTAGATGCCTTGAGGCGTAATGTTCTTTCCTTTGTAATTGTGTCCTGCCCCAGCTGAAGCTGCCAGACACTGGCCTCATAAGAACTCAATAATATTTTCTAAGAAAAATAGCTGCAGTTTTATCTTGTCATTATTTTATTACAAGTACTTGCAGCAAGGATTTTTAGATCATATTCTGCTTTATTTGCAAGAGTTCGTTATTAATTTTGGGTATTAACTCTTGCAATGTATTTTTTTGGTAAAATTTGATTTTCGGGGTTGTGTGCCCTACACCTTTAAACTGCTACGGTGTTTTCAGTCAACAAATCTAACCAAATACTGCCTTTTGGTCTTGTGCATCAATCGCCACCTTCAGGAACCAAGGGAGATTGAGAGTTGCAGCATAAGTGAGGCAAACCCAAAGCCCCAGAGGCACGGATCAGTACAAACCCACACCCTACCCGAGAACGAGGTGAACAGGATCAGCTTTTCCTTGCCCCATCAGGCAGAAAGACGGGATGTAGAAAGGAAAGACTCATCCAGTTTGGAAGCCCTGCTCCCTTTTTCTCATTCCCTATGGGAAACCCTGTCGGGAGCCCTGGACCAAGCAGAGACTGAGGGGGTCGGCACTTCTCTGGCAGCAGAAGCGCCAGCTCCCCAGGAACTCTGTCTTGCTTCTGGGCAAGGACAGTGATTTGGCTGCCCAACAGTACCTTCAAGAGTGGGAAATCCAAGGACAAACATGAGCCTTCCTTGAAACGAACCAGTGGCTTATGGCTTCTTTCTAAGCCCCAAGCCTGCAAGCTGAATGTTGGCAATGTTGTATTAACCACCTCTGAAGGGCTGAAGTCTAAAAACCAGCAAAACAAGATGTTCTCCTTCCTCCCGCTCCCCCACAGTCTCTGAATACTTTTACAGGGGATTCTTCAACACTAGGAAAAAAAAAATGGAATAAAAAGAAAGAGCCCTTTCAAGGACTCTGTTAATGGCCCAGGGACTGAGCTATATCCCAGGAGATGGAGCTATCTTTCTTACACAAGAGCTGCAAAGCCTACTGGAAAAGCACATGTACCCAGGAATATATTCATTATGGCTTTAAGCTCTGCATTCATATCCTGAAAGATAGAGTTACACTAGTCACAATTTTTATCTCTTTCTCCCCTTCCTCCCCTTCCTCCTACGTGTTTTTCCACATTGAAACCTGGAGTTCCTGGTGTCCACCAGCCCAGTGAACTTTTTAAGGGCAGGAAGTATGGTAGAGCAAGTGGTCCTGTGTCAAAGAGAAAAATCACCTTCCCCCCCTCAGTGGGAACTGCTGAGGATCTCGTGTAAATGAGCATACGTTCAGTGAAGAAACAGTCCCTGAATTTTGTATAATATTTTTGGGGGGTGGGTGGAATCACCACTGAGGACGCATCTATGAGGACATGCAACCTAATTAACCCTACATGTCTCTCATGCCATCTGCTGAGCTGCAAATGCAATGAAGCATTTTTAATTCCCCCTTCAGATTGCTTTGCAGAATTCACAGAACCTCTTTGGACCAGGTGCTCTCTGGTGTTGGGGGTTGGCAATATGTTAGCACAAGCCTCCACCTCATGGCTACAAGCCTGGGGAGAGGTGTATGATAGTTTTCTTCAGCTGTAGAAGTAAGAGAGAAGTTACATGTTAGAAAATCAGAGTGCTGGATGTTGTGAAGATGGTGTCACACTGTGATGAAGCTGGTTGTGGAAGCCCTAGGCAACCAGCTCTCAGAAAGTGAGGGCAGGATTTCTGAAGTGCTGAGCAAGACCATATATAACATTTTGAACTGATAGGCATTCACAGAGCTATGTTTGTGCTCCTGGCACCCTCTGCATGCAGAACCCCATGGAAACTCCTGGAGAAAACTGGACAACTGTGGACTGGGATACTCTGAGGATAAAATTAGTGCAGGGTGAAGAGGCTGGAAGACAACAACTTTGCATAACCTGACGTTAATTTTGTTTGTGGTGTTCTTTTCATATAGCATAGTGTCTAGTTGATGATCCAGAAGTGGCACCATCTCAAGTTTAGCTTAGAAGACTTGAACTCAGTGAAATCAAGTATAAGCTTCCTCAGCTCTCACCAGTGAAAAGCAGACATTCACTTCTCAATCGAGTTATCAACAATCTCTGATCAGATCAGAGACCTGTGGCCAGGTCTCTCAGAGAAGTAGTATACAACTAGAAAACACTTTTCTTCCCCTCATTGTGCTGCTAGTTAATAATCATAGCAAATGGAGAAGGAATTTGAAATGCTTTGGGCTGTTTTGTCATCATCAGTCGTGGCTATATGATATCTACTAGAAGAAAAACTGGATTAGGAGGGCACTAAAATGCCATGTGCTACAGGAGAGTGGAGTTTCTCTTTTGTAGCGCGGTAGTTTGGTCACAGTGTCATGTCCTTAAGCTCGGGAGGATAAGGCGTAGAGACTCGCTATTTATCTCTGTGTCTCATGAACATTTATAAGTAGAATTAGTGGTGTGGTTGTTTCCAAAGATGGGTCTTGGTTGTGTGGAGCTAAGGATGGGATGGGAGCTCCAGTTTTTGGGATTCAATGTAGTTTCCAGCTGAAGTTTAGGAAGCAGAGTGTGCTTTCTGAAGCCGTTACTTCAATAGATAATGACCAGGTCTCACCCGACTGAAACCTCCCCGTGCCTCAGCAACTGCCTTCCCTTCCTAGGAAATGATGAATTGAGCAATCTGGGTTGCCGTGCTGCTGGCTGTGAGGTTGTAAATCGCACGCACATGCTTCCAGAAATATGAGATCCCACATTGGTTTTTAAAGAACTGCCGCAACAGTAACACTGATAAAATCTCCCTCTCACAGGGAGTACGCTCTGAACCAAAGTCTGCGCTCAGACAGGCCCATGCATCAATGGGTGATGAGCACACACGCCCGACAGCAGACGCTTCCCTTAAAGGGCTGCTGAGCTGAGTGAAATATCTCTTCCTGAGACGTTTTGCGGTAGGTTGGCATGTTACTGTACGTGAACTATTGCTGAGGCAGTTGCAGGCAAACAAGAGCCATTTTGAAATAAAATGGGAATGAAACAAATCATAGAAACAAAGCCTTTCCATTTTAAAAGGATGCCTTAGTCTCTTGGCCCTGAGCATCACTGTGGACTGAGTCGGTAGCTGCTGCGGTTGTCCATCTGTTTGGTTGGCTTGGTACCAGTCAAGACCCAAGGTCAGATATTCACATCAGCAAAGCAGCAGATGTAACAGTGCAAGAGCTGCAAGCTCATTTTTATCACCCTCAGCAGTGACTTAGTGGGAACTCAGCAATGTCTGCCTGCCAAAGAGGAGGCTGTGCCTCTGAATCTGTGCCTCGTGCTGACTGCTGGGTTTCTGTGGCAGTAATAGTGATGCTTGGTACCTCCTGCTTGTTGTCATCCAGATGCATGTGGGGCCATGCTCTCCACTCATACCAGCGCAGTGATGAGGGCTGGGGGCATTTTGATGCCTTTCAAAGGCTTGTTTTTTTGTTTCATTGCTCTGGTTAAGGAAAACCCTGCAAGATGTTGTACTGGTATAACTGGGGGGGACTGGGAAGGGTGTGCCATGTCATCCTGGTACCAGCAAAAGGACCAAATACTGACACGAGCCCGAAGGGAAAACACGAAGAAGGCTTAGCCCTGCAAGCCTCTCTCCTTGGATGTGCAGCTGCCTGCCTGCTGCCTTGCAGTAGCCCATTTCTCATGGAAGTGATGTCTATTTGAAATGAACTCCTCTTCTAGAGTCTCCCATTTGGGTTTCCTGTTCATGGCTACATCCTATTTTGTTGATGTGCTTGGTCTCCTGTGTGCTAAATGCTCTGCATTTCCCGCCTGCTCGGAGATCACGGTCTAGCCAGGCCACATTCATGTTCCAGAGGGAAGTGAAAGGCAGCAGTAATCCAAAAGTGGATTTACAAGAGGGGATGCAGTTCCACTCTTCTTGGGTTGATGGGACTGTATTTGAGAGCTGCTCATCTAGAGTAGAGCCCATCTCCATCTTGGAGACTGGCACGAACCCTGAACTGGGCTCTGCTTTTGCTAGAGAAGGTGTTGTGGGCTGGCAGCTGTAACATTGCACAACTGGGGGAAAAGTCCCCTCCTGGGACTCATTTCTGAGGAAAGGCTTTTCAGAAATGAAAAATAAAGCAGTAGCAAAGAGAATTGGCTCCAGCCTAGCTCACAGTCACCACAAAGCTGTTTGTAGCCAGGCTGCAGCTTAGGGAGGAGAGTGGGACCTGGACTGACAGGAGAAGGGAGGTGACACCGTACCGTGGGGACTGCTTGGTGTTGCTGCTTTTTGCTCTGGGCTGGAGGCTTGACCTCACCTCATTCCTCTGGGAACAGCTGTGCCAGGAAGCCACAGTTCATGGTATGATCTTGAGCAAGGTCTCCTGGAGGCTGGCCGTCACCACCCAAGCGTGGCTGGAGTCCTCTTGCTGCATCAGTCCCCCCGAGGAGAAGCCCAAACAGCCTCTTAAATGATGATTTGGTGATACAGTCCAGAGGGGGACTGAAGGAGCCCAACAAATCCATTGCTTGCGTTAGTGATGCAAGGTGGAGTGTGGCAGAAGCCTGTGCCTGCTCACAAGCTACTGCCTGCCATGTCTGACTGGTGGAGAAGCTGCCTTAGCACTGCTAGAGGGAAAAGTGACAAAGCCCCAGTCAAAATGTGGGTTTTCCAAGCTCTCTGAATGACAGAAAACACCTGACATACTGCGCTGGGGAGGGCTGGCTCACTCTTTCAGCATTCTGACAGGGGCATTAAAATGTATTTATAACAGCTGGGGATGGCTTGCCCTGAGGAGTGAACTTAATTCTTAATCTGCCAGGCACTCCGTGGTGAGTGACAGTGATTTGTCCCCCGTGTGTTCGTTCTCCTCCTTGCCCTCTTGCATTCCTCTTGCGTTTTATAAAGCTGTATTTGACAGTCTAATTTCATATAACTAATAACATTATGTAGTGAAATGAGCTTGAATGTCCATTTCTCTCTCCAGCACTGAACTACTTGATAAACACTGCTTTTCCCACCTCTCCTGCAGAGTCATTGCTGTGCTTAAGTTTTCTGATCTCCTTTTAAGAGAAATATTTGGATGAAAGAAGTGCTCTGACTTCTTTCTTCTGCGTGACTGAGCCAGGGAGGTGCTTTACACAGCTGAGAGAGGCCCTTTGGTGACAAGCTGCAACAAGTAACTAAACGCAAAGCTGACCCCAAAATTGGTTATTTTAATTTTTCAGGTTGAAGTCTCGACAGCACACTACAACCATCCCCCTCATCTCAACATCTGAACAAAGTGAATGCAGAAATCCCCTGAAAGCAGGGAGAGGCGTGATGCTGGCTTTGACGGGCAGCAGGCTTTGCCCCTGCAGCTTGTAATTGTTCCTGGTCACCCCAGTCTGCAGCCACAGAGATCTGGAGTGTTTGCCCAGGTGAGAGGAACTCGGATGCGCCATGTTACAGTCCCTGGGGAGCATGGGGAGAGCTGCGGCAATGCAGAGCTTCAGGTTGGTGTCGGGTGCCCAAGACAACTGACACTTCTGGTTGCCTAATTTAGAGGGATTTTCTTAATAAGACTCACCAGGAGGTTTGTAGCTGAGGATATATATTCCACACAGGCTATAACTGCAGAGAAATGAGTAATGTTTTTTGTAACGGCTTTTTAAAAAGATTTTGCTCTTGGCCACCAAAATACCTTGGGGCAGTCCATTCCACTGACTGAGTCTATGGGGAGAAATTTTCTTTCAGTAACTCATCTTAATATAGCAGGGAGATGAATCTCCTTCGTATTGTGTGGGAAAGGTGCTAGGAAGAGCGTATGTGTCATCATCAAATTCTTTATCCTGCTCTTGATGCTCTAAACCTCTATCATCCCCTTATCGTCCTCTTTAGAAATCCCATCTGCATCCTCTGTCCCAGCAAGGAAGTTTCAGGTGCAGGNCCTCCTTTTTTTCCCTTAATTTTTGCTTTTCTCATCACATTACACCTACGAATAATTTGTTTTGGTCAAATCTTCCATCAAATTCTCTTTAGCTAGATGCAACAAAGCCCTTTGATTGACTGCATCTTTTATAACATAACCTTGGCCCTTGGCCTCGTTTTTTCACAGCCTGGCTCAGCCTTGGTTTCTGAATGTTAGCATGGATTTTCCTGGCAAAATACAGAGAGGAGGCACAGCTCAAAGTTGGCAGCTTCACAGACCTCTTCCATTCAACAGAGCAGGGCAGATAACTCTGCTTATTACCTGTTTTGCGGGACATCCTGGCACATCCTTCAGAAATGGGAGAAAAATACGTTTTTCTACTCATTACCTGTACCTTGCCATGTGGGAACAGAACACGAAGGGAAGTGGCTGGTAACTGTGCAGCATGCCTCGCTTACCTGTCCCATCTCAGCATATATAGGTACACTTGTATATCCATAGGTAACTTTTATTTACGAGGTGGGTTAGCCGTATGCTCGTATACAGCATGTAATAAAGAGAATTAAAAGCTTGGAGGAGGGTAGATGGGACCACCCCAGCATCAAAGCCATTTGCCCTCTGCCTTGGCCTTTGCTCCTTACCACTGTGGGCTGAGACTCCAGAGAGAAGTGGTGGTCCTATCTGCTGTTTCCAACCATCCCTGCTCTATGGCTTGTTTGTAGCCACCAAGAGTGTGAAATGAGTTTAGGATATAGCCGCAGTTGCCAGCACTGGTTCCTCTTGCTATAGGAAGCTGAGCCACAAGACACTGGATGTTTCCTGCTCATTGAGGGATTGGTAGAGATGGGAATAATAGCTCCTCAGTCGACTTTGTGCAAGGTCTACCTGTATGTGGTCCATCCTCTGTAGTGCAATAAAATAGTTTTAGCTGAGAATGAAGATCCCATTTGCTAGGCATGTTCAAAACAAGTACCTGTTCCTGCACCTGGAGATTTACAAGTAGCCCAGGCATAGAAGGGAGGAGAAATTACCCCAGTTTGTGAAGAGGAAGCAGAATCCTAGAAAGAACAAGTTTTATTTTTAATAATAAATATAGCCATGTGAAGTAATTATAAAGATGGCAAGTGCTAGACTGTGAAGAGGTTACTTTCTGATGTTTCCACTGACATCATTTTTTTGGCTGGCCTCAAAATCACAGTTAATATGGCCTAAATTAGCAGAATTGAGCTGCAAAACTGAGAAAAGCTGCAGATCTTTTTTTTTCCATTCTAGCATTCTCTATAAAGTTAGCTCAATGGTTTTTTTCCTCTCATTAATATACATTTTAAATGCTTTATTTAGAAACAGACACAGTCCTTGATCACCGTCCTGTTTATGTTTCGACATTGCAGTCAGAGCAAAGGGACCCCTCTTGTACTACTTCTCCCTCCTCCTCTCTCCAAGCTTTGTCACCCTCCTTCGGGATCTCTTTTCAAAAGATCAAGAGTAGAGAAAAGGCTTCAGATGCCATAAATATTGCAGGAACCAGTGTTCATCAGAGAACGGCCTCCTTCAAGATCAATATGTCTTCCTGGGGGGGCATTCAGTCCTTCAAAGTAAACAAGCTGGGAACATTAATTCAAATGCTTTTATACTAAATACATATACATGAATTAGCCTGTGTGGCTGTGATAAATAAGTGTTATGTAACTGAGGTTTAAAACAAACCACACATGCGAAAAAAGCAGACTCTGCAAATTCACTAGGTACAAGCCAATTTCTACTGTAGATCTTCTGATGACCGAGATAATTTTGTTAAAGGGCTAAAAGGAAGTTCTGTTAACCTTTGTGAATAGATTGATCTGGGCTATCAGAATCTTTTCCTGAGAGGAGGAATACCATTATGCTGATGTGTAAGTCGGGATATTTGGCAAAATGTGCAGAATCTGCACTTTGCAGTCTGTCATTGTCTGTGTTTGGAAATGTGGTCGTTTCTTGGAAGGAGGACGGAGATAGATGGGGTTACCTCAAGGAGGGAAGGAAGAGGCAATGTGTCTTTACTTCTTTCTGAGTCAGAAATGGAAAACTGGCTCAGACTGATGACAGTTTTTTTGAGCAGGTTTTTAAGCTGCCAACCCTCCCTGTGTAAGTGCCCTGAAATCAGAGCAGGAGCCTGGTAAAGACTTAATTGAGTTGGAGTTGGGTTATACCTTTTGATCCTTTTGTGACTCTGATACCAACTTCCCTCCTCCCAGGGCCATAAGTACCAGGACAAATGAAACTTATTGGAGAAAATCAGAATGGTCCTGAATGGACTATTTGGGCCTGTTAGTGTTCAGGGTAGTCCATGTCACTCAGTGACACCACAGTCTCCTGCAGCTCTGGAGGAAGTAAGTGTTCTTAGGCTGTAGGTTATTAACTTTGGATAATGGTTTGAAGAAACTGCCTCCCTTCTAAAGTATTATAGGGGAGAAAAGAGAGAAAAATGTTTTGGTAGGGACAATGGAGAGGTCAGTCAGTGAAAAAGTGTTATTAATGATGACACATTTGAAAAACATGTTAGAATAACCAGGTGGAAGAAAGAGGGAGGAGACAGAGTCTAAATGAATATGGGAATTAGCAGGAAAATAGCCTTGTGGTCATTATGTCAGATCAGGCACAGCTAGTAATTCAAAAAAAAAAAATCATATGTTAGAAAATATGCTGGCTGGTGGCTAAAGCATGGGGCAAGAGGGGTATTTGTTGTTTTATTTTTTACACTGCTGTGGTCTGTGCCTTTTTTGGCACCCCTAGGTTTACCTAACAAGCCGTTAAAATGGGAGTTTCCATTCATCTTAACTCTACCTTTAAACTAATGGGCTGAAATCTCCAAGAAGCATTTTTCTGCTCTTTCCAGTTTGGGGCCGTAATTCTCTGAAAGGAAGACTGAGTGGATGTGAAACTGCCAGCCAGGACAGTCAGTTTTCATGTGGGCATTCTGGTCCTGACATGCCACAGATACAATTCAGAGGAATTTCATACAGGAGGGATGGCGAAACAAACGGTAAATCCAGCAGGCCTGGTAAAGCTGCTGTGAGTTATTCTTTGGCCTTGGGCAGCTCCACAATATTGATGTACGTTTTGTTCGTGGCCTTCCATCTCAGAGATCCGTCTGTGCTGCCTACTGTGATGGGGATAATAAAGACTCCTGAGACATTTCCCAGGGTCTCTGATGCAAAAGCCAAATACTCCTTCTCTCCATCAGCCTCGTTTGATGCTGTTGGAATTGGTCTGTTTGTTTAGGACTGTGTCCACTATCTGCCTCTGAAAATGTGTGACATTAGTGTTCCTCTGAAGAATGTAAAAACAGCCATGTGTGCTGAATATGTGGAGGAGTATCAGTTCAGACTAAAATCAGTACAATTACATGTAGTTTAATCAAGAACTTCGAAAATATTTGCAGTGTTGTAAGAAAGTGGGAGAGGATGTTTGACTAGCTTTTGGACTTACTGAATGGGCAGATTTTACATTTTCTGTGTGTATATCTGGCAGATCACTTTCTGAATTTATATTATTCTCCTGCAAATAAGCTTTGAGGGGAATCAGAATGTAGTAAAAGCATCCGAACAACCTGGAAGGGAGGTATCTACTGCACAAGTTACTGTGCAGGATAAGCATACCTGTCTCCCCAGAGCAATGCATCATCATTTGTCCTCTTGTTTACTCTAGCTCTTATGCTGTAGTCACTGTTTTACTTTAATGAAAGCCCTTGATAGCTTCAATTCTCCTCTTCCTTCCCAAATCAAATTTTGATCTAAAGCCTCCTGTAGTCAATGCAAAAACTGTTGCTGACTTCAAGAGTTTTGAGTCAGACCTTAGTGAGTTTTTTAGACAGAGAGAAAAGCGGTTATAGCTTCTCCATCCCACTCTTCCCGCATTCTTTCTCTTGGTTTTCATGGTTATGAGCCTGCAGGTGCTTTTCTGATGTGATTTTTTTCTTTTCAAAGAAGGAATTCCCTGTGCTCCATACAAGTACAAAGAAACATGACATGTCCGTATGGTCAATACTGACATGGAAAGCCAACTCTACCTGAGTTATGGGCTAATATAATGCAAGCACCTGTCTGGAAGCTGTGAAACAGGTTGGGCTTGTGCCCAAGTGATTTAATTTGCTGCTAAAAATCTGTTCCTCAGGCTTAGCAGAGCAGTGGGTTACTGGTACCAGTCCAGCAGAGAACACATCAGGCTGCTGAAGGCAAAATGAGGCTTTGGAGTACCTGAAAGCTTGATGACAACATGCTGGATACCCACCTGGATTAGCTCTGTGCAATGCTGCCCTCAAAATCTAGTATTGTCTTTTGCAGTCTGGGATTTTCAATCTATAGAGAGCTGGGCTCACCCACCCCTTCAAGGCTGTGCAAGCCAGGCCATTACTCAGCAAATGGGACCCAGGAAGTAAAAATTCAGCAGAGGGTTTCTTGGAACTTCTCATTCTTTTGTAGTTCTGGTTTATTCAGTTTGGCTCCTGCTACATCAGTGCTGTGACTAAAAGTGGGGAAGATGCAAGCAGGCAGGCTGCAATATAGAAGGTTAGCAGCAGAAAGAGACACTGGCGCATGAACAAGCAGAAGCCAACACTAAAAAAGGTCAGCTATTTAAATGGCCTGATTTAAATAAGGCACATGTCAGGCTGTACTGCCCCCAGAGGAGATTCCTTGTGTGGGTTTATGAACTCTGGGAAAGGGGCCAAGTTAGCCCTAATTATATTCTGTTTAATCAGCTCTTTAAATAGCGAACTGTTTTCTTGGCTCTCTCCCCCCGTGTGAGATCACATCTTTATACTCTTGACCTTTTTATTTTATGCAAGAGGCTCTCTTGTTGGTTTGGACCATTCTTCTGAATCCAGACAAGTCAGCTGCGCTTAGCGCGCTCTTACATCACCTCTCTTCTTGGAGGAGAGAAAGCCCAAGGTTATTTATTTCCCGTGTTCTCATTATTAAGAAATACAGAATTTCATTTTTTTCCATTTTCACTGTGCAAACTCAGGAAGGCCCTCTGGATTAAAAGGCAGTATGTCTAAGGGTGTAAGATAAGTAGATTTCCAGACAATACCAGGAACATCCTGTATCTTTTGCTTTGAACATTGTTTGGAGAAAAAGATAGCTCAACTATCTTCAAAATATGTATTACACCTCCCTTCCAAACTTCATCTAGCTGTAAAGAAGTGACAGGAGGTCAAAGGAATTAACTTTCTGAGAGGTCCATGCAGTGTGCTTCATAGGAGTGTTCTCCAACATGAATACTAAGTTCCCCCAAAATTCAACAGGGTCTGGAGGTATATTGATTGAAGAATAGAAGACTGAAATGATGCTCATGCCTTTCCCTCCTACTGGTTTGGGAAGAAGTCGGACCTGGGCCATATATAGCTTTCTTTCTAAAGACGTAGTATTGCAGCTTTTATCCTGGAACCCACCTGCTGGTGGATAGAGATCTTCATGTCCTCTTTGGAAGAGGGAGACAGTCATATCACATTTGTCATTTCCGTCAGAGTATTTCTAAGCATTTCAGTTACTTCTCAAGAGCTTGGAAAACAATGACAGTTGTGGATTTAACGAGAACAAGACCCTGCTGAACAGCAGCCAGGTGGATTTTAATCTGGTTCTTCAGTTTATCTTGTAGCTAGACCCTTGCTTCACAGTTGGACTTGGAAGTTTTAACAACAGCCTTTTAGTTCTTTTGCCTTTGGCTGGGAGCAGCTCCTCTGGCTTTCCCTCTTTAAAAGGAGCATCCTTACAATTTAGTCCTCAAACTACTCATCTCTGAAAGAGATCTCTGCCATCTCACTTCTGTTATGGTGTCTTATGGGTACAGAAATTTTGAAAATAAAGTTGTCAGAAAAACCCTCCACCATCAATGCTGCGGAAACCTGTCCAACCAGACTCTGTGCCCTCTCTGTCTGCTGCCCTCTCTGCACCGCATGGGGCTTGGGGAGGTCAGGCTGGTCTCTGTGAAGGCCACTGCTCAGACTGGTGTTCCCTCTATGAGCTCCTTGCTGGACTCAGCAGGTCGTGTGCATTTAATCATCCCCTCTGCAGTGCTGCAGGATGCTGAGCACGGTGATTTTGCCTTTGCTCTGGCAGCAGGGTGGGATTCTGCTTGCTCAGGAGTGGAGGCCGCGGCTCGTTTGTGCATGTCCTGAGAAGTAACCAGGCTTTCAAAGGGGAACAAGCATCACTGTTTTAGTGTTAGGACACTGGGGTGCTCATGGTGCAAATGCTGCTTTCTCAGATTAAGGACCTAGGGTTTGCCACACTGAACAGCCAGTGAGGCATTTGGGAGCAAGGGGACCGTACGTACCTGATGCTTGGCCAAAAGGGCCTAGCTTGGTCAAAAGTTCCCCCCTGTGCTTCTGAGGGGGAGCAGAAGCAATTTCCCAGCTGAGAAGTGCAAAAGTGGCCTCCATTTCTAGGCAGCTGCTGCCACTGCCTTTCTTCTCCTTTCTCTCTACCCTTCCTCTCATGCTGATGTGCACCCATAGTAGGCATCTCAGGGAAAGGCAATATTGTTTCTGCAGTATTAGTAAGTGCAGTTTTCCTAAGGAGGATGCCTGTAATTCTTCAGTACCAAGTGCATCCGCCCCCTTGCCCACACACAGCCCATTTGCACTCTGCTCCTGAGGGGATAGACCAGCTGAATGTAAATGACAAATCAGCACCAATCTTTACTTTAGGAAGAATATTGGAAAACAAAAACAGTTTGCATTGAAGGGGTCCCTGGGCAGGGGAGGGAAGTATTAGTAAAAATCATCTGCTTTGGAAAACAGCAGACTTCCCCCTGTACCACACATTCCCCTTTCCTGCGTCTCCGTCTCACAGAGGAAAGCGGCACCACACAGCCAAGGCTGGGAGCCTGACTGAGTCAGACCTTCCTTTCCCTCTTCAGCAAGGCAGGGCAGGCTCCAGGATTAGTTATGCATCTGATTATGCCTCTAATAAACTAAATGTAATTAAAAAATAGAGCAGGGCCATTGCATTTTAACAGCTTGGAGCTTTCCCTGTGGAAGGATCAGCAAACAGTGAAGGAATATGAAGATTCAGCTCCCCAGCACCTGCTGGGCAGCCTCTGTCAAGATTAACAGCATCTCGCCAGGTTATTAGAGTGAACATGAATACTTTGGAGGCTCTGTGGGTAGTTATGGTATCACGTTTTATTATCTTCCACTGAAATGAAATTACTTATTGTAATTGCTTGTCAGTCACAGGCCAACAAACCTGACAAAGGAAAGCTTTTGTGAGCGGGGAGCAGGAGACAGAAGGGAGAAGATGGACTGAGCCAAATTCTGCTCTGATTTTTTTGTGGAAAGTGGCAAGAAAATATAACCAGGGAGGGAGGGAGGGGAAGGGGTTCTACTCCTTTCTTTGTACAGTGAGTTGAGACAATTCTGACCAAATGACCTAAACTGAGCAAGCGTCTTTGGGAGCTGTGAAGGGCAAGAGCGAGCTAACGCCGGGCAGTGCGTTAGGTTGGGTGAGAGCGACTGCTTTGTAGGGGGTGCATCAGCCACAGCAGCTCAGCGGGGTTTCTTGATAACATCAAATATTGTGTATCTCGGAGACACTGCTGGAGTTCGATGTTGGGGGAACACCAGGCAGCAGGAGGTGCAAGCCTCACATGTTGCAGAAATGTGAGTCAGACAAGAAAATGATCCATTTGCGTTTGCTTGCTTTTGGATGGCTCAGTCTATCCAGTTAGACTTAAAGGAGAGAGAACAGCAACTGGGAGCAAAGGTGCTGGGAGCAAAGCGGAGAGCTGGGGAGCGCTGCAGATATTTGGAAGTGAAGATTGCTGTGCCAGCAGATGCACGCCCTCTTTTGAAAATAGCTCAGGGAGCCAAGATTGCAGGAGCCCAATAATCACGCATTATTAGTTACGGTGCAAGGGGGAGATGTGATCGTTTTAGCTGCAGGCAGTCAGCAGTTCCAGCCCTACCTGGAGAGCGGAGCTCGCTGCAGCTGTCGAGGCAGCAGTCACCTTTGCCACGTGAAGAGCATCTCCAAGGTTTGCCCCAGCAGAAGGCAAAGGCCTCAAGGTGTAATTAAGGTGGAAATGTGCTGCTGTCAAGGCAAGTGGCCACAATGTTTGCCGTTTGCCAAGAAATTACATAAATCTGCCAACTAACCATGTAACTCCAGCATTTTGAAAGCATTACAGTGAATTCTAGTGTGTTGTGACAAAAAAAAAAAAAATTGGAGGTTAAAAAAAAAAAAGACAGGCCCGCTCTCAAAATCCCTAAGTAAAAGGGTGGCCTTGAAAGGGCTCTGTGTCTTGTGTGCCAGCAGTACCCACGGAGAAGGGTTAGGCCACAGGAACAAGGCAGTCATTCAGTACTTCCTGAGTCTTCATGCTGCTTGCTGCCATTTGCAGCTCTGACTTCCAAGTCAAAAGTATTTTTATTTTCTGTCCCTGGTGTTGCTATACCACCCCTATATCCAGTCACTTTTGGAATCTACGCCAATTGTAGGATGCGTTGCCTTCTGCAGTATTTGAAGTACATGTCTCCCTTTCTTGTAAACTTGTTACTTCCTGACTTCATTTGATGCCTTGTAATTCCTTCTGCTACGGCTCATGCTACTCTCAAAATGCAGGCTCGGTGACCAATGGTCACCTAACTCCTGAACCAGTGGCGTCAAACCAGTTATAAGGAAAACATGGGAAATAGCTGCTTCTGGCCTCTTCATGTGTATAGAAGCAAAACATAGTGGTGAACCTCACAGATCATGTTGGAAGTCCAACATCATGTAGATCACCAGCCCAGATGGTTCTTCTGTGCCACAGTTAAAGGATACAATCCTGCATTTACACAAGTGTAAAAGTACTAGATGCTGTTCCAGAAGCAATGTTCCAGAAGCTCTTTAATTATTGTTTTGTCTACTGTATTTAATTTCCTAGTGCATGAATCCCTGTATTGAGATAGTTTTTGTTATGTAGTTGCTGTTAACGATTAGAGCTCAGCAATAATTAAACAGATCGGTTTTCATTCTCAGACATTTTAGTTCAGATGCCTTCAGGCTATTATGCTGGGAGGGAGGTGTTTTTTTTTTTTTTTTAATGTCTTCATTAGAGCTTTTGTTTCTTTTATCTGCAGATGAGGTTTCTGTATGTTGAACTGCAACATCAACCACAGTACCATCAGCTTTCCCCCACTCTCAGCAAAAACTAAACTCCAGTATTTTATCAGAGACATAAAAGATACCTAGTGATATGATTACAGCTCATTCATTTGTTACGTTAGTTACTGTCCTACTGGCTGATTTTTGAATCATGAATGATAGTATGATATTGACATACCAATTTTACATCTTGATCGTAAAACTAGCTGTATGACATGCACTAGTGTCTTCAGCTGAGCTCTATTGTTTAACAACATCACTTCCTCCTTTAAGGTTTATTCTATGGTGAAGCCTCTAAATGTGGGCTGCTTGTGGTAACAATTGCAAATTTTGTTAAAAATAAAGGCAGAAGAAGTCATTGCAGTTGTTTGGATGTCATGCATAACACAATATGAAAAATGTCATTTAATAGCTCCTACTTGCCCCATCTGAGCATGTAACTTCCATGTGAGCTACAACAGGCTCTTGGGAAAGTCATCCAATTCTGACGTAAAGTGGTGGTGAATTCATCTCATTCCTGTGTTCCTCTAGTTAATTATCTTCATCACTGAAATCATGAATCTTATTTTGAATCAGAGTCTATACATCTGCAATTTTTTGGTCCCTGAATCTTGTAATTTCTCTGTCTGATATATGTAAAGTGCCCTAACCTGATGGAAATCTTCACTATCATAAAAGATAATTATAGGTGCTCAAGTGTTATGTCCAATTTGAATTTCAAAATGCAGGTGATTAAAACTCTGTAATCTTTAGTGAGGAGGTTTGAACTCTAGAGTTTCGTGATTTTAGAAGGTGGGACATGATTTTAGAAGGCGGATTGCTTGTGGAATGAGATAATCAGTATCATCTTTAAGGGGTAGGAGTTGGTTCTGTAGGTGTCCGATCAGAGGATCTCACCAAATGAGCAGGGCCAGGTTGATTATGTGTGTCCTGTGCTGCTTAGAGTGAAAAAAGTGCCATGCTTTTCCAGGAACGTAGGCTGTTGTTATTGCTGCTTGTTATCTTCATTTCCTGTTGGTCTTTGGGGTAAAGATGATAAGGTTTGGTGGATCATTTTGCACTGGAAAAAGTATATAGCAATGTGGGCATCTTGTGAACTGCAAGTATTGTCCTTTACAAGATGATCTGATAGCCTGTTTGGTGTGAACCTGTCAACTGTGCTGTGCGTGGCTGCTTAGAGTCTTGGCTTAAGCTGACTTTGAAGAAGTTACAAAGAGCTTGGGTGGGGCTGAGAGTGTAGAAATGGGTCCAGATTTTCTGCTGTTTGCAGCAACATTTGTCCTAAGAGTTCCCCAGCTGACACCAGATGCCTCAAAGTGCCTTAGGTCTTGTAGCTCAGAAGATATTGGGAAAGAAAAAAATACAAAAGCAGCAACAAAATACAACCTTTCCTTGGTTTTCTGAGTATCAGGTGAAGGAGGCCACCAACAAGAAACAAATAAGAGAGCTGATGAAATACTCCTGAATGCTGAATGCCACTGTTCTGCCAGTTCTAAAAGTGAAGGGTTCTCCTCAGCATGACACATTTGTAAGTACTTTGTTTTCTTTTGGATGCCTGTAAATCATTTGGCAAATTTTTCCATTTCCTTACTGATTACTGATTAGGCAGTTGGACTAGGAGGTCTCTGAAGGTCCCTTTCAACTGAACTGTTCTGTTCTATTCTATTCTATTCTATTCTACTTTTAGTCACGTTCCATAACGCAAATTTCAATTTACCTCTTTTTAGTTTCAGTCCATTGCATCCTGCAACAACACACAGCTTGGTCATGTAGTGCAACTCTTCAACTCTTAAACAGTGATGATTACTAGTAGCTGTATGTATTTTTAACGTTCTCTTTAACATCCTCTTGTGCGCTGGTCTTTACCTCATTGAGGAGATCATATCAGAGTCAATAGATAAATGTTGGGTTTGTTTTTGTTTATGTGGGACATATCCAAACTACAAGGCTAGGTTACAGTTTCATCTCTGTCATTAATGGCAGTCTTTCTGTTCACACTTTCTTCAATTAGCAAACAAGCATGTGGTATAGTAAAGTTGAAAAAGGCCTAGGCTGGTGTTCTGGTCCTTGCTTTGCCCAAACACCATAAACCAGGGCAGTCTTCACCATCGCAGTCTAGCCCTGGGGGCCTTTTTCAAGGCTCAATTAAGTCAACTGGGACCATTAATTTAAAGTGATGAATTGGCTTTTCATTGCTCATGTGGGTAAGGTTATTCAACTGCTTTGCAAAATAAAGTCCTCTGGATGGAAGTAATGACCAGGAATATAATCTCATCCTGATTCCCAGGTATCTCTTTCCTTATTTGAAAAGATTTATGTGATTTTTTTTTTTAATATCATTTCCCTCAGAAATGAAATTGTAACCAAATACATTGTGATACAGGTTTCAAGGCTCATTTCCTTGGTGGATAATCTTAAATCTCTATTGCTCTAATTCTTTAACACTTTCAGAGTCAGTAAATTACAATTTGGTGACAGCAGTTTTTGCTCAGATTTATTTATTTTTTTTTACTGTAAGGTGCCTTCATAATGAGGGGGCTGCAATAATAAAATAGTTACCTGGTATTTTAAACTGGTTGTTTATATATGCTTTACCGCACATTAAAACGGATTGATGTAAACAGTGTTCTCTGTTTAAAAGGAGGTATTTAAAGCCCTCAGGAGCACGGCTGGCTTTTTTTTTTTTCCTGCCTAATCAGATTAAGTGTAATATACAATGCTTTTCTGTAAAGAAAATTGGAATGTACATCTCATCAATTCAAGAGAAGCCTGTGGCAATATTTAAAAAAATTAATTAAAAGTTGTTCTGTTTTGAGGAGCCAACCTGAAGCATAGATCCTCCTACACACGTTTACATTTCTAAAGCCTGCCTGCAAGACAAGCAAGTACTTCTTTGAAATGCTGCAATCCAGCTCGTTCACGCTGGTGGTTTGTGCTGTTGGCAGAGCAACAGAGAATAGTGGCGGAACTGACTGTGCTTGAGAACGCTCCAGTGTTACTGGTTTGGTATTTATGATAAGGCTCCACCCTGAGTTCCCCTCTTGCATCAGGAAATTTCATCTGGGGAAATCAGAGCATTTGTAATTAAGCCTCTTTAAAGCAATCTGTTGCATGGGTTTTCAGATGTTTGCTGTATCACAAAAGCAAACTACACAGTAGACCAGGCAGAAGAACCAGAGAGGAAAAGACCAGTCCAAAGAACAGTGCAAGTTGCACATACTGTTGGAAAATCAACTGGGACTTTGAAGATGTGCATTTCTAGTCTCAGTGCTTCTAGCACGTGGGCAAATCATTTGCTCCCACTGCTTTCAGTAGTGCCTGTCTCCCTGAAGATTATGAGAAACCATTGGTACCCTGTCAGTTGATCATTTGGTGGCCAGAAAAAAAGGGAAATAAAAAAGTCATTCATAAGAGCCCAAAAGGAACTACTGCTCTCACACATAGTTGTTAGTTATTAAAAAATACATCCCTGCTTTTTTTGTAGGGCTTGATGCTCTTTACTTGCCTGAATATTTTTCCTTTTTTTTCTTTTTTTCCCAAGGAGTGATTGTGTGGTTGAAGTGTGTGACATCTTGTTGCTGAGAGCAAGGGGACTGGGCTATGTTTTCATGCGGACAATGCAAAGAATGCATGAAATGAGAAATCAAATAGGTGCTCTATCTAAATTCTGTAGGTCTAGTGAGGGATCCTTCTTGAAGAGCAGTAGGAAAGGGAACAAAGTAAGAGCCAAAGAAATTGAGTGGCCTTGAAATTGCTCTCCTCTCCTCTTCCTGTTCCTGGGGCTAGGGACACTACATTTACACTGAGCGGTGTTCTTTCTAAAAGAAAACTAAATGGGGCATGAACAGCAATTCAAGTCCCTGGGGAAATATAAGGAAACTAAATCAGATTGAGCATGTAGGAAAGAATTGTCAAAACCATCCCAGGTGATAGAGTTATAGGAGAACACGGAAGGACATAGACAAATGTGGGAAGGAGAAATAGATGCTGAGTGCTGGGAAGCCTCCTGTGTCGATCCAGTCAGTACCAAGGGCATCCTGACCTTCCCAGGAAGGGAGGAAGCTATTGGAGAGACCGATGGCTGCTTGTCCTCAGCATCTTCAAAAAACAAAGCTGAAAAAGGCCTAGGTAGTAAAAAATGACAGCTAGGTAATTTTGTTTACTAAATGAAGGTCCTAGCACAGGATTTGCATGTGCCAGGTAAAGAAGCGCATTTTCTGGTTACTGAGGGAATGAGATGTTACATGGTGTTACACTGGCCATGGCCAGTGTGAGACCGCACGCTCTCAGGTCAAGTAAACCCAGCCAAAAAATGCTTACCCCTCTGCAGTCATTTCTGGTTTATGAAGAAGACTGTTTTATGATCCAGACAGGGATTTCAGTTAAGGACTTCTACTCATATGCTATCCACAGATCCAGAAATTGAGATTAGTGCATTTGCAGCCATTACTATGAGCAAGTCGAATTGCACAACTGTAAGAAATGAATTATTTGTCAGTGAAACGTATCCTTTTTTACTGGGCTATCTCAAGATCTGTATCTCTTGTAAGTGCCACCTGTTTTTTGGCCTTTGCCAGTGGTGAGAATTATCCAACAAATGCAGCTGTGAGTATTATAATTCAGAAAAAAATACTTTCTGGGGAATGAGAAATCCACTAAATGGATGACAATAGATAGCCTCTTTTGGGGGAAGAGCACCACAAAATTCTAAGGGATACCATTAATGGTATCTTTGGATGAGAGGAATGCAGGGAAGAAAAGCAGCTAGGCCCTCCTTGTGGGGCTACTTAGAGATGACACTTTGAAGAAAACTGCCTATAATTGAAAGAGACATAAGAGAATGAGCATGAAAAAGGAGCACCCTGTAGATGTAAGCAAGCAGGTGCAAAAATGAGAGCGACAAATCCCTCCACCCCTCCTCTGCTTCTCCATCTGCAAATAAGTTAAAAGCTAAATTGTTTAGAAGGGAATAATGGACACAATGAATTAAAACTGAAGTAACAAAGACTGGAGAAACAATGCACAGAAAGGAGAATAGATGAAAAATATACCTGACTCCCATTGTGTGAAGATCAAGATCCATCATCTAATTGCACACTCCGTGATATGTATAAGGAGTGGTATTGCAGTTGGGTCTCCAAGTTAGCCGTGTAGTTATGTTCAGAGCTGGCTGCAAGCTGGGAAACCACTCTTGCAACCAAGTCCATCTACAATGAGTTTGTGTGGGATAAGTTGGGGTAAGTTTTTATTTTCCATCTGAACTTGAATACATCGTCTGACCTATTTTTGAAATGGGAAAGGAATTCCCGGGGAGGGGGTGGGGGGGGAAAAGCATCTTGGATGAACTGCAGTGACAGTTTGCAGCTTTACAGCTTTATGGTTCTGTTTCTGTGTCATGGCTCTAGGCAGTATATGAGCAAGCCTTCTCCAGAAGGAGAATCTCTAGAAGGACTGATTTTTGTTCCCCACAGGAAAGTGAAGAAAAAATCGTTAAAGAGTTACATCTGACAGAAAAAAAAACAAACAGGCAGAGAGGGGAGAAGAAGATGGGGGAGCTCTTCATTCCTGCGTAGCCTTGGCTGTGGTGTGAAAGCAGGTAGCTATTCAAACTCAGGGCAAGAGAAGCTCAAAATCCAGAGAGGAAACTCTTGTTTTTCTCTGCTTAGGACGCAGCATGGAAGAGGTACAAGAAAGGCAGAGAATATATATGATCTCTGCACGATAAAGGTCTTGTCTCAGTCAACATTTACTCTCTGGATGAAGGAGATGAAATCATCCCAAGTGTACACAGTACTCTGTCTCTTCTTTATACCTTTTCCCAGAGGTGCAGTCTGAGGTGTTTCAACCTGCAGTGGTGGTATTAAATTACAGAGTATAAGGATTTTCCTGTGCTTCCTTCCCTGGCAGAGAACAGTAGGCCACTGAGTAGGTTACAGCAGCGTGGATGAGCTCTCCAGTATCCTCAAAAAGCATTTCTGAAAAGGGGGATAGAAGAGTGGAAATCACTTCAATTGTGTTCCTTGTCCCAGATGGTTGATTGATTTACGAACACAGCAAATCACGTCTGCCAATGCCAGTCCAGCAAGCAGTTGGTTTGGTTAAATGTAGAAGTGGCTCAAAATTACCAGTCTTCATGTTTACAGTGATGAGTTTTGTTAAATATTTATGTCCAAGATGCTGTCCTCCCCCAGAAAAAAAAGTCAGCTGTCACTGTGATTGAAAATAGCGGGGGACTATTGCCTTTGACTGATGATTTGGCTAAGCAAATTTAGCAGTAAAGATTTTATAATACTTCAACTTTTCATTAAGAAGTGGCAAATAAAAGGTGATAAAATCCTGCAGAATTTCTCCCTGGCTTTGCTGCTGCATTGCTTGGTTCTGGGAACTGCAGCAAAACAGTTCCATGAAGCCTTCAAACCACAGGGCTTATGTAGTTCATGTTCACCTCTTGCCTTGTGTAGGATAACTGCTAGATTCAAAGTCATGAAAGCGTAGTTAGAAAAAAATAACTTTGATATGTTTAATATAAATCTGTGAACCAAATATCCTTTCAACTATATATTGTCCAGGTATTTTAATGCTCTTTCATCGTATTCATACATGCAGAGCAGTGTCTTGCTGCTTCTCTGTTGCTATAGCTGTCTTGAAGGCAGAGTTCAAGCAAGCATAATTTCTTGCTGGTGTGTTGGTGCATTGCTGATTTCTAAGAGAAGAGAGCAAAGGTTGTTTTCAGAGAGGTTTTGGAGGTTTGTGTTGATTATATATATTTCAAGCAGATATTTGCAGCCAGTATCATAGTATCATTTAGGTTGGAAAAGACCTCCAAGATCACCCAGTCCAACCTTTAACCTAGTACTGCCGAGTCCACCATTAAACCATGTCACTAAGCTCTGAATCCAAACGTTTTTTGAAGACCTTCAGGGATGGTGACTTGACAACTTCCCTGGGCAGCCTGTTCCAATACTTCGCAACCCTTTCAGTGAAGAATTTTTTCCTAGTGTCCAACCTAAACCTCCCCTGGCATAACTTGAGGCCATTTCCTTTTGTATTCTTAGTTGGCAGTTGGGAGAAGAGACCGATTCCCATCTCGCTATAGCCTCCTTTAAGATACTTGTATAAAGTAACGCGTTTCTCACCTGCTTGCCTAATGGACATCCTGTTATTTATGGTAATATGATTTTTGTCCATAGAAGGATAGAATCATGGAATGGTTGGGGTTGGAAGGGACCTTAAAGACCATCTAATTCCAACCCCACTGCCATGGGCAGGGATGCCTTACACTAGATCAGGGTGCTCAAAGGCCCATCCAACCTGGCCTTGAGCACTTCCAGGGATGGAATTGTTCTTCTTCTAGACCATGACTATAACTGTGCAAAATTGGCTGCCCTGGTGTTTGGATAAAAAGAGTATTTCAGCAAATGGTTTTCCTAAGAGCCCCAGAATTGCATATTTAGTCCCTGTCAAATCTCCGTGAGATTTTGTATGTGCACAGATGCCTTTCCAAAAAAAAAAAAGAGCAAAAAAACCTCTGTCTAAATATTTCCCATGCTTGCTGCTTCCTGCATCCAACCAGCCACTAATGCACTCTCCAGCACATCTCCATGTTTATTGCAGCTGGTCTCCAGACTTCATCCAGAGGGAACATGCTGGGAACAGGCTGAAATATTTTGGAGTAAGCATTGAGACATGTGAATTAGATTGAACCAGACCAGGCAATAGGAATGACTTCTAAAAGAGGGCTGACTGCTGTCTGTGCTGAGATCAAACAGCAAGAAGAAGGGTTAAGAAAGCTGAATTTGGAAGTAATGGGGTAATAGGAAAATATATTCAGAATTAATGTATTCATATAAATATTGTACAGTAAATTATTTGCCAAATAGCATTCATTACTCTGCGGCAGAGGTCAAATAATGGAGAAAATGTATTTGTGAATAAATTATTCAACAATTAATGCAAAATGTAGCGGCTAAATTATTCACAGAGACTAATTCAACCAGTTCTAATTCATTTCTACTTTAAAAGCGTTTCTAGTTACGTCTACAGAAGCATTTCAGCTGGAGTGACGAGTGCACTTTTGAATCGTGTCTCCCAGTTGCCCGCACTCATGCAGCTCCAGATTGTGTTGCTGCATGGCCTCAGAGCTGGATTTGGGCCAAGGTGGACTGGGAGATGCTCTGTTTCAACCGCCCCAGCACAGTGAGCCCAAGTGATGGGAAGAGAGTTTTATCTGAGTGGGAGCTGCTGTCTGGAGCAGTGCTGTGGTATCAATACATGGCTCCTGCAGCTGGCAGAGGCCATTACTCCTGCCTCTGCACACTGCAGATTGCTGAATTTCATCCACTAAGGCCTGCGTGGAGCCTGATAACTTGTGTTTAACTACATAAATCCATAAAAGTGTTTATTCTTGACTTGAAGACACAAATAATGTATTGCTTTCCTGGGCAATTTCTCCAAGCATTTGACTACCTTGGTATTGAAAAAGAAATCTGCATATTATTCTTAAATTGAATTTTGTTTCAGGAACAGCTTCACTGGAAGTCATTATGCCCGTTCCCACCAACAAAAGGATTTTAGTGAACCAAACCCCCGCTGCTCATGGATCTTAATACTCCTTTGCAGTTCAATAAGTGATTCGACCTCTGTCAGCTTCAGCCAGCCAGATCGTTTCTTGGTCCCTGAAATCATGGATCCTCTTTGCTGGATGTGTTAGAAGAGCAGGTAAGCAGACTTCCATGGGGTATTTAATTACCGGTCTGACTAATAACATAGACCTGGAGTAGTGGCATTGCTTCTACTCATTAGCCTCTTCTTTTTTCTAAGGCGGGGAATCCTCAGCACCTTTTTGGATGGCATCGTAGCCAGTCCCCTCACAGTGGGCCCCCTGACGTTGGGGTGGTTTTGAGGGGCTGGTGGAGAAATGTGAGTCTGCAGGGCTGAGGGAAGAGCGGGGATTTCCCGGTGCTGCTGCAATGCCAGTTAAGTCAATGGGAGAGCAAGATGGAGACAAGAATTGCATGTGTATTAAGGAGGTTAAGACATGTCAGCAGAGGTGATTTAAAAAATGTCATTTTCCACAGTTAATTGCAGTTTATAATAACAAGAAGCAGCGCGTGCTTCCCGAGGTAAAAATTGAAGGCTGAGGAACACAGAAGACAAATGTATTCACACAATTCAACGCCCCATTCCCCGGGGTAGCAGTGAGCGAGCTGCCCCGCCAGCCATGCCACCAGCCACGGGCAGGAAGGCACTGGGTGGACTCCTTCAGGAAACACCAGCCCGTGCGTGGTCTCTCCTGGGCAGATGCAGCTCACAGGCCCACAGCCCACATGGGTTACTGGTGGACTCTGTCTAGCTTGAGGCCATTTTTTGTTTTGAATTTCGTTGTGCTGAGTCAGGATTTCTGGGGACCCTGCTGAGGATTTGGGCTCAGAAAGGGGTCAGTGCACAGGTAGGCCCACTGCAAGGCCGGCAGCCATCTTGGGTTCCCTGCAGGGGCAGGTGGTGCCCAGGGCCTGTCTGAGGATGGGGGTCATGGCAAAGGAGCTCCTGAGGTGAAGCAGGCACCTCTGGCAGCCCATGCCCCATCTGCAGCCTCTCCGGGGTTATTATAGGGCTGCTGGAAGGAAAAAGTATGAGAAGTGATGGCTTATCTAATGCTATGTATTAAAACGCAGAGCTTGCCGAGGTCTGGGAGCAGGCTGCCAGCAAAAGCATGAGGAAAATGGCATTGAAAGAGGTAAAATTTTTTGTTTGTGGTGGTTTCCTTCCTCAGGCAGTGACCTTTGATGTATGGTGGCTGCTATCAGCAAGCTTTGTTTTCCTGCCTTTGACATCTGCCTACTAACACTGTTTCCACCAGTGGGCAGAGGGGCAATGTACTCCTAAAAACCCAACATTTTTAACCCAGTCATTTTGCCAGAACCATGTCTGTAAGTTTAGAAGCGCCTGGAAACCAGAATATCTGTGAATTTATGGCCAGCAGCACAATGTTGCGGGCATTCGTTGATAACTTCTTCCAACACAGGGCCTGGCGAGTTACATCAAAATACCCAGGCTTTCAGGAACTGAATCTGTGGTGTTTATCTGGATTTACTTTTGGGAGATGGGATTTAACATAGTCTTTGTTTGATATAGTGGGAGTCTTACCTGAAGTGAGTGAACATTTTTCTCTTATTCTCTATTTCAAGGACATACTATTTTAAAATGGCTGCTATCTTTCAATTTTCCTTAATATATATGTATTTGTAATTTCTACCATACATCATAACAGAAATTTGGAACAGGTCACTTGTTCCATTGACACAATTTCTTATTCCCACTGAACTAGAATCCCCAAATTTGCAGTATGCATTTATGCCTTCATTATGTGCCACTGAAGAATAATGAATACACGGATGCCTCAGCAGCAGACCCTGATGCCTTGCAAAATAATCATGGAAATTAACCAGCCCGGGCAGAAAATCTACTCTTGCCCTTACCATGATCGTATTGGTATTAATCAGGGGGAAAAGAAGCTATTAACTGGCTCACAAAGAGTATGAAAGAAATTATTCATTTCCAGTGAGTAAGATGCTGGTTTTCACTAGAAATTTGTGTTTTATGGTCTCTGAAGAACCACAGTTCGTGCTGCCACCCAGCCCCCCTTCTCCCATGGCCACTGGGGCCTGAGGTGAAGGTTTTCAGCAGGAAAGCCTGGGGACAGGGTCTCGGTGCTCAGTGGCACAGGGATACCAGCACCAGCTCAGGATCTGCTGCGTTGTTCAATGTTTTTACAGGAAGCTTAGCATGAAGAAACTTTTGCATGAAGAAAATTTGTTAGGCTTCATAGTATTTCATGCTGCCTCTTTTGATGGTTTCCCAGCACTAAATCTGCTTTTGTGTTGCAGATATCAGGAGTAACTGCTGAAGTCTCTAGTGCTACACCAATGAAATACCGAAATTGAGTGCTTGGAAGAAAAGAAATCTGGTTCAACTGAGCTCTGGCTCAAAAACGGGTTACCATGGCTTAATGAATTATCCTGCATTCACTGAACAACACGTGTCCTTATGCAAAAGGTAAGATAAAGCTATGTTAGAGAAAGTCTCTTTCATTAAGGTTTAAAACAGCTAACCTGGTGTTTGCCACATTCTCAGTGTATGCCTGGCTGCACTCGGGGGCTGTCTGCCTGGTGATCAACAAGAGATGGCAGTGTTTCTGTGCGATGGCAGTGTTTCTATTGCTGGATCTTCATTTACCACAGTGTCTGACAGAAGGGCGCTCTGACTACACAGAAATATACTTTTTATAATCAACTCTAAGAATATTATGACAGACAATTAATAATCTGACAGCAAAGTAACTATTTTAATGGCTTTAACTGAACACTTTATTTCGTCTTTGAACCAATCCTCACTCTAATCCCATTACTGCAATAAAAGTTTGAGTAGCAGAATACATACTGGCCTCACTCTGCCTGCGGTGCCTTGATGAGACCTTTGCTGGCAGGAGCAATGTGTTCAGCACTGACACAAAAGCCTCAGGGCAGAATTGACCTGCTGGAACACTTCAAAATGTATTTGAGGTGGTTCAGAATTTATTCTACTTTTACCTTTTCTGCTGAAATTTGGTAAATGTGGCAGTGAGTTAGTTACAAGACATCTTAATTAGCCTCGAAGCAATATCTGTTTGGTTTTGGGTGGTGATTTTTGTTTGGTGATGTCAGAGAACATCATAGGTGTGAGGATTTAAACCTGTTTTTTAAATGGGGACACTGATGTACACATGGTTTCCTCCAGAGTGCTGGTTTTCCTGTTACACATGACATAAAATGTCATGCAGATTCTGCTGAACTGAATGTAAGTAGTTAGCAAGGTGAACTTGGAGCATTCCCAGCAACTTTTGTGAGCTTTAGATTTAATTTAGCATAGCCAAAAACTGCTCATTGGTACGTAAGCATCCTTGGTAAGGCATATTCTACTCGTCTGATCATTGGTATAGGCTTCCTTACTTCTGGTTTCCGTCTATTGCAGTTTTCAGTTGAGAATCTAAAACCTGCTGTTAAAAAAAAGTCCAGGGGAAACTGGTATTCTGATCCTTAGATATAGCTTTTGAAAAATCATACACAAAGTTACTTCTTGCCTTTAGAGACCTGTGTACCTTTCAGCTAAAACTATGCCACTTTAGCAAGATGCTGAACTGTATAATAAATTGTTTTTTCCTGTACTGTGTGCCAGCACATAATGTATGTATTTGAAGGGAGGGTTAATGGAATATTTTGAATGATCATTGGTAAATGTTACATCGTACATAGCTTAAATCTGGAATGTGACAGATACTGCAGCTGGCTGCGATTCAGGTAAGGAACATGAATGATTCACGAGGTTGGTAGAAGTGGAGTAGGTAATTCTTTCATCTTGATCATTTTCTCCCTGAAGCCACATCTTTCGCATATGGTGACAGCTTTGTAAAATAGTGTGATGGCCAGTAAGGATAGTAGCGGGAGCTTAGAAGAGACCTGCTAAAACAGATTTGATTTGGATATAAGAGATGGAGCCTGTCTCTGTTTGTCTTGCTCTTTTTTTTTTTTCCTTTCCCTTTTCCTGGCTTTCTCACTGGGCGCGCAGGGAATTGTTAGGAAGGAAAGGTAGCTGGCCTAGAATGCTAATATCTCTGCTTTGATAAGTCTGAGAGATGTTTTAATTAGGAAGAGGATGCAAAGACTTAGAAGAATGTTGTTACTCATGTAATTTGAAAACCCTGGAAACAATCCTGAGGGGCAGTAGCCTGAGGAATACATACAGTTTATTTCTCTGGCATGATGTAGCCAGAGAAGATGTATCTTGTATGTGGGTTTCTGAGGTGGCTTGATAGGAAAATACCTGTGTAATTCTGTTTCAGTTGGCTGTTTTCCAGACAGAAGAGCCCTAAAATGCACTTAGCATGTTTTTAACTGCTGCTACCCTGAACCTTCTCGCTTGCTTTAACAATGTAGATAACGAGCATCTTTTTAACCTGAGCCAAACCCATAATCTAGCAGACATGAGATGTGATCCTCGCAGGAGTCCCTGTGGTTAGCTGGAGGAGAGGGGCTCATAATCATAGAATCATAGAATGGCTTGAGTTGGAAGGGACCTTAAAGATCATCTAGTTCCACCCCCCCTGCCATGGGCAGGGGTGCCACCTACTAGATAAGGATCACTTGTTATGCTGCTGAACATCAATACAATCCATTGCTGAAAACTGGATCTTGCCAGAGAGGCTTCTCAATGCCAAACCAGGCCATACCAGCCCACCAGGGGCTTGCCAGTCACATAAAGAAAGGAGGAGTGTCTTTGTGCCAGCCCTAGCATAAAAGACATGCTTGGTTAAAGGTCTTGAGGTCGGAAGCATTTTGTTCTTGTGATCACCTCAAAATTGCTTCCAGGCTCAGTACCCTTGATAGGATGATTTAACATAACTTAGAATTGACATCAGCATCGGTCTCTTCCTTCTTTTTCTTTGCTTCTCGTTTTCTTCCTTTCTTCTTAAGTCATGCCTCCTTTTCCTTTTTTTGTTGTTCTCCTGTCCCCTATTTTCCTTAGATCTAATCGCAGGTCATCAGCACAAGGCTGTCCCCAGCTCACCTTCGCTGCATCAGAAAGAGGAGTTTCATGAGTCAGTGCAAGGAAGGCATTGTTGTCTTCCTTCTTGCCTGCAGTGAACTCCTCAATACAATGATAAACTACTTGTATTAAACGAGAGAAGAAGAATTTTGAGGCAATAAATAAATCATCTCCCTGCAGAGCAAATCGGTAAACGTGAACAGGGTAAGCTTTAAGCTCTTCCAACCTCAGGAACCACAGTGTGCATAAGGATTTGATCCAACCCTGCTGAAGTCAGTGAAAAGAATCCTGCAGGCTTCTAGGAGCTTTCGATGGGGATTTGTGAGTTTTGGAGAAGTGTGGACTATCAGTATTCTTATTCCCCCACCTGCCTCCATCAAAAAGCTAAGCAAATCTCACATGATCTAGTTTCCCTCTGATCCCCACATGGCATTCTGATCCCACAGTGGCAGTAGGGCAGGTGGCAAGCTGGGTGTTTGCAAATACCAGTAACACCACTTCTCTCTCTTTCAAAATGTTCAGTGGGTTATTAGAAATATTTTGCTTTCTGCTGCTTGTTAAGCTTTGCATTTCGGCAATTTACATTTTGACAATTACTTTCAGGGACAACACTTCAATCAATTGTAACATTTACTGTAATTATGAGCTTTGTGAGCCTGTAATCCACGGTTTTGCATTTATTCCACAAGATGTTGGTCATGTGATTTATAAAGATGATCAGAAACTTGGTTTTTGTTTTGTACAGGGAAAGAAGTAGCAGAGGCATTTTGAGAGCTTTGGCCTTTAAGGTTACCTTCCTCTATCTCCTTTATTGTCTCTGGTCACAGAACTTTGTGTATAGGGATAAAAGCAGACCTTACTGGAGAGAAAGCAATGTTTCTCAGCAAATCCACTTGCAAGAAAGCTCAAAAGCAATTACACTAAGTAAACAAGAAAGGATGTTGTAGATCTTGTCCCTTTTTCTAGCTGGGTACTAAATGCAAAACTGATGGGATTATTTGATTTCACCCTTCCAAATCCTACTGTGTGTTATCTTTGCAGAATTACTTTTATGTAATCTTTAGTGTGCATAAATACATGTTAACAAAAGTGATGCAATGAAAGCAAAATGGCAGGCATCGAAAGCAAAGTATTATTATGCAAACATCATGATTTATTTTTTCCTGTTGAAGGCTAAGCCCATTGGCTTGCATACTGCAGGAATTTATTATGTTCTTTCTCTGGAGTGCAGATTCATAAGAAATCTAATGTGGTACGGAAGCTGAACACATATTATTGGTTTAAAGGAATGAAGAAAGCTTTGTGTGGTTGTCATCGCGATTTTCACCTGATCTAGTTGCATTTGTTCTCCTGGTTTCTGTCAGATTTTAATCATAGAGCAAACTGGAGCGATTCTTTGCTTTGAGAGCTCCACCTCTGTGTTCTTGTATGTGTTTGTCCTTGTGAGTCTTACAGTCAACGTATATTGTAAATTTCCCCATCCTATAATAAAATGCATGCCCTGTATTAGAGGGCACGATGACAACTTTCATCAAAGCTTCCAATGGAACAAAATGTGTCTTTCTGCTTTCTTCAGGGGGTTTCTTAGCAGTCAGCAATAGGAGGAAGAAATGCAAAGAGCTGTGCAGCAACCAAAATGACTCTTTATTTCATTACCACCACCACGCAGAGGGGCTGTAGTCCCTCATTTTACATAGCAAATGATGCCATGGCTTCTGTCCTGAAGTTTTTCTCCTCTTTAACACTTGGGGTAACTCCTCATAAACATTTTGGAAGGAAGTAAACAACTTCCTTTAGAATCAAATATGCCAGAGGAAATCAACTAGAAGTCTCTCATTTCTGCATGCAGAGTAAAGCAAAAGTACTCCAGGAATTTAAAAACCAGGTTAGAAACACTGAGTCCATCCTGGTGTAACAGTCAAATGCGTTACCCATTGAATCAGCATGCCGCTTTGTACTGTGTCCAGCTTCTGCCTGAGACTTGCACTGTAATACAGCGGGCATGCAACCACTTCGTGTCTGCTGTTCAGGTACCAGCCTTGGCCTCACCTTCCTTATCCAATTGAGATGAGGCCCCAGAGGTCTACCTAGGGAACGAGAGCATCAACTTCCATGTAAAAGTTGAGGGAATAGTGCCTTAGATGTTTTATGTCTTGCATTTCTGATTGTGAATTTGCTTTTATGTTTGTGGAATATATTGAGGTTTAAAGGCTTGAAAAACGCCCTCTCCTCCAGATTTGATTGCACATTCATTACTCATTACCTAGTGGTATGCAGTTTGCTGTATGGAATAGCAGCAGTGCTATCAGTAATATCTAGTGTAATTAGCATTTGAAGATAAGAACTCTGGAATCAGGCCAGCCCACTCCAATTTTGCATCTTAGCGATGATAAACAGGAAAACTGCACACGCATGACAATTTCGTCTTCGGCTTGGGCAACTTTCTGATTACGGCATGATGGACCTGCTGCTGTAGGAGTAGATGAGGGGTGCAGGTCCACCTTCTCACGGTCGGGAAAACACATCGTGAGTAGCTCGCTGCAGGAATGGCATCTCCACGCTTGTGCAGCGTTCATGTCATTCATAACTGTGCTGTCCGATTGCATTTCAGTTCAGCCTCGTTTGACATTTAGACATCTCACAATAGTAAGTTCTATAAGGTGCCCGCGTGCTGCGTAAAGTGGCATCTTTCATTTGTTTGACACTGGCATGCTGGTAATTTTATTGCTTGAACTCCTGCTCTCGTATTATGAATCAATAGAAAAAGGAGAGATGGATCATTTTCATATTATGCCCTTCATAATCATAAATACTTTAATAAAATTGCTTCTAACTGTACTATAAAGTGAGAATGCAGATTTAATAGTGATTTACAAAAGAATTGAACAAAAAAAGACTGTTTTTTTTTTAATTCTTTATGATGGTTAGAGAACAGGAGAAAAGATTGGAGATGTAATGTTTTTTAACTTAATTGTAGCTGGAATGGAGTTAGTGAAAACACTGTGGGTAAAATAACAATTCAGTCAAAATGTTATTTTATCAAAGCTGGAGGGTTCTGCAGAGGCATATTTATTTCTAGGATCATCTTGCTGGGGACCCTTGGGTCTGCAGCAGAAAGCGGTGTTTTACACACTGACCTTAGATGCAGAGAACTTGTGTTGAAATTCTTTTTTTTAGGATGAAGGAAAAGTAAAACAAGAAAAAAGTGCATTTTAATTTGCAGTCCTGAAACTTGCAGATCTTCATACTTGTTATTTTAGAAAGAAATGCAAACATACATCTCTTCTACTTTGGCAGGAAGGCACATTTTGGCATCTTAACTCTTACCTTGAAATAACAATTACTGCCTTTTGCTCTGAGTACTTCTTCTTCTCTGGGTTTGCTGGGGAGGTCTGGGGAGCTCTGGGAGATGGCTGCAGAGCATTGCTAGTACCTGGGGGGTTCAATCAGTTGTTTAGGAAAGATTTCTCTTGGTATTTGTTTTAAAGTATGGCCTAGGGGACCAGTCGCAATTTGTATTCTGTGGTGCAGAAAGGGGGGCCCTTTCCCTGAGGAACCTGAGTCGTAAAGTAGGTGAGGCAGAAAGGGCATGGGAGGAGGGAAATGCTCTCATGGTTTTATAGAGGGGAAATAGAGATGCAGAGATATATAATGATCACCTCGAGCTTGACGGGAGTCTGCAGCTGAGTCAGAACTGCAGGTCCAAGATTGGCCGAGGCTCAGAGGAGCCCTTCAGCCCCTCCTCGAGCCTGGAGAGCTCCCCTGCCCCCCCCTTCCAGAGACAGGCAGGAGGTGCCTTGCCATCAGCCGAGGCAGGTGCCGGGGGCAATAGATGTTCCTTTTATGTTTGTTGGTTTATCTCCTTACGCCAAATGGAGGTAAGCGATGCTGACTATCCTAAAGCTCCTTAAGAAACATACCCACTAGACAGTAATTGTGGCACTTGGTGCTCCAGCAGCCCTCCCAAGCGTCTGGCCCTTGTTTCGTTGGGCACCGTGCAGATGAAGAGCTGAGAATGGGGTTTCAGAGAAGAAGTGGAGGACAATGCGGAGTCCTCCTCTCTTCTTGCTTGGGAGGGGACAAGGCAATGTAACATCATGAATCCAGAGCTATGAAAAGCAGAAGTCTTAGCTTATCACTTCTCAAAACGATTACTGGGAGTCCTTTGTAAGCAATTGCCAGACAGTGGTGCTGAATATACTAGGATATGATTAGTATGATAATAAACTATGAATATAATGCAAATAATATTTCATATAACCAAGTGACTGAATAATGCAATAGAAGGTAAAGACTCAATCATGAATCCCCAGCCTGTTTTCACCCCCGGGTATTGGTGTACTCAGGTTCTTTGTGCACACCTGCAGCCACCAAGACATACATCTGACTATGAGCCCCCTTTCTGGGGACTGCCAATGGCTCGGCAGTCTGCACCAGAAAGACTGCTGACTTCCCCACTCAGCTCAGCAAGAGTTTGCACTGACTTCACTACGGCCAAGACTGCAGCCTGTACACATTGGTGCTGGTGGTTTGTGTCACTGAACACATTTCAGAAATCCTTAAGCTGGGTCCAGAAGTGCTATTCCAGTGCCATAGCGCTTCCAGACGAGGGACAAGGATTATGATGCAGGACTAAGCCAAGTCAGGAGGTTCTCTGTGCTTTCACAAGAGCTGGGAGAGCAGCGGCTATTTGTTACTGATGCTTTATCGCAAGATATGAGTGTTGATGGAGTGGGAGGACTTCACTGCCCCTTCACTAAGTTTGTACACTGCTCACATTGGTTGGTGTGAAATTCTGGTCTGCTGCAGTTAGTGGGGCTGTTGCCACTGATGCTAAGATTTCACCCCTGGAACTTTTCAGGTAACCAAAATTTGTGTTTGGTTTCCATGCATAGATTTGAAGGAAACGAGAGCTGGAAGGCAGGCCTGCAACCCACTTTCCTTTTCCTTTCTTCAGGGCTTAAGAGAAACAGCTCCTCCTCAAGCTCTTCAGATTCTTTGGCTCTTTGCTTAGTGTGAAATAGTCTTGATTTAAGGGACATTGAAGCAGCTGGAGTCAGGTTGATTTTAGACCTTTCTGAATTGTTTCCTAAATGTAATGTAAGTTGCAGGGAGAAATTTACAGCTGTATGAGAACAGGCATTTCAAAATGTCAGATTGTGTCTGTAAATTGCCATCTCTGGTAATAAACCCACCTGTCAAGTAACTGGCAATCGTAGCCTACTGGTGAATCTGATTTTGCTGTGTGCTGTTTCTTGAATGAATCATAGGCTGCGATTCTTTCTCATACTCTCAACAAATTTTTGGAAATTCAGGTGAAAGCAAAACTGGAGCTATTAAGCTAAACTCCCCAACTACAACTCTAGGGAAATAAAATTATAAAGCTATACAGTTAAGCCCTTAAATCAGAAATTCTTCAAACTAAGATTTATTCTTCAAATCATCTTCTTAGCCTGGTTATGTGCATAAGAAACAGTAGCCTACAAAATCTTCCTTTAAATATTTTGTTCACCATATACTGAGTATTATCCTTGCTGAGCATTTTGAGCACACACATGCAGCATGATGTCTGATGGGCTTTAATTCTTTCAGCTCAACCATCTGATCTGAAGAGGGAAGCACAATTATAGCCGTAAAACTGTACCCTCTGATTCACCTTCCTGTTCTATTTATGATTTTTGCAAGTGGGATGAATAAACTCCGTAGTCAGCTTTCAGATGGGCGGGTGTATGGTTAGCTCATTTCTCTGCACGTGTCCTCTGAACAGAATAGTAAATCTGCCTATTTTTGAAAACACTTTACTGCAATATTGTAATTATAATTCTTTTGGCGTGTTTGTGTTTAAATGTGGTATACTGGAGGTGAATGAGACTGAAAGGCATTCTTGGAGTGGTACCCACGAAGGTTGTGTGTAAGTTAATTACAAGTCAATTGTATTAAAACACTGAAAAGATACCAGAGGTGCAAGTCTTCTGCATTGGTAATTATCCAAATCTGCTACTATCTTTTCTTCCTCTCACCAGCATACCCAAAAAAAGTAACCAGGAGAATTTGCAACGGGGTATGTTTTTAAAAAAAACAACAGTATCCACCAAAATGTTTGACTTTCAGAAAGAGCATGCCTGTCTCTCTGCTTTAATGGTTGCTGAAGCATCTGCCACCTAAATTGCAAAAAAATATACCTTGACCCTGAAATTCTGCCAGTGTCCTAAAAAAGTGATCTACAACTTCTCCAGATATGTAGGCATTTGTTTGCTGCTTTTATTTTGATATTTTGATTTACTTGTTTATTTACTTATTTAGAAAGTATTCAAGCTCAGGCGTTGGCACTGCTTCCTTGCAAGGAAAACCACAGCAAAAACATTGTCCCAGGATGTGAGTGCTAATGGCTGTACATTAGGTACCAGCAGCTGGAGGGGGCAGCTACATGGTTTGCAGCTTTGTGCTCTTTGAGGCTTTATCTGACAGGCAAATCTTACAGTGTCTATCAGTAAATGGTGGAGTCTCTGATACGCAAGGATTTACATTCTTCCTAATGATTTGTTTCAGCACATCTCGATCCTGGAGACTTTTTGCAAAATTGCGTGACTTCTAGATCATTATTTATTTTAGCCTCCAACTACCCCTTGCCATGGATGGTGATACTTTCTAGAGCTCTTCAAATTTCCATTAATATTGCTGTGGTAAAATCTTTGTAGGGGCAGGGAGAAAAGATGTGTTTTCTTTTTGCCTTTGCATCAAATTTGGCAAGGAAACTCGATGTTTAACTGTACTTCTCAGGTTTTCCCTACTAAAGGGGGAAACTGAACTTTTCAGGGGGGTCCTGCAGTGCTGTTACTCTTCTTGTGCAGTGGAGGAAACTGAGCCAGGGGAGTCTGAGCACATACAGGTGACCAGGTAAGGTGCAGAAACCTGCTCCCAGGTCTCTGAGCTGTAAGCTGCTTGTCAGCCCTGTTCAGGTGCTCCCCAAAAGGATGTTCATTTGGGCAGAAGGAACATCAAGATGTAGCAAATAATACACAAAATGGGGGCCGAGGGATTTAACCAGATAGCATCTTGTATAATCACTAATTACAATATATCCACAGCCTAATAAAGAACCAGATTGAACAGAATTGGGAGACACGCCAGCTCGGTGCTGTGCCAAAAATCAGCCTGGCATTTTAAACCCCATTTCGGTCATTCTTTTCCACTCGACAAAGCACTTTTACACGTGTTTACAAAATGCTTTGTTGTTGTGGGACGTTAAATACCCTTGCCTGTGGTATACTCCTGTTCGCTCTCCTATACACAGTGCTTCACCTGCTACGGTGTGTTGCAGGATTATTTTAGCACAGTTGTATTGCTGCAGCAAATGATAAATCTGGTCTCTTTAGGAGTGTTATAAAAGCACGTACACCGATAACATTCCTGAAGCTCAGTAACAGCACAAATGTGTTGAGGATGTTTCTCAGGTATTTAATAATCTCATATATCCCCCTCCTCCAGCTCCTCTCTCACCCCCTACTTGTAACGTCTAGCAATGGGGATGGCTGTGACAAAAGAAAATAGATTTTTCCCTATTCACGGTAAAGCATGAAAATCCAACTCACCCAAGGGAACCTATGGAATCACATAAGCTCCAGACATCTAAAGATGCTGCAGGTTTTACTGAGAATGCAAATGCTCTGGTGAAGCTGTTTTAGATGTTCATAACAGCAGCTTAATTCAATTAGCAGAGCTGGGAAATGCTGCCACAGCCGAAGAATGCTCATAACAGGCATGCTGCCATTTCTTATGGGAAACCTAGTGGGTTGGGGATAAAGGAGAACCGTTCTTTTAGGGAGTTCCTCTAGAAAAGCTGCTAATCTATCAAATACCTATATCCCTTGTTTACCAGCCCAGCCTGATAGACTGTCAGCTAGCAAGTCACCCGGGTAGTGGGAAAATAAAGGCTGGGGAACGGCAGTTGTGCCAGAAGTGATCATACAGAATACCCTAATTCTAGCAAGGTGTGTTTGCTACTGCCCCTCTTCAGAGCCACGAAGGTGTGCCTGGCAGACACAAAACTGACAAGGGTATACATAGTAATCCTGAGCACATGTCAGCAGGTGTATTTGCTAGACATTCAAGCTGGTGTGGATGCACAACAAAACAGATGATTTCCTTAAGCAGTTTTTAGCAATAAGGTCATAAAGAATGAAATTACTTCTCATCTTTTAAGTGACTCCACTTTAATCCAGCTGAGAAACAATGGCAGGCTTTATTGGTGCAAAGGGACTTTCCTTGCTCTTCGCCTGTGTAGCTCCTGTTCTACAAATCAATAAGAGATTGCAATATTTATGTGACATCTTGAAGTCCTCTATAGAAAAGCTCACTCCAACAACAAACATATGAAAATTCCCTCCACTTTATGGCCATTAGAGCCTTCAGCTGGGAAATGTCAGCAAAGGACTGCTCAGCTGAAACATGACCTCCAGTTTTTCTTGAATGAAAGAGACATTGATGTTGCTAAGTATTGATGCCTTCAGAAAGATGCAGTTAAAGAGCATTTTTATTTACTTTACAACGTCAGCCTCTGTGCCAAGTGAGTGCCCACAAATTAAGTCATCATTTACTAATTGCTCTAACACAGAGATAACCAGATCCTGCAACAATTTTCACCTCTAAGACTTGGGGAAGATCTGTGTTATCTCCACTGGAGCAGCATTGAGAAAATGAGAGGTTTGTTTATGTGGGTCTTATTGGTAAAGACCTAGATTTACTAAAGCTTTGCCATATGTTCTTGTTAAGGTTCTTGTTGTGGTCATCTTCTGTGTCTGTTACCTGGTTCCCACTGTTTAATCTTGTAAATTAATATTAATTCTCTTGTAAATTAATATTAACTAGTGCTGATTCCATTTTTTATTGAGGCATTCCCAGAAAAGAGGGGGTGGGTGGAAACCCCTTCATGTCCTCACGTCTTGCGCTTAACTTAGACCAGTAGTTCTAGCATTGCAATGTTTTTATACCTAGGTCAAATTCAGCAATTAGTGAGTGAAATACAGCTATTGCAGAAGAGAGAAGTGATATTCCTGTTTGTTTTTTTTTTTTATGAATCCTGTGGCATCTCACTTAAAGATGGTGGTGTTTTTTCAGAAGCTGCTGAACAGACTATTTTTAGGTAAAGAATCTGGCGCAGCCTACTAATGAGAGGTTTGTTTCTTGCTGCTGCTAGCCATGGCCTTTTTTTTCCCCCAAAACTTTGTTTAAAAGCCAAATAAGTAAATACTGCTGTGCTAATGCCTTTCTAATCTGAATATCAAATCATTCCCATGAGGAGCTCCTGAGTCTTCTTGTACAGCTGTACTCCTTAATAATCAAGGGCCAGCATTTTAAAGTGGCTGGTACTTCTAAGTGCTTTAAAATCTGGGCGATCAGTTTGATGTGTTTTAAAGGGCTGATTTTCAGAAAGTCCCAAGCCACCCACTATTGAAAAATGAGGTTCTGGCTGCACAAAATTCCTAGCCAAACACTGCTACCTTTTTTGTCTTCTTATTTCAGTACATTTGCTCTCTTCTTGAGCATACAAATGAGATACACTTGCCTATGTATTTATTTACTGCTCTGCTACTGTTCTTCTACCATCCCCAGAAGCTTGGTAGAAGAAGTAAACAACAAACTGCCACTGAGCAAGAGGTGGTTGCAAACAAAATTCATTTCCGAAAGCAGAGCACTCTGGGGTCAGAGTACGGCCCTGCCAGTCTCTGCCAGTTTTGCCAGCAGCTTCTGAGGCATCTGGCAGTGATTTCAGTGGACCAGAATTGCTTTTAGCCAGCTGATGCTGTGTTTCCTGGGCACCTTTCTTTGCAATCCATAAAAACATCTGTAGCACAAGGGCACTCTTCCCGCAAGATTTTCACCTGGAGTAAATCCCTGCACCTCCATGAAAGTCAGTAGAGCTGTGCTGATTTATGCCAGCTGAGCGTCTGACCTTTACAGTACAACCTGCTGAATTCCTGGGCAGCACCTTAACGCTGAGGGGACATTCAGCAGCTGCAGGAGATGAGGGACATGGCTAATGGTCTGTCATAAAGACTCCAAAGCTTTCCAGAGAAAAGTGCTTAATTTCAATCACTCTCATGTTTAATACTACATAATGGAGACAATCTATCACTGGTGAGGTTTTTTACTAGTCTGCTGCTATTTCATTGCTAAAGAAAGTGTGGTTCATAGAAAGAGGCTTCTGCTGTTTTGGCGAAGACAGTCAATGATTTTCAGCCTGTATGTGTTAAGATGAACAGCTTTTAATTTGTCTTGGAATTAGTCATTTAAAATAGATGGTTTCATAGTTAAGTGGACTTAACGCAGTGTGAGTCACTGTGTGAAAAGCCACACAGAGCCAGCCGCACTTGGTGCTCTATGTGAATCTGGAGCAACACTTCATCAAAGTCAGTAAGTTTAATTTAAATAAAGTAAATCCAATGTGAATGAGTCTGGAATCGAGTCTCATGTTTTCAGACATCTGTGGTGGTTTCAGACCTGACTGGAGGCAGCTGAGAGACTGCCACTGGGTGATTTTAATGGCCCACAGGAGAGTGCATCTATAAAAATGATGGAGTGGCACTACTCATTATCTGCAAGCTCTGAAGGTGAAATAGATAAACTTCACAGCAAAAAAAGAGAGCAGGCTTGCGAGCCGTTTGTAGGACGTGTTCATGCAAGGGGAGGCTGCCCGGGTAGCCCACCCTGGGTGCGGACGTGGCCCTGCCCTGGCCTCACGCCTTGGAGGGTTTATATGGGTATCCACAGGGGTCCTACCCAAGCGCATGGGCCCGATTTGCTAACGGGGGTGGGAAGAAAGCGAGAAAAGCAGCTGGTTATCCAAGCAAGAGGTCACTTCAAAAATTTGGGTATGCATTTGAAAATGTCTGTTACCACCTTTTCTCTGCTTAGTTTCATAGCTCCTGCTGCCTAGCCAGATGGCAAGTTGATTAGTAGCCCAAGCAGCTCTGATGACTTTTGCCAAGAGCTCACTAGCGAAGCGGTGCTGTGGTTTTGCATTCCTTTCTTCCTGCCCTCACTGGATGCAGTAGCAGAGAGCTGATAGCAAGGCAAAGCAAAGCACATTCATATGGCCTCTTTTCTGTGAGCAAAACTGTTGCCAGTTTGTTGGAGGATTTCTGATTAGCAGATGCTAGCTAGAATGACTTGGACCTTGGAATACATTTTGGGTCCTTGTTTGCAAGCGAAGAGGTGTGGAAAACCCTGATGGCATTCGGTTCTGTTGATTTAAATGTAACCTTTATTAGTTTTTGTAAATGATGCCCATTTACTGTGGAGCAGCGTAGTCTGAATTGCCTTAGCATACTGGGCTAGATGTAAATCAGCTTTCCTCCCCTGACAGCTCATATCCACCAGTTGAGGATCTGGCACATGCTGCTTTATTACTTTCTGGTTCTCCTGTGATATTCAGAACCTGCACAAACAAAAAACTCTCTGGTGGGCTCAGGTAAAGCAGGTCTTTCTGGAAATGTTGCTTGGCAGAGATGACGGGTAGCACAGTTCTTCCCCACCGTTCCCCTTGCTGAAACCACAAATGCTGCAGGTGGGGTTGCCTGGCTGGCTGGGCTGGCGCTGGTTCATTGCCGTTGGGTTGCGGTCAGCAGAGGCCTCAAAACTATACGTGATTCTGAAAAATGAGGTGTTGCTGTGCATTCCCCAGTGCTGGATGCAGCATGTGCTGGTGACGTGGCTGTTACCTGTCGGTGAGTTAATGACAGGGGTCTAGAGAGTAAGGTTTGCTTGTTATGTCCCTGTTACTGGTGTTAACCATGCTGTGGAGACCCTTCTCCAGGACCTGGCCAGTCATCCGGACAGAGGGTGCAAAGGTACATCTTGTCTTCTCCTCATACTTGACTGTTTCTCAGCACAAAAGTTCAAACCTTGCATGCTTGGGTGCCCAGTGATTCCAGCAAGTGATAGATGAGGAGTTAGGGTCGGCTTCTGCCCTTGCATCTTACACTGGTTTTTCTGTTTCAGTGTTAAATTCAAGGCGTGGTGCTAAGGAAAGCAGCTCCAGGGAAATCGCTTGTTCCCTATTTTCTTCCCCCTCACTTATAAAATTAAAAGGCTCTTGAAGCTTCTGATCCTGCAAATGAGAGCACTGCTGGGAATTTGAGTGCATCATTGGCTTTATTAGAGCTAGTCCTGAAAGTAAATTTACTTAGGTGTAGTTAGTGTTTGCAAAGGGAGGTTTTGCTCCTGTAAACTGTCATGCAGGGGGAAGAGGACTTCCAAAGCATTTTGACGTAGAAATGAGTCCACAACAAGTGCACCTCTAAGTCATTTAGAAGCTTGTAACCTTACTTAAACGTTAGCTCACCTTCAGAGCAGCGAGCTTCCCCTGCACCGTGTCTGACAGCACTTAACTCGGGGCCCAGCTAAGTGTGGCAGGGAGGAGCCGGCTGGAAATGTCGGCTCAAAAACTGCATATGCTGCATTCAGTCTGGATATTGCTGACATAAATACGGCTGGTGAGAATCTCTACAGCTGTCGGCGCATGTACCCCAGTGTACAACCAGCGAGACAGGGCTGCGTCTGGTGTCTGTCCTGAGTCACGTTGTCACGTTGCTTCATTTTTTCATGTCGGGACTGGTTTTTTGGTTTTGTTTGTTTTCCATTCTGTTTTAGGTTAGTGTATCAAACATTTCAACACGTGTAATTTATTCAAAAAAAAAAAAAAAACAACACTTGGATGGTGAAGATGTGGTCCTAAGTGATTTTGAAGTGTTAGGTATAGCAAAAACAGGGTAGTTGATGACTAAGATACTCCTGACTCTTCTGGGTCGCTGCAATATTTCTCGGGAGTTGTGGGCTGAAATAAAGCAGGTGTTTAGTCCATTTTGATAAGGAAATGTCAGCTTCAGTCTGACAGACAATGAAATCAATAAGCTCAACAAAGCAGTGAATGGAAGAGCTGTCCGAATAAGCAGAGAGTTGAATCCCACAGCTCTGCTTGCGACACAATAACCACTCTCTGCCACTGCGAGGGCGAGAGGGTGCGCTGGGTGCTGGCGAATGGGTGCGGGACGCCTGCTCCTGCTGGAGCGCTCAGCAGCTCGGCTGGAAGAGACCTCTGAAATTCAGATGTTACTTCAAAGCTAATGCAAACTTCAAGGCACTAAGGGTGGTTCTGTATGGGCAGAGGCCAGAAGTGCTTCACAGATGTCTGCTGCAATGCCTTTATGTCCCTCGAAAGCCAGGAAGTGCGCAGGCTTTTGAAGTGGGATCTTTTCAAAGGTTTTTGACTACAGTCATTTAAAGCTTCCTAGAAAATGCAGAGGTAATTCTTTTTAGTCACTTTGAGTCAATTATGCAATGAAAATCAGATACATTTTTTCCTTAGTCCTCCTTTCTTAGCATTTTCCCCACTACCTTTCCTTTCTAGCACACTGTAGTTCTATTTTGGGGGGGAGGGCCGGGGGCAGGGGGAGAGGGATGCCCTGTTTTGGCCAGCCTCATGGATCTGGTGAAAGCAGGGCACTTTTTCTGTTCTGCTCCTGTAGTGGGCATATTAGTGGAGCAATGAGCAGTGATACCGTCAGTCTCTCCAGCTGCTCCTGCCCTGGAAGAGGGACATGACCGAGGTCCCATCTCCGAATCTTCCCAAGAGTGGCACATCTCAAGGAAGGAAAGGCTGGCTCCAACCTCTGCCAGCCAGCTGGGGAACCCAAGCAGTGAAAGCAAGGGGAGGGCCAGCTCTGAGGATCAAAGTTCAAGGGAAAGGGTTCGTTTGTCTTGCATGGCTTGTGCCCCTGCCTGTGCTGTGTTTTTGCCCGCCTTGCTACGCAGCGTGCACCTGTTCCCAGCCCAGCCGCTGGCTCAGAGAGGAGGTGAGGAATGGAGGGACCTGCTCGCCAGAGAGGATGCAGCTCTTCTGCACGATGTGGTGCTTGCAGGAGAGCTGTTTTGGATCCAGGCACCTGGTCCATCCCTTGTACAGATCTGAGCACTGTAGTGATTTTCATCCTAGTGTAGTAAGCCAAGGGGATTTCAGGAAAACTACTCTCTTGAAGTGCATAGGAGGATTTTGATGTAGGGAGTATCATAATGTCAGTCAACCCTCCCTGTCTGCAGTGAGACTTTGTCTCTCATGAATGTTCTGTGACTTTCACATAACACCTTGAAAGGGTGGATACAACTTCTTATTTGTTGGTTGTATTTTTTCCTCCATTCTTCTTCCTTTGATAAAACTATTGTGCGGGTGGACTCTGGGCTGCATCCTGTTCTTGTGCTCATGAGGTTCACACTCTTGTTACTCCATGGATGCCAGTAGCATTACTCTGGTTCACCCTTGTGAACTGGGAACAAAATCAAGCCTTTTATGTATAACTAGAGTGTGGGACTCCTGTCAAAATAATCTATTTATTTTTTAATATTTTGCTGTTCAGGGACAAATGCTGGGATTACTTTTTTCCTGTTTCTTTCTTGACAACCCTAGGGTCAGAGGGTACTGACTGAGCAGAGCTTCTTGAAACAGCAGCCTAGGGTGAGTGGTTCCTGCCGCCTGCGTGGAGGGCACTTTGCGATGTCTCTCCTGAAATTCAGTGGTCTCCTGCCTCTTCCAAACCTCCGCTGCACAGGTCAGCGCCCAGGCGAGAGCGTGTTTGCAATGCCACCAGGCTCTGTGGAACTGCTGACTGCAACAGCAACTCTGCTGAATTTATTGACCGGTCAGAAATGCTGCAGCGTTTCTTGCCGGCGTGCGGTGTCCTTTGTATTGACTGGCTGATGTATGCATGTGCACACACGTGCGCAGGGCTTGGGACCAGCTGGCCTGCGAGTGCTAGAAGCATACATGCCCGCAGTTTCATATATCAGAATGGGAAGAACAGGTTTCATGTGGGGTCATCTTAGTTTCTGTTTCTTATGTTCGCTGCTCTGTGGGACTGTGTGTAGTTTTATTACATGTAGTGTTTCATCTGTCGTTTCTCATGTGATGCATCCATGTGCCTATAGAAGTGCCGTGCTCATGGCTGATGAAACACGGCTGAGTAAATGGGATGCCTCACTGTTCATGTGGTGCGAAGTCTTTCAGCTTTCCTTCCAGCACCTTTGCTGCTGTGTGTGACTCCAAAGAAATTTCCTGGCTTGTTTCCTATGCTCTCATCTAGTTTAAAGTGGGGTTTCTTTGCATTTGCTTTTTTTTTTCATTTACTAGCCATTGTCCCTTTCAGCAGAACTGTCTGAGGTTGTGTGAAATAATACTGAGGACTCTTAATAATAGGAAGCATTACAGCTCCAAAATTATTTTCTGACATTAATTAATGTATTACAACCTCATTCTAGTTTAGTTCCACCTTTTTCTTCTCCTTCCTCTTTCCCCTCTCCGCCCTTCTCCCACTTTTTATAATCTCCAGTATTCTCCTTATACAGGAAAATGTGCATGTTCTTGTCACAAAACCTATTTTTTCTTTTTGGATGATAGAATAGTAAGATTTCCCTCTGCATCTGCAATAATAACGTAATTAAATAAAGTAATAATCATAATAATTCTGGTGTTTTGCTGTGATAACATGATGGCCATTGCTAGTGTGATCAGCATGGAGGCGTCTCACTGCTGGTAAATATTTGCGATTAGCATGGAGCTGTTTTTCTTTGTTTTGTTTTGGTATTTTTTGTTTATCCATTCCACATTATTTTTTTAATTCTGTTTCAAAGAAATATAGAAAGGGCCACTAGAAAACTTCCAGTACCTTTAACTTCATATTACCCACATTACTCAACCTGTGAAAATTGAATTTTCAGCCAGGTTCCTTCTGTCTGTCATACTTGCTGGCTGCTCACGGAGCTCTGTGGCTTGAGGTCTTAGGCATCGACATGCTGAAATTTGTAATGAGCAGCCATTACTTATGGACGGCCTGGATGTTTTTCTCGCACCAGGAGGCTTGAGTCATTCATGTTTCACATCCTTCTCCAAGGATGATGGGCTGGAGTGACCTCAGGCCTTGCTACTGGAAAGGTAGTTAAAAATGAGAGCAGGTAAACAGGGCTGTGGCTGGTTCTCAGTTGCACAGGAAAGCAGCCCCCACTCCTGTGTTAGACTTCTTCCTGGGTAGGCAGAATGTGCCCAAGCTTGAGCTCAGTGTGTATTGCTAAATCCTCAGAGATCATTGGCATAAGTCACCTCCCTGCTGTCTGCTGAGATGGGGTGTGAGGTGGTCGGACACCGGAGCGCGCCTGTGTCGGTCTTCTGTTTCGACTCCTCTGGCAACAAAAAGTAGTAAGCATTTGAGCTAATGTCTGTGTCCAGCTTTTGCTTTGATTTTCATCAGTTGTTCCCCGGGCCGGAAGGAGTCAGACGGGGACAGTGTTTCTCAGAAGCTCTTCTGGCACAGTCTAATTAAGTAATAACGCAAAAGGTATGGAAAGGAAGTAATGGGCATTGCTCCCACTAGGGCTTGCAGTGAAGAACAAGTGCTCTCAGCACTTGTGCTAGCTGGGCACCGAGCTGCTGCCGTTATAGTGCAGACATGCAAGGTGGATGTGGGCTTGGACATTGCTTGGGTGATTAAACACGCAGCCTGCATCTGGGGACTCAGGGCAGGAGTGGAACGGGCACGTTTTGGCTGCCGTTGTTCTTGTGCGATTTGATCACTTATTTATTTATTAACTTGCAAAAGATGTGTTTTGTGTCATGGGTCTCTGCTTGGAAAGAGGCACAGCCGAGACCATTTTTGCCCCAAAATATTGCGGCTCCTCTCAGCTCCCGTGGAAACAGCAGGAGCTTGGTACTGCTGTACTCAGAGGTGCTTCAGTTGTGTGTCCACCTAGGTTTGATTCCTGAAGATGCTGAATGTTCAGGTTCCCAACAACCTCCCCGGTGCTTTCGCGGCTTGGCACCCTTTCAGAAGCACCCAACACAGGGGTGAACAGCCTATGTGTTGTTTTCTTTCCCACCATGCAGGTGAGCTGGAGTGCAGTGTGGGGGGGAAAAGCGTGCATCTCGGCGGGGCGGTGGGAACAGGCAGCTCTGCCTGGCCAGCGGGAGCGGGGCAGCTGCCTGGCACCCCCTTCCTCCTGCCCCAGTGCCCCACCGGCGTGCCGGTGCTGTGGAAGCAGCGCTCTGGCCCTGTAATTAAATCTCAGCAACTGCCTGGTGTTCAAGAGCCCATCCTCCCAGCCCATCAAAAACCCATCACTCAAGAGGGATCCTATTAATTGTCCTTAGAGATCAGCAAGAGGCATATGCGGTAAGGCGTGTTGAGCTTGCTGCTCCCAGCCCACCGAAATTTGCTTCCAGAAGGCTGCATTTAGTCAAACCGATGTGTGGGGGCCAGCAAGGACTCGGAGCTGTAATTTGCACCGCCTAGCATGAGTCAACGATGATGGGATGAAATGTTATGGCAGGGTATTGACCTCTCGCTGCCGCAGTTGCTCTGGTGTTTGGAGTAAACAAATGTTAACGTAGAGGTGGTGATTCTCTCATAAACAGACAGCAGGGATGCTTGGATGCTGTTTTGTGACAGTGAATAGATCACACTGAAAACAACAGATGCTGATTTCAATAAAATAATAGCATTTTGAGGCAATGGTTTTCTGCAACTTCAAAGTGCTTTGCAGGCCAGAATTAATAAGCTGATGTTACTGTGGGTTGTTGCTGCACAGCACAGCAATAGACCTGTTTCACTGCTCACTTTCAGCTTAGCCCCTGTTCTTTACTTCAGCTAACATAAACTACTTTGCACAAAGGTAGCTTAAAAAAAATATATTGTACTGGCTTTTATGAATGGGCAGAACTCCGAGTGACAGAGGTTTGAGATGCATTATCGTATCAGTTATTTAGTAATCTGGCTGATGGACAGCCCGGCGTGGTACTGAGCACAATGTACTGATCTGCAATTAATAGAGAGGTCTTTTTCAGGTCCTTGCAGTTGGAGAATACTGATTGTTCCAGCCTTCTGGCTCAAGCTGCAATCTCAGCACTGCTCTCAGCTGGGTGAATTTGTGTACTAAAATTGCTCCCTGCCCTGATTCACTATTCCAAGGTCTCTGAATCTCAGACGTTCCCTGAAGAGCAACAAAAAGCTACAATGCAAAATTGAACAGGACAGTAGACTGGAGAATACGGAATGAGAATTTTCTTTTTCCTAGTAGCAACATGGCAGCAGGTATCTCTTTATCTGTCTCTATTTTTCTATTAAGTTGGGGAAGGAAGAGAAAACCCATTCTTTTGGGGGTTACACTCTAAACACACTGCAGATCGAGCATTTGTTTGGTAAGTAATTTGGTACAGAAGTCTGGTGGAAGACAAACAGCTTAAAGCTGTGTATCACTGCAGGAAAAGAAAAGCGTCAGTAAATGTTTCCTTTTCCATCCACCATTTTACTTATCTCAGGGGTCTGGGAGGCCTGTATCCTCAGTGCCAGTCATTTTCCAATACTAACACCTCATGGTTAGCGAGTCTCCATCTTCTGGGAAGTGCCTTTTCCTCCCCAAATCTGTTCTGCAACGTAAACATTACATGTAATCGAATAAAGGAGTCTGAGAGAGGTTTTGGATCAAGAAGTAAAACTTCCTGTTAATACAAGCTCTGTATTTTGCAGTCCCTTTTCCTGGCAGTGAGGAGGATTTCCTCACCCTCCCTGTGGGAGGCTGTTCCAGATTCTTGCTGCTCCGGCAACTGGAGATGTTTTCCCCTTTTTCATATGCAGGTGCTAAGTCCTCCCTTCTTTAAATGTGCCACACTGCAGCTGGACAGGTAGATCCATAATGAAGTTGTGGCCTGTGAGATGGTCTGAGATCAAAATTAACTTGTTACTTCAGTCCTTCGAAGGGTCTCATGCTCATTGTGTAGTGGCATCTCTCTTTTCTTGTTTTATTTTTTTGTTGTTGTTGCTGAAAGTTCTTTTATTATTTATCTAAATTTCCTGTAGAGGATGTGACCAGGTTTATTTGTTGGACAGCCCTGGTTCTGTGTGGGGAGAGCTCTCCTGTCCTGCAGCAACAGCTTTATTGGCTTTTGAAAAATAAAAGGCTTAAATGTTTTCAGAGACCTGCAGATGGCACTGCCTTATTGGGCTATTTTAGTGCCGGTTGCTTGTCTCTGTGATGGGCTCTGTGTAATCTTCAGTCAAAACGGCTCTTCTTGCAGCTGAAGTAAATAGTTCAAAAGCTCTGGCTGTAGGATGTTTTTCGTTAACAATGAAAAATAACATGGAAATTGCTAGGCACCTTTCCCCTTCCTCCTCTTCAGGTGGTTTTGTTTTCTGGACTTCTTTTCTGTTCTTTTTGAGGTTTATCTTCAAAGAGTTTTCAACAACTTCTCTGTACAGCTGTTTTTTCTCCCCCTGACATTTCCCTGTGCCAATTAAGGACCAAATTGGCTGCAGAGTTATCACCTCTCCCTAGGAGGACACTGCTAGCAGGGACCAGGGAGGGAGCATTTGTGTGATCATTGTTTCCTGGAAGATTCCCTCCACCCGAGGAAGAAATGCCCTCCTTGAAATGGCAACATCAAGGTCATAGCGGTAGGGATGCATCTCACGTTGCTGGTGCCTGTTTCCTACTGCTCTAGCTGCTTTGTGTGCACACTCTGGTTCCCATCACTTTTCCTGAAGGATTGCTAGGTATTGGGGCCATACCCTCCCCGTTACACAAAGACGGGCACTGCTGGCCTCATGCTTGCAGCTCCCTGGTCTCCCCTACAGCAGCACCCTGATGATACACATCGGTTTCCCAGGGTACCCGCACAGCCCATGGGAAGCTGCTGCCTGTAGCCAGCGGTGGTTGGTTCTCCACAGGGCAGTCCCGCACCCTCTAGGACTTTTATCGCAGTGCCTTCCAGCCCGTTTTGATGTTGTGTTGTGTCCTGCACTGCAACACAGAGACACTGACTTGTTCAAAACATGCTGACATTGCTAAAACCTGACAAGCAAATGAAGGTCTATTTTCTGTGATTGCTCTCTCTGGGATTTCATGGTGGGCGAAACGATTTGTTTGCTGTTGTACCAGTTAACAGAGGTAGCAGCTATCACGTGTGAGGGATATCACGTGCCATATTTCCCAAGAGTCAAAATAAAATTCAGCCATGGTGAGGTGTTCTTGGTCGCTCCCTGCACATAAATCCTCAGCTACCTTACTTCAAGGTCAATTGAGTATTTCATGCCTCATAAATGGTTTGCTTTGTCAAGCAACTGGGAAGTAATGCTGCCCAGACATATCAAATCTCTGATTTCACTGCTTATATTTCTTCTGTATGGAAACACTTGAATTCTGTTTTGCTTCATCGCCAATATGACTAATAACATATGCGCACTGGCGGCTCTGGACAAGCTGCTTTCAAGATGACGGCCCAGCAGCTATTTGTAGGGAACTCCATTTTGTGATTGCAGGTGGAGAGCTGCTGCCCACAGATACCCATTTTTTTTCATGTCTAGCTGTCTGGTGTGGAATAAATGTTTGAAATGCACTTGGGCTCTGTTAGCCCTCCTCACCTGGAGGACTTGAACGGGAAGTTTCATATCCGTGCTGCCAACAAACTTGGTAGAGTTGGCTGTTACACTGAAAAGTTTAACTTGCAGCATGTAAGGCAAACTTTCTACTTTTGATGCTTTGATAATTTTCTTCATGTCTAAATATAGTTTAGAGTGGTTTTGAACATTTCTACATGCTAAGTTAGGTTTGAGATTTTTTGCAAATCCCAGCTCCTGGAGACAAGTGATCAATGTACAAACCTGAGGTTCAGAACAAAGGGAAGCTAAATCTCTGGGCTGTGAAGAAAAGACTGAAAGCCAACTAATGATTCAAGATGCAGAAGGCAGTCATCAGTAAGTAATATTTTGGTCTGAATGTTACAGTATCAGTAGCATCAAGTTGTTGAAAATTTTCCGTTTGGACATGACTTTGTTATGTAGCCAGTCATTTTTGTTATTGCCAGGAGTTAGAAGTTAGGCCACTATTAAATCACTGTGCTTTATTTCAAAGATTTCTTATATCTTCGCTAAATTTAGGTGGGCGGTAAGCTGTACATCCTTGCCACAGTGTTTGCAGAACAAATCCATGTTCTTTGCTATGGCGATGACAGAATTTTCTGCAGGTGAAAGAATCATCTCCAGAATCATCATTGTTATTTTTTAATCTTTGGAACAGTTTTCCCCCCCTTGCTTCATTTTGAGAGTAGCTAAACCGTTACAACTGAAATCCCCTTTCTTCCTCCAACCAAAAATGCTGCCGTGCACAGCACCTGTCACACAAGACTTCAGTCTGAATGGGAGTAGTCTAACAGAGCTAATAACCAATTCAGGACATTGTAATGTAATGGGAAAATTGTGTAACAGCAGTAATCAGTGAACATTGCCTACAGTTGGATGGGGTCAAGCATTAAAATACTTTTTAGTTACTTGAGCCTTTCAGAAAAAGCTCTTCAAGTAATTTTGTTGTCCTATTTAGGGTATTAGAATCCAGAGATGCAGAGAGAGGGTAATAGGTGAAAGACATCCAGAAATGTGAGCATGTGGAAATACATTTTTAGGGGTCTTGATGCCTTTAATTCTGTCTCCGTCCTGCTGTTAACCTCACTTGTTCTGTCTTTACTTATACAAGACCCAGGGCCCAGGTCTGTTCTCTACTCTGCTCAGTGTGTACACCTAAATTTGTAGAAATGTAGTGTGGGAACAGCAAGCACAAAATTCTCATCTTCCCACTGCCTCCTCATTGTCCTTTCTTTTGTTCTGAGGCGTGCAAAAATACTCGGCATTGAGGAGTCTGCTACTTCAGCAGCTGGTGGCCCTCCTGCAATGCTTCTTCCCATCATAGCTACTGCACAGAGGCAGTAACCAGGTTTTGTGAAGGTAAACTGAATTGGCGAAAGAGCTGGAATGCACAGAGTTGTTTCTCAGCAAGTTCTGCAAAACAAGGTTCTGGCAATCAGACAGGCACCAGCGGAGAAGGCCTCCTTGCAGCTGCACGGAAACTTCCACCAAGGAATGGTGGATACAGATGTTGGTGCGCAAGGACTGTTTCTTGCTGGGCTCATGTGAAATTTAAGACATTTCTGCCTGTGAATATTTCCTTGGAGTCATCTAATTGTATACAAAGATGCAAAGAGGGGGGCAACACTGCTTCGCCCTCCTTCACAAGGTCTCGCTCCAGAGCTTGGAGGCTTGGAAGACTTGTTGGGGTCAATAATACAGACCTCTAAAAGCACCACGTAAGAAACACTGTAGCTCTGAGGCTTGGGGGGACCCGCGAGGTCTCCCCAGCAGGTGCAAGTGGGCACAGCTGCAGTCAGGGCCACGGGACCCTGCCCACTGCCCAGCGGACCAGTCCGTGGTGGGGTTCAGGCTGCTTATCTGAGGATAGGCTTGCCCCACAGCGGGCTCTGAAGGCCGTGGCATACCCGCAGGAATGTGCCTGCCTTGGAGGATTTTCATTGTAATGCTTTGGGATATTCCTTGTTTGGGAGAAATTTTGGAGGTCTACAAATGGTAAGAAGATGCCAACAACACTGGCATAGATGCATGTTTTCTCTCCTGGCTCTAAGCTAAGCCCAAGAACAAATACCCTTTGAAAGGTAACTATATCTGCTTAAAATCTTGACCTACAAATGGGTTCCTGTTATATGCCTCTCTAAAAATTAGATCTTAAAAAAACTTTCCTTTTGAAGTTATTGACTTGCCAGCCCTGTCACTAAAGCAGAATTGAATCTAGCACCTCCTGATTGTTATCAACTGTTCTTGGTTGGCTACAGTGCATGATTGGTATCGATCTTGTGGGAATAAAACTAACAATGCTTTTGTTCTTGGATCCGGAGAGATATTTATCTTTTCATCTGTGACTATCATTTTCTATAAAAGAACAAATTCAGGTCCGTAAATTCACACTGCAGTTATACGTTTTATTATTTTCTACCAATGATTTTCGTTGGAAATATTGAGAAAGATGCTGGTTTTTTTTGTTGTACAACTTCCCACTCGGTTTTTGTCTGGTAATGTTCCCAAGGGTTAGTGGATATTGATATGTAGGATTCTGGGAGGTGGAGAGGGGTGGAATCATTTTAAAGCCTAAGTCTTCATCATCTATCAGAACTATATGATGATTTAGTTTTTATTGCATATATATTTTATTTGTATGTGGTATTTAGGTCAGATGCACAGCTATTTAATGAGCGTATTGATTATCAGGTTTATGAACCTATCAAAAAGGGAGGAGAGACATGAATGTAATAAGTAAGCATTAGTGTTAGTTCATCCTTTGCCATGAGGTCTATTCAGGTGGCTTTTCTGCATCAAACTCCATCTGAAAAGGGGGAAAATGGTCAGAACCCTTCTTTTTGCTCATTTCGCCCCCGATGCCAGGGCAGGCGGTCCCTGGGAAATGGAGGGAACGGAGCAGCTGCAGGTGACCAGACCCCTCCATTTGCTTCTGTTACATCTCGCAGTCCCAAACAACAGGACACTTCAAGAGTACCTTGTCGCTTTGGTGGGATGAGACGAAAGGAGGCATCCGACCTGTTTTCCTTAGCTGTTTGTTTGCTTCCAGCCTGGGGGAGTTTGCTGGCCTGCTGCTCAACCATGTAGAAGAAGCCCTCACCTCCTTGAGTGCAGGGGCATGTCCCAGAGATCACATCATGCAGAGGTTTTGCCTGCCTAACCTAAGCAGGTACAGGCTCAGCCCACGCGTGCAGGCAGTAACAGTGAAATCAGGTCCAGGTGTTCACGTTTCAGCAAAGCTCCTGTGCGTGAGTTCAGGATCCATTTCAGATTACCAGCACTTGGGAGGTCCCTGAAGATGGATCAAGGCTTGTGCGGTGTGCTGCTTGGGAAGAGTTTGGTCATGCCTTAGAAGTACATCACTGAACCGGGGTGTGAAAGTCCTGCTTGGAGCCTGAAGAGAAACCAGAAGGTAGTGAGCTGAGCACACCAATCGCTTCTATCTGACGAAGTTACGTATGCCGTAGAGTGAAAAAAAAGGTTGTTTTCCTTTCAGTCTGGCTGTGGAAATTACCAAAGAGAATTTGTTGTATTATTTGTTGTTGTGTTTGTTGCTCTTCACTGCTGAGGTTTTGTAGCATCAGTTTGAGTTTCATTTAAAATAGTTCAAGAGGAGCCCATGTTATGGAGTAAACTGAACTTTCTGTGACACATAGTGATTTAACAGGGTTGGTTTGATTTACTTTCCTTTCAGTAAGATGTGCTCTGCTCAATATGGCTTAATGGTTATTTACGTATTAGGAAATAATATGTTATTTCTAAATACATTCATGTCATTTCTCAATTCAAGCATATGTAATAATAACTTTTTACTCATCTTATGTCATTTCCAGTGAATAGGAATTTAAAAACTGCCTCGCGAGATGCCAGTGCAATTTTGCTCATTGACCTAAATGCTGTACATAGAGAGGAGGTGTAGCCAACGGTTTTCTGATACATTTTTTTTTTTCCGTTAAAAATGAACTTTTCTAAATCATTTTTCTGGGAAAGTACTGGACCACAAAATTATCACTGAAGTGCCACTGTCCTGGAAAGATGGTTTTTTGATAGCACATTATGAAAAAATATCATAAAGTGAACTACATATGACACCAAATGAAAGCACCTTCAAAATGTTGTGCTATTTTGTGGTTCAGGTGAACAATTGTAAAATTGTCAGCATGTCAGGAATTGACTGAAAGCGACCTCTAAATTCTCACTACTGAAGGGACAGTAACAATGGAAAATAAAGGCAGTGCTCACAGTTCAGCAGTGTACCTTTTTATACTGCATAATGCCATAAGAGACTCTGAATGATAGGCAAATCTGAGGGGGGAGAAAGTGGAAACTGCCTGGAGGAGGCTGAGATAAGAGTTTCCAAACACCTCTCTGAATTCTGCATTGCTAATTTCTTCGGTTTGTTTGTATGCACAGAGAGAGCTGGTAAAACAAGAAAGAATAATCTGAATAATTGCCATGAATAGAAAAACGTGCAGTGAGGAGATATAATGAGAGATAGATGGTACATTAGTGTGTGAGTTGCAAATGTTATCAAAAGGTTATCTTCAGCTCCTGGTGCAAGCAGACAATGGGAACAGCAGCAGTGCCTCTGAAAGGAGTGCTCATGCAGCAGAAGAAATGAAAAGACATTCTGAGTTCCCGGTTTTCTGAGCTTTGCATGTGGACTTCGGGAATTGAGACAGCTTTCCCCATGCGAAAGGTTTGAATGATCAGTAGGAGATAAGGACTTGATCTTGCAGGCTGCTGAGAGAAATTCTGGAGTGGTAATATTGTGCTCTCTGCTGCAGGTACGCAAAGGCCATTAGTTGGTAAGCACTGTGAACATTTAAAGACGTAACTTGATGTTAGTTTCATTGCCTTTTGGTGGAGGAATGGTGTCTTGGGATATGAGGTAATTGCACTTCTAGGTTTTCCTTCATCATCATGGATGTTTGAAACTACCTTTTAATGAAAATGTAATTTCCTAATCCTGTGAGCCTAGGAGCTGAGTTTTCCAAACTGTTTTGAGAGCTGGCATTAAATTTGTGGCAATCAGGAGCGCTGACTAGTAGCTGTGATCACTTCGTGCCTGTTCAGCCCCAATAAAGAGCGATGTTCCCTATAAGAGAACTGTGCATAACTCATAATACACTCTGATAAACCAAAGTCTGTCCCTGCCCTGAAACGTTTATGTCTCAGGCGGTGAAAAAGTGACTGGAAATAAGGCAGTAGAAGAGGCCAAAAGAAAAACCAGGCATAAGCTGGTGTTTGGCATAATGGCAATTCTTAAGTTTTTCTTCTTCTTCTTCTCTTTTTTTTCCTTCCACCAAGGAAAACGATACTGTCTGAGTCATGTGGCTTACAGCTGAGGACTGAGGTTGCTATAACAGCAGTGACAGATCTGTGACTAAAAGCTCCTAGGAAATACAAGCTTCCAGGGAGCTGTTGGCAGGTAGCCTTGGTGTTCTGGTCTCCCAAGACCACTTGGTCATGGCTGTGTTTCCTCATGCCCTCAACATTGCCTTCTCTCATGGTGTGTTTTTTTTTGTTTTTTTTTGCAACTGATCTTCATCAAGGTTAACTTTCCCCAAGAAGGAGCACTTTCCGTTCTGATTGTTTGTGACTGTTTAAGACAGGCAGGCAGCTATATTTTGGGGCAAATGTGAAGTGTAGTTTTAGTCAACCTGAAGCCAGGTTTGTTTTTCTTTGAACTAGATACACAAACTTCTAGAGTAAATATGCTGCTGAGAAGTTTAGCAGTTAGCAAATTTACTCAGTCTCAGGTTGGTTTCTAGCTTGGCATGAATCCTCCTTGTTCTGTCACTACCAGAGGAATTTATTTTCCTAGGGCAAGGTGTCCTCAGTCTGTCTCTCTGGCATTGTTTCATTAGTAAATCAGTGGACAGTCATTGCAGCTGGTGCATCTAGCGACGTGTCCTAATCACACTGCAGGGAGTCCTTCCCATGCCCTCTCTCTCCCCACGCTTTGTTCCATCGCGCTGACCAGCGTGGTGGCCATAGGTGGTGGAGAAGACCCTCTCCAGCGGCCTCTTGCAGAAGAGTGCCATCATTCACACCATGGTTAAAACACACAGACGAAAGGCAGACTCCCAGCCTTAAATCAGGCAGCAGGTTTCCCTGATCCACTGTATTAAAGTTACTGTTGCCTTTCCTTTACACGCAAGCACATGGAACAAAACATTTCATTTCCGAACAAATGGAATGTCAAGTGAAATGATGTGGTGGGGGGATTCAGTTCTGCAGAGATAAAATAAAAGAATAAAGTTTGATCCAGGGCTGTCTGTTTAATTTCTTGTTCTCACTCTGTATTTTTTGGTTCAGCATCTGAAACAAAAAGCCAATTCTTCCTACAGCCCTTGCAGTGACGGGGAATACGGATGCAATGAGAACCATATCATTTTAATCTGAGCTTGTGGTTTAGAGGTGGCACTGAAAACTCTTGCGACGTGTGCAGATGTTTTAATACTACTTTAAAGAGTGCGATAGAAACACGAGTGTTTGGATATTTGTTGTTTGTTCATAGATTAATTGCACAGAAAAACCCAGGCAGAGAACCGTATGTTTTAAAATAGGAATTATGGCATTCGAATCTGGAAATTTAAATTAGTTTCACGGGCTCCGTTATCTGACTTGATTGCGATCACACGCATGGCTTGGTCCACACAGCACCGTGGTAGGCTGGGTATTTTGTTAGTGGTGATTTATGGTGTGTTTTCAAGCAGTTTATTCGCTCTGAATGGGCGACTGCAGCCTTTGTACTCGGGCTGGCTGGCCGTCGGGTGCAGCGTGTCCCTGGGGAAGGCAGCTCTGCCCTGGCCCTCTGCGGGTGCGGGAGCAGTGCCCAGCCCGGCCCTGGACTTTCTTTGGGCAGGTCACTTCTTCCACCTCGTGCCTCAGATCTTTGCCTGTGAAATGGGCTTGTAGCTCCCTGTCACACTAGGTGTGAAATTCATTAGCCCCTCAAATATTTTATAAAGTAACCTAGTTATTTGGGTTTAAGGCAAAACTGTTTTATTTGCTGATTTGCATCAGTTTCACAGCAATATTTTATTTGTTTATTTCTGCCTATGCAGTTAAAAGAAGGAAGTTTGCTTCAGCATTCTCTCAGTGTCTTTTACTTCTTGTTGCTTAAACAGTACTGGCTTGGCTAAAACGTCACTGACGGGTCAGGACTGCCTCTTCCTCTGGCGAATGTGGAGGCCGCCTCTAACGGGATGTCAGCTTTGGGCCATGCCACGCCACGGCACAGCTTCAGCAGGTGCAGCGCGGGGAGGTGAGCGTGTCGGACCACCTTGGCAAAAACCTGCCACCAGTGGCGATACCCGGCCTCCCAAACCTCGCCGCGTGCCTGTCCCCCGCGGGGCCGGACCATTTGTCCTGCCTGCGTAGCTGTTTGGAGATGATGTGACAGTGTGGAACTGCTGCTAGCTCCTTTTCAGCCATCGGGCTACCAGGCGGGTCAGCCTAATTCTTGGTGTTTTTTTTTTTTTCTTTTTTCTTTTAAACAATTATTGTTGCAGGAATGCATTATGGCACTCCAAAAAAAGGGGATAGGTGGCCTGGTGGTTGCTAGCCTATGTGTGTAAATCCAAGTTAAATGCAAAGTTGCAAGGCAATGAAATCACCTGCTTCTGCAGAATATTTTATGGTTTAGCTCTATGCAACAAACAGAGCCCAGAGGCCAAGTGGCGATCAGTACCCTGTCCGCTATGTTTGCGACCAGAAGTGGGACCCTGGCCAGATGAAGGATGAGGATGTCGAGGCAGCAGCTTAGGTGGGATTCCGGGGAGGAAAAAAGTGCAAAAAAATTGTGTTGTGGGTAAGGGTAAAACTAAGGCTGGGAGCAGCGTGGGGTTGTGGGTTAGGGATAGAGTTGGAGCTGTCAGGAGTTCCCCAAGTGCTGTTAGGATGGGACAGGTTAGAGCTTCCCAGAGAGGATCAGGGTTGGCCTTGTATAGATTTTGCTGTTAGTTTCATAATTGCTCTGTAATTATTACAAAGAAGCTGTAATATTCATTTGTGAAAGCCTGGTAACCTGAAGAGCTAAGTGATGCAGCCTTGCAGCAACCCTGGAGCAGTGAGAGTCAAGAATTATTGATCCAGACATCCCAGAGGCGTTGCTCCTGTTTTAATCAATGACAATTTGATTTCAGAGGGTCCGTGGCTTCATCGCAAGCGCGCAGATGTTCGGCCCTCTTTTACAGCTGCTTTGTGACCAGTTTAGAGGCTCTTCTCTTTAGGCTCATTGTGTAATCCGTGGAGAGAGCATTCTCCAGAAGGGAATCTGGACTCATTTCAGAAAGAAGCTCATTTCTGTCAGCTGACAATGGAGGCAGCCTAGGGGAAAGCATTGAGTCAGGCTGAGCGACTGCTCCCCAGAACAACCGTCACCGGCTCTTTGCTGCATTAGTTTCTCGTGAACTTTCACAAACAGTTTTACCAGTAAAGGGTGAAGCAGACTAAGCAGGCTTTACATCAATATACTTTTATATATATACATATATATATATAGTTTTGTTGAATGTTTTGCTGCTGGGGAACACTTTAAATTCCAGTTTGGGTGAGATCTAGTCTAAATCATAATGACCCTCCCTTGATCTAAGTATCAATGACCTCTGCTGGTCCCAACAACTGATTTAGGCTCCTTGGAGCAGCCATTAAGTGTTGCAGGCTGGCCCCAAGGCTGCTGGAAGCTGAGATCTATCCTTAGTCTAGTTCCTTCTTGTGTTTATCGAGCAGCTATACCCGTGTGGCCAGTTGGCAGCCAACTTCAGCCAGCTGGCATGGCTAAAAGTGCTTCTAGAGGTGCGTTGGTTACTGGTGCGTGCCGGCACTGGTGTGGGCCCTGGGTGTCCCTCACGGGTTGCTGTGGGTTCAGTTAAGCTTCACCCTCTTCTCTGTCAGGAAATGGACACTTGAGCAAATAATTGAGCACCCAGAAGCCCAATTCTTTTTTTTCTTGGCATTTTCCAGTTGAAGTTGAGCTATGTCTGAGGAAAGCATGTAGCTCTCTGCTGGTTTCTTAGGTGGCTGGGATTTAGTCAATGTCTTGTTGTGGAAGCAATACCAACTTAATTTTTTCTGGTGAGTCTAGAAATTCTTGTTCAATTAAATATTTCCTACTGAAATCTTTAAAGGCAATTCCTGTTTCTAAGACATACTTAATGCAGTATAGTATTCCTGATTATGGGAAAACTCACTGTAGGCAGGTCTTCCTTAACTTACAAAAGGGTCTTGTTCCTTTTAAAAACCTTCCATTACTGTCCAACTGCACTGAAAAATTCTCACTCTTCGAAATTATTTGCAGTGTATTTTAGAAGAATACTATGTCATTTATAATCCTGTGAAAGCCCTACTATTGACTCGTGGGTAGTCTCCATTAAAATATTAAATTATAGAACCTGTCTGAAAAATCACTAGGAGAGATGCATTAACTCTGACTATGTAGATAGGTCAGTGCGACTCTAGTTACAGTGGTGGGTCACTGCAGTCCTGATGCCATCCCACGGTTCTTAGTGACAGCAATCCAGCTCCCACAGAAATGAAAAGTAAAATCTCAGCATTTCTGAAACTCGGAGCCCCTGGGAATTTTACCAGGCTCAGTGAGTTCAAAAGTTGGCATCTGTTGTTCCTAATTATTCCATAATAATTAGTGATGCAAATCCCACTTGGGGAGGATCTTCCCTGTGCTTTTAGAAACTAACAACAGAAGACAGAGCCCTTGGAGCTGAGGTTCAGTACTCAGTGAGGTGATTATGCAGTTATGTTAGTAAGGAATAGAAAGAGCAAGCCAGCTGCCTTCGCCGCTCCTGATAACACGAAGAATGATATTTTCTACTTGTTGTGACTTAAAGACAAAATGCAAGTATTATCTGATGCATCGGTGCTTTACAGCTGAGGAGGTCTATGTAGACTTAATCATTTTTTTTTAAAATACCCATCTCCCCCACAAAATGCTAGCTACATTAGAACAGCTAAATAGTAGAATGATTTCTGATGAAAATAATTTCCAGTTTGTTGACAAAATTATTCCAGTAATTCTTGTTCTTGATCATCTTATTTCAGATGATGTCAGTCAAACCTGGCTGTGAGAGAAGGTTTGGGCCCTCTGATTTCAATCTTTTCTGTAAATGTTTATCTCAACTTTAACGTTCTTTCAAGATACAAACTTATATCTTTATTGTAGAGTTACAGTAATTACAGTATATCTCAAGAGATTGTGAATCATTCCAAAGAGGACATATGCTGTCTAGCAACAGTTATCCTTAGTGCAGTCAGAATTGCCTGGGTAACACTGGAAGACCATGCATTTTGGATCATGAAATAAAAAAATTGTGCTTCTGTTGTTCCTCTTCCCAAGAAGAGGTGGCTCTGATTTTGTGCTACAACTTCCAGGGGTGTCTGCACTGTCCCATCTCCAATGCAGCAGCCAAATTTTACTCTTGTTGAGAAACGGCTATTGGGCTTTCAAATACAGAGGTGTTACTGTCTCATTGTGCCAGCCCATCCTTCTAGACCCTTTTTCTGTCTCTCTTTTTAAAATTGTCTCTCAGTAATATGTAAAGTCTGATTAGCCCCAGAAGTGATCAGCTGTCTAGACTGCATTAGGGAATTTCATATTCATGAAAAAACTTAAAACGCATTTCTTACTCTCTCAGATGATTTAGTTTCAGTGCACAATTTATCTTCACAGTGTTTGACTGTTGCTGTCTCATGAAAAAACAAGAGGTCACAGAATGACAAGAGTGTTGGCTTGGGAGCTCTCTGGATGTCTCTAGTCCAGCCTCCTGCTTGGAGCAGGGCAGTCATCAAGTCAGCCCTGGCTTTCTCCAGCCAACTTGTGGAAATCTCCAAGGGTGGACTTTCTACCACCTCTCCATGCAGCTATTTCAGGGCTGCACTGCTCTCCTGGTGAAACAACTTTTTCCAGTGTCCAGTCTTTACCTCCTAATCTACATCTTGTGGCCACCATCCCATCTTTAACTATCTGTCACTACCAGGAAGAGTTTGGCTCTGTTACCTTCAAGTGGCTCTAGACAGAGCTTGTCAGACTGAACAAGCTCCATTCCCTCAAGCTCTCTTGTCTAGGTCTTGTACCCTGAACCCTTCTCCCTGGTTGCCATCCCTGGGATTCTCTACAGTTTAGGGGTATCCAGAACTGGGCATAGTATCACAGGTGCAGCCCTGCCAGCAGAGGCACCATGGAGAGGGTGATTATTGTTACCCTCAGGTCTCCTAGCCAGGATCTTCTCAGGTATCTCAGTAGGCGGTTTGCCTTGCCCGTGATGGGCGCCCACCACTGGCTCATGCACATCTTGGTGTCTGCCACAGCCCCAGCTGCTTTTCAGCAGGGCAGCTGCTCGGCCAGTAGTGATGATGCGTGGGGTTCTTTCACTGCAGCTGCCCAAGTTTGTACTTCTCCATGTTGAACTTCATGTGGTTTCCATCAGCCCAATCCCCAAGTTTCTCACCATCCCCCAGGCTGAAACAACATGGGATACAGACAGGCGCCACTAATGAAAAACAGATCTCGTCAGTTCTGCACAAATTTCTAGTGTGATGAAAATGAACCTGATGTCTTTGTGCAACATCAGGTGATACCGTATATACGAATCCTAGTTGAGGAAGGGGAACCATAGCCACCCCCACACATGCAGAAACACGCACTATGTATTATCCCATAGGATGCAAGGGTTGGTAAAATAGCAGGGCAAACGTTTTCACGCTTGTTTTAAACTTGTGGTTCATCATCCGCTTTCCAAAAGATGTCACCTTTGTGCTGCCAATGTTCTGGCTACTGCCCTTGGTTTGCTACCTTCGAAGCACATCCCAGCACTGCCTGCCATTTGTCAAGCCGTGGTGCATGAAGTATATACAGGCAAAAAAGCTATACAAGAAACAAACAGTAGTGGATGCAAAGAAGAGTACCTGAAATGCGAACCATGGTTATAACCATGAATTGAATATCTTTGACCTGCTGAAGTTACTAAAAAAATCTGCCATTGACTTCGGTGGTTTTTGAGCCATGCCTGTGCAAGACCACCACATGGGGGGCTGTTTTCCCATTCTTCATGACTTCCTAGGATGTTGGAAATCCTCTAATTCTGCATGCAGAGAACAACAGGACATGGAGCTTTTTCATTTGGACCCTGAGTAAGATGCCACAGTGGTCATGCAACCAGAGCCCTTTGCCTGAATGTTATGCAGTGAAATTCACCTTTCTTACCTGCCTCTGTTGGGCCAGGCTCAGAATTTTGGTTCTTATTTAGCAGGTAAGTGTTTTTTCTGGCTAGCCAGGCTAACTGCCGCTTCTGCTCTGCATCTTTCTGGTTTTGACCAGATACTTCATTCAAGACGTGAGGAATCCAGCCAACAATAAACACTGTTCAAACTTTTAGCAGTAAATAACAGATGCAATTTCAATGAGTCAACATTTTCTGATAGAAGCAAAATATAATCAGGAAATCCCTGACCTGATCTAAACCTTTCCAAAGTTCTGGTCAGTGTGTAAATTTTCTTCATTGCAGAGTTGTAAATCATTTTACTACAGACATTGAAAAATTCTGCTCTCCTGATGCAGAAACAGTGTCGCTATCTCTTCTGATTAATTTTCATCATCCTTCTCATAGTAATTGTTGTTTTAAATCTCCTTCACCTAAATTCCTGTGAATATTGGCTTGGGTTTTGTTTGGTTTTGATTGTTTGTTTGTTTCCTTGGGGAGTTGTTTTGTTTTGTTTTAAGCAAATTTTCTACCCTTACAATTAAAGAGAAAAACTTTAAAACCCAGTTGAACTGTAAAGAGCAAAAAAAAAAAGTATAAATGAGAAGAACAAATACCAACCCCTTGATTTTTTTGGCCAGTTTCAGGTAGCTTTAAAACATTTCAGTGTAGATGCTGGTATTAGATAACGTGGGCTGCATCCTCCCTGTTGGGAGGCTCCTGTTGGGAGTCAGTGTAGGAGCTGAAGGATGGTATGATATGTATGTCATCTGCATCGTCTACCTCTTACCAGACTGATGTTTTATTTCCCATGTAAATACTGTGATGTTTTCCCTCTCTTCACTGTTCTTGCTTGCTGCTGGCTGTTTTGGTTATGTAATTAATTGCAGAGGTATTTATTAAAAGAGGCTTTTTCTTTCAAGATACTTGGTCCAACCTTTGCTCTCCCCTGCTGTTGTTGCAGTAAAGCGTACTTCCACAATTAACCATTAAGTGGGGATGTTAATTACGCTGCTGGACTAGCAGATAAATGAAACTGTCACATGTATAATTGCTAGGCAAAGTGGCTACAATTTTAGCCATTTTCATTGGCCTATTATTGCAGTTTTCTATTGCTAAAATAATAAATCATTGTTTGTTTAGAAAGAGGTATGTTCCATATGAGAGAGAGGGAGAGAACTATTGCATATGCAATAAGGTAGGATGTTGGGAGATTTTTAAGCAGCAATTTTGTAGAGGAGAGCTTTGGCAAGGCCCCAGGCCCATTGTAAGTTAGAAAATAATTGTTTAAATGGGATGCAGTGCTGTGCTGGATGCTTTGCCAGTGTGCTTGCAGGAGGTGTGGAGAGCCGAGCGCAGCATGTAGGCAGGCTGGGGAAGCGCCAGGCTCGTGCTCTCCCAGCGCCTGCTCCCTGTTGGTGCCCAGGCGTGGGTCCGGAGCTCCACACGAAGTGCCCCTCTGCCTTGTCTGCTCAGCTGTGAGTCTGTTTCAGGGTCCGTATCTTGCCACATGCATGTGCCATAGTTCACTTGGTGATTTGCATTGGGACATAAGGTAGCGCCGTGGTATAAAACACAGCAAATGACTTTAAAAAGTATTGGCAAGCTTTCATTCCCGCCCCGCCCCCCCAAGTAATTCTTCCGTAATGTTTGTTTCTGCTTGAAAGAGAGTATGGGTGTATTTGATCATTTCCTTTGTTGCGCAACATCCAAGAGACTTATTCATATGCCAGGTGACTAGAACATATCTTTCACTTAGAAGTGGAATGGGAACAGTTTGGTACATGCTTTTGATGCCTTTTTGAGATCACTGTGTGTAACTTTAGCCTCTCTGTTGTTGTGCAGGTATTTGGAGCACTCGGTAGTGCTTTCCTTGGTACATCAACTGGATGTTTTGATTAGTTAAAACTTCCATTCGAGGAGAATTCAAGATTAGAAATTCAAGTTTCATTAACTGTGCCTACAGCAGAAAGTCATCAGAGTTTCAAATAGGTCTCAGGAGCACAAGAAGCTATAAATCATTCAAGCTCATTAGAAAGTTGTTTAAGCTCTTTTGTTTACTATCCTAAAATTCTCTATTATGCAGTATTTTATCCTACACATAAGATCTCTGAAGCTCCACGTTGTTATGAAAAACATATGCAGGTCTTTGTAATTATCTGAGCTGTTTCATGGCGGAAACTTTAGAGATGTCATGTGAAGGATCTATATTGTTCACACACAAAAAAAGATATTAGGCAGTTTTTGGCAAAGTTACTGAGGATATTCAATTCCTCAAAGAGATGTTAGGGAAGTGATGGAAGCCCCTTCTTTAGAAAATTATGCCACTATAAGGAGTCTGTAGTGGGTCACTCTAACATACCGTTTGCTTCTAAAAATACTGACCTTAGCGTCTCTCTTCACCCTAAAACTAAAACTTAAACCCTCTAACTTATCAGTAGCATTGATAAAGGAACCCTATCCCAGACTGCAATTCCTACTTCTAATTGGGGAATATTACATCCTCTGAATAGGCTCTGAGTAGGTCCAGCGCAGTTGCAGATCCAATTCAATACAAGCGAGGTGTTTGGTCTTTCTGCAATTTCCCAATATTGCAATTTTCCCAGAAATACTAACAGATAAAGATAAAGCAATTTTAGCTATTCCTCAGTGGCATTCTCTGTACTGATTTCAGGCTCTTCTTGAAATGCTAATATATCATCCTCACTGCTGTACTCTTGCAGCCTGTTCCCCAAAGGGGATTCGGATTGCCTTCTTAGTAGCAGATTATTTCCTGATCACATTTCTTATATCAGGGAATCCATGTATTCAGCAAGAGACCAAAGCGCAGTGATCATTTTACAATTTAGCTTTATCTAGTCATCTATTAGCAAGTCATACAATATTTCAAGTCATTTTAGCTTTGATGAGGAAAAGAGCTCACCAAGGCATTAATCACTCGGTAGTTTGTATACAAAGCAAATCAGTGCCTCAAAGCATCTGAATAAAGTACTGTCTCTTTGGCTAAAAAACAGATATTCTTTCTATCAAGGGCACTGGAGGATGTTTACAGATGCTTTCATGTGTCTACTTTGCCGGACCATTTAATGCTAATCTAGTGTTAGATTACCTTTCTGAAACTGCTAATAAAATCTGTTACATTACTGTGTTCAGCTGAGGCCCCAGGGCTTTGGAGATGAGATTTCTATCCACTGACAAATCATGGCTGGGTGAAAAACTCAAAACAGATACTTTTCTGCATCAGGTGTGAAACACACTCGCATGCTAATCCTCCCAAATGATACGGTAATGGAGAGATGTATAAAAGGTTTGTTTATTCCACAGAAGAGATTTCATCTGGGGATGAGGGCAGGGGAATATACATCCTTGAGCTATATGCAATTGTAGGAAGGCCAAAGTGGGTATAAAGTGCTGTCTTTCTGATATGGTAGTGTTTGGCACCAAGGGAATGCAGATTTTAAGGTCTGTATACCGTACAAAGTGGTAAAGGCTAAGACCCTATTTGTTTTTCTAGCCCGGCTGGTCTCACTGGTGCAAGCAGTCCAGGGAGTTCAAGAACACCAAATGCACCTCAGAGAAGTGGGTCTTGATAAGAGATTTTCAGCTGCCATAAATCAGTATCACTCTCATGCCTCAGTGTAATTATGGCTGTTAAACTTTTGGGGCAAATGCTGCAAGAGTTGGTAAGTAAAATGGGCCCTGGAGAACATCTCTCCATATGGCAGCACGACTGGAAGACTGAGATTTTTCCAAGACTAATGTGACCCATCAGTGCTTTATGCTCGTGTTATTGATGGAGTTACTGTGTTGCATTAACTGCCAAAATGTCTTCCTGCTTAACAAATGACAAACTGCATTTTACAACTATTGGTATTCTTGGATGATTCCCCTGGAAAACATCTCAAACTCCTTCGTGTAGGGTGCCTTTGGGGGTCTTTAATGTTTTGGATGGATAGTGCTGGCTAGGGCCCAGTAGGAATGCAATTTGGAAGGAAGCTCTTGAGTTTGATTTTTCACAGCGTTACGCCTTGTGCAGCCCTTTAAACCTGGGTTCTGAGAGCAGGAAACGAAACACCTCCAGGACAGAAAGTCAGGATGCCACACTGCCTTTGTTCACTCTGTAGCTTTGGAATGCCACTCGAAACTGGAAACCAGCAGGAAATACAGCCTGCTCTTTCTACTTTCCAAGTAATGCAGCCAATTCCTTCTACTTCAGATGGCAGCAGATGAGCTGCTCATCCAGACTTTCTTTATAACCACTGCTAAGGAACAGGCATTTCTAGAGCATGATTCATCTGATCTGCCTCAGATGTCTGCATTAGGAGGAGGTGGGATGCACTGCTTCTCCCTGCCGCCTGTGAAGGGAGGCTCTGCATGCCGAGTTCAGAGGTAGGCATCTGATCTCAGGTGACAGAGATCTTAGCCCGTATGTTCAGCCCCTTCCTCTCATGATCTTGGTTGGCCCTTTTAGAGAAAAAGGCCTTTTTTGAGTCAGACTGTACATGTGTGTTTTTGGCAGCTAAGCAGTGCAACAATGCAAAGCCCAGTGCAGGGTCCTCAGACTTAGAAGAAGCAATTCCCAGACTGAAACCTACATTTCCAAGGCTTGCTTCTGTTGGAGGAATTGCGTCTATCCCGGTGGCATCAAGCAGCCTGACTGATGTTCAGTGATGCTCTTCCACCAGAAGCTCTGAGATCTGCAGTTGGTGAATTATCCTCTGACAAAGTGGGACCCCAGACCTGGTGGGACGTTGGTTCCCACTGGGTGCTTCTGTGAGGAGACAGCAACTTCCTTTCAGAAGCGCGTGTGATAAGAACAGCTGTGGACTTGATTCCCTGTTGTCTGCCCTCATTGCAGCAGGGATCAATCCTACGCATGGCCGTTTTCTGCCATACATTTTGCTTCAGCTGCCCAACCCTCTCTCAGGATGGTTTGCCTGGGTGGCCAGACTTTCAGATGCTTGGCAGACTTGCCCTTTGCTGTGACTGTAATGGGAGAAGAATGAAGAATGACTCAAAGGCACTCGCTGAAATAAAGATCCAAATAGCTTTGTTTATAGAGAGGGAAGGAAATTAAGGGTTGGTCTGAAAAAAAGCCTGGGCAATGAAATGAAGATAAACTAGAAAAAGGCAAGCAATTGGTAGACTGAATGGTCTTTTTTTGTTCTTGAAAACTCTCTGCTCTTATGAATACCGGTGACCCTTGAAGGATCTCTCTGATTGATGGGACAACTCCAGCTAAGTGGGGAACACAGCTATACATTTTTCATAGATCCTAGAGACAGGTCTGCTAGCACAGGCTCAGTAGCAACTTGGATGGCTCTTTTCTAACCCTTTTGCACTGCTAATAGACGTTCTGCAGACTGCCAAAGGAAGGATAATGAAAATCAAGCAAAGGGAGGTCTGAAAACCTCACTCCATCAAGGACAGTGTCTGCTGTGTGAATTGTCAGGAAAGGTTTAGTTATTGGCACAGCCTGTTCTCCTGGAGGCAGGACAGTCAGGTAACTGAATTCTCCATAAATTTTCCTGTCATTCATCTGCCAGAAGTATTTTTCAGAAAGGCTGCTGTTCCATCCAGGTACTCCCCTTTTGTAATCGAATGATGATTTATTATCCAAGCAATGAAGAAAAATATATTGCCTTGGAATTTATGAATGTGTAATGATATGTAAGCCATAATAATGAATCACTCCTTTCCCTCCCCTCCCTTCCTCATGTATATTTGGATGTTTATTTCCTTATAAATTTCCATTTATTTATGTCCTCCTAAGTTCTTCTTCACAAAGGGGAATTCCCAAGTTAAGATGCTGGAGAGTTTGAGATATCTGAGTTAAAGAACAAACAAACTATATGCCTTCCAGATTTCTACTTCCCTCTGTACTTGCTTTCCCAATTCTTGATACTTGTCTGAGCTATCGCTGTCATGTGTCTCCTCTCGCAGACATCGTTTTGACTCACGTAACTATTTTCTTCAGGCGTGGGTGCAGAGCATTGCCCAAATCTGAGCACTGGCTGAGGCAAGCCAAGCTCCTTGGCCACTCGGCTGCCATTGCATGGTCAAGCAGGGACTGGCGCGGGCACAGACAAGTGCTGGATACCCTGCGGGCTGTCCTGGTGAGAGGTGCCTGAGGGGTGTCCCCCCAGGCCACAGCGTACTTGCCTTAAAGGCTGTCTCTAGTGCAGAGTCCTAGGTATTGCTTATACTTGTAGTAAGACTACAGGAGCCAAGGGTCTAACATAACCCAGGCTGTGAAGAGTAGGAGAAGAAAACTGCTCTAACACCTTTGAAGGAGCAGTGTTTGAGAGAAACTGAGGCCTGCCATGAAGTGGTGTGACCCTGGCAATGCGACTCGAAGAAACTCCAAATGTATGTGCTGTATTCAGGTGTTGAACTCAGCTATCATGATGCCTAGCCTTCACTGCAGGGTTATTTTTTCCACTCTAATGCATTATTCCATCTGGACCCATTTTGGAAGACAAGGTAGTGACATGTACAATGGCAGAGCCATTACGAAAGAAGGAATCTATCTAACTAGGTGGAAAATTGTTTAAGTCGATTCAGTGGCACAGCCTTGGCCAATGCTGTGCTCTGTAACATGGGGTACCTCAAGAGTAATTCCGTGATGGGTAGAAGTGACACAAGTTAAACCATACCTGATTTCCCCTCCGCACGTACTCCCCAACCCTCTGCTACTCTTTGCTGGAGAAACTTCTAGATAGGCTGACTCTTGTGCTTATTTCGTAGAGTTACTTGCAAATACTTGTGTGCCATTTACAAACTTCCCCAATTGGTTACTATTACTCTGTGCTTGAAATTTAGTTAGCAAAATGTATTCTTTTACACTGGAGATGTCAAAAGAGCTTCATGGTGATTATAGACCCAGATCTACCAAAATTCAGAAGGAGCTTGGTATCTAGCACATGGAAATTTCATTGACAGTCCCTGACTAGGCCATTTGGTTGCAGCTGGTATATTCAGAGCATGTCACAGAAAAAAACTGTTGCCCATAAGAGCTGTAGGGAACAATCCCACAGTTTTGGCTGCTCTGTTAAAGTCTCATAAGGCAGGATAGACAATGCAGCAGGCTTCATCCCTTTGGGGCTACAACATGTGGTTCTGAAGGGATTAATAAACCCACTGTATTTCAGTGAGTGCTGTAACGAGACGGTATTGCAGAAGTGTCTCAGATACTGAGTAGGACTTTGGCCAGAGGCAGGCTTTTCAGTGTCTGGAAGTGCACACAGACAGGCGCTCTTAGCTCGCTCAAGACTTACTTGGTCTTTAGCAAAATGAAGACGTTACTGGAAAAACATAAAACTTTATCCATCCTTGCAGGCTGCATTTGCATTTGAATGGTTTTTATTCTTTTCATGCTCATAAAAAGTGTTATGTTAAATATTAATATGGTATTTTTCTCGTGTTACTGTACACTTTCCACACACCTGGAAATTAACTCCATTGTAACCACAATAGCCTCCCAAAAGAAGACAAAAAAAACCCTGTTTATACTAGTGGAAGAATATTGCAAAAGCAGATTGAAGAGTTTCATTTTTCCACCGGCCTGCCAAATTCCTTGACTGACATTACTAAAGATATAGGCATGACTATCTCTATGTTCCCTTATTATTAAAATGCAGCAGAACAACAGGGCAGGCAGTGCTTGGTAAAGCACAGCAATGGGGCTACTAAAAACCTGCTTAACAGCTTTATCTTATCTTAGGGAGCTTCGCTCTCTGGAGGCGAGCCCAAATGAGCGTGAAGATTTTGATTTGTGCTGCAGGGTGTGCTGCCCGTGGCTTTTCTGCAGGCTGGAGTCGGACATGTATGTGTGCGTGTGAGACGGGACAGGGACCACATGAATTCACTGGCTGGCACGATGATGGTACACCAGACACATCCTCCGTCATGTTACCGTGATTTCAAGGGCAGGCAGTTGCTGTTGATTCTGGTGCAGTGCCTTTTGTGCTTACGCTGGCTTGAGCAGAATTTGGTGCGCTTTGCTCCCTATAGCAATATCTGTGCTCTGATTGTTTCCAATTTTTTCAGCATTAGGTTCTCGTATTTCCAACCAAGACGTGGGTATGTACATTTAGACTTGAATTTGGAGGAGCACAGAAAATGAAGAAGGCAATTTTCCATAGGTATAATGGACTTTAGACACATAGTATCCGAAAGCACAGTAATTGCATTTTCATGCTCTCCATATAAAATCTACTAAGGTATCTCAGCTGTAGTCCCTCATTAAAGTGCTATTTTATCTGAATGTTGGTCATGGAAACTCCATGTCAAACTTTAGACCTAAGGATGAAGCCTCTCTCCTTCTGAGGAACAGACTGATTTGTTTAGGCTTGCTACACTTCTGTTATGTAAAATTCTTCCTGCCAGTTGCTACTGGTTGAGTAAAAATAGGGAAAAGATTCTCTTGCATGGTCCTGGTTTGTATGTTTATACATTGCATACCAGCTGACTGATCTCGTTGGGCTGACCTCAGAGGGAAGGGAAAAGCTGAAAGAATCAAGACTATCCCCGCCTGATAAGACAGGAACTGCTGACTTGGCTCAGGCACGGGTTTGAATTGCACATGCTAAGCTAACAGACTATAGTATTTACAAGACTTCACTAAACACTTAAATCTATTTTGTGGACAAAAGGATTTTAAGTTAATTTATTTTGTTGAGAGAATAATTTAAGCAAGTTAGCATTTTGTTGACAGAATTATGATGAAATTCATTTTGTCTACATAACTGATTGGACAGTTAGCAGAATGCATTTTCTCCACAGCATCCAGTATGTGCCAGGACTGTCAAACACTGTTTCCTCCACGGTTTCAAGTTGTTATGTCAACAGAATGAATACAAAATCCTTTTGTCTACAAAATGAACTTAGGTGTTAATTGTTTGTCAATAAGGGGTGCAAAGCCAAATGATCCTCTGTTGAACACTGATAAAAACGTATAGGGGCGTGTGTGTGCGCAGACGCGCAGCTGTGTACCTTGCTTTGTTGTCGGAGTCCAAATGTCACAAACCAAGAGCCTGGCAGGGAACAGCATCTGATCCAAGCTGGGACTAGGCATGGTCTGGGTATCACACTCGTGTTGAGAGCATCATGAGGAGTTAAGTAGTGTAGAAAGGCAGAACGTGCGTGCTGGAGAGCCAGTATTGTTTCTAGTAGGGATTCAAATCCTCCCTCTGTGAGTGTTGATTCTGGTTTTTCTTGGTATGGTACAGCGCATGTGAGATGCAGTAGTTTTCCTACCTTGAGGAATTGTATCACAAATAGATGTGGCAGATGAGGAGCAGAGAGAGGATGTGTTGTATTCAGATCATGCTGGCTGGGAGCTGAGGCGTAATGAAATGGACTCATTAATTTGAAGTCCTATGGGGAAACACCTCTTAGAGACCACAAATAGATTTGAATCATGTTGACCGCATAAACCATCCTCTCCTTCTGGATAGACACAAATTAAGGTGGTATACCCTGAGCTATGTGCCGATGAAAGACTGACATTTCACTTAAACCCTGAACACAATTGGGCTCATCTGAAGCCCACTGATGGCTTTCATTTTATTTTTGCCGTTTTCTTTTTTTCATAGTTTTGAGGACACAGTGTGATAGCAAGTATACAGTATACTCAGTTTTGAAGGTGCCATCTGGGATGCCAGCTCTCAGCACCTTTTGGGTAGACCAGGGAACATAATGGAGAAAATGTTGTGTGTTTTATTCTGCAAATATTATATTTTTAGAGCAGTCTGCCTAGCAATAAATATCTGGAAAGGAGCAAGGAGAAAAAAAGAAATATTCACTCATTAAGAGTGTCATAAAAATTGCACAAAATTCTTTTTTTTCCTTTCCCTCTCTTCCTTTGTGCTTTTAAGAGGGTTAAAGGCAATGGAGGGTAGAAAAAATATGAAATAAAGCTATGAAGAAATATGACAGTGTCATAGTGCAACATCAAAGTTCAGCCCTCTAATATGTTTTCATGTTCATTCAGGAGAAAACAACCAACTAATCCCCAAGTTCATTTATACTGTTTAAAGTACCCTGGCTTTCAGCTCTGCTAATTGTCAGAAAAGCCAAAAGGAGAGAAAAGCAGTCCCTTTTCAGCTGTGTTTTGTCTAAATATTCTAGTCACTGCCAGAGTTTTGAGGTTAAGGAGAGGTACATCGGATATGGAGAGGCGAGGTTAAAGGCACGAAGGTTGTTTCTCCTAATGAGGTTTGTCATTTACAAGGGCATAATCATCTCTGTTTTCTGCAAGGGAACATTTATGTCAAGAGCACTATGCGAGACGCCATTTTCACGTTCTTTTGCAGAATGTGACCTTTCAGAGAAATGCAGCCCCATACCTGACAGTTTAGTGCTGCTCAGGCACAGCACACGTTGTAGCAGTGCCGGCAGGAGCTCAGCTGACAGTGGGGCCTTCCAGCTAACGTTGGACACAAAGAGCAACTGGCCTCATGTCACAAGGTGACAACTCCAGTTGGGCTCAAGCGTCCACTGCTTTTTATTAGGTGCATTTTTTACAGAGCTTCCAAAATGTTTCCCTACTGGCTTTTGCCTTTTTCTCCCTGGTGTAAACAACTGGTCTGTGGGGATGAGCAGGAGCAGCGGTGGGGGTTTTGCAGTTTGATTATACTATTTACTCACACTTCTTCGGTTGAATGCGTTATGCTGCGTCTTGCGAAGAGGCACAATTGCTCTTGCTGCAGAAGGTAAAGCAAATCAGACGTGTCAGTCTCCCTTGTTGCTCAACACAGTCACTAATGACTGCAGCATATGTTGCTGCTTCCCAGGCCACTAGGAACTTGGTGCATCTGTTACTCCTGCAGGAGCAAAGCTCCGGTTGTCAATACCATCATCCCTGTGCCCTTTAGTCTGCAGAACCACGGTGGTGTTAGCCCTCGTGTTAGCTGGTTCCAGTGCGGCAGCAGTGGAGCTCAAGAAGGACCGTCTTGAAGAGAGGGTACTGGGAAACCCATGGAGAATAAGGTAGCAGCTGGGGACCATGACACACTCATTTGTAATACACAAATGATGGAAGCGTCTCCCAGCCTAGAAATAAAAAGGTTGCAAATTGCAGATGTTATATTAACATGGGTTTGTAAAGCACTCACTGGGGGCTGCACGCATAAACTGTCCAGGTAATGAAAAACCACAGTGCTAGTGCTGAGAGACCTCTCACAAGCCAGGATTTTCGAAACCATGTGGCACCTGTCATGTGGGGTGTCCGTAAATCTGGTCACTGTGCTATGAACTTAACACTGGGAGACCACATGTTTAAAGCGGCCCGTTCAATACAAAATGACAAAAAAAGGCTTCAGTCACCTTTGTATTACAGATAGCTCCTCACTGCTCACCGACTCACACATTTGCGTACTTCTCAGTAGATACAGCACCTCCTTTTTGCCCTGAGGTCAAGCCTGCAGTATAGGCAAAGTCACACCTATTCATAAAACTGATTTTGCAGCCTAATAACTCTTCAGGGCCAGGGAGAGTGGGATTTTAATGTAGGCAAAAGCAGGATACTTGGGGAAAAAAAAAAAAATCTGTACAATGTGCAGAAGGAGAGAAGGGAGTACTTGCTATTAAACTTATTCCATGTAATGAAAACAAAATTTGAGCCACTAGAAAGGCCAAACCCTGCTCTCTGTTGCCTACATGCATTTTTGCTAGTGGCTCCAGCATAATCATCTCCTAAATGACTTGGCCTACATTACAGCTCACTTTCTAGGTGAAACAGTAAGTGTCACTTTTGTTTGTTGAGGTGATGTAACAGACCTTCTCAGTATATAAATTATTATCAGCTTCTTTTAAAGCCCTAATAACTAAGTGCATGAATGACTAGAGCTTCTTAGTAAGGTCTGTCTGCAAAGGTCATGGAGTATTATTTTGAGTGCAAACCACAGAAGTGGTTCCTGGAAAGGTTGTGTGGTATTTTGATATGAGCAGCATAAATGGCAGTAGTTATTCCACCTATATTAGAAAGAATGGAGATGCATGTGGTTAACAGCTTTGTGTGAAGCAGAGTGCTATAAAGGATGGTTAGATCACCCTGGCGGCATGCAGGCCACCGCTGGTTTCTGCTTCTCAGGGCATTTTCTCTTGTTTTTGTCCAACAGAATCCCAGACTAATGGAGCTGTCACTGTAATCTGACAGGTAGCTAACGTATAAAGGGGGTGAGATACATGACTCAGAGCAGCACTCGGTTGGAGCTATCTCATTATTCACATGCAGGAAATCAATCAGAGCGGTGTAATTCAAATGAAAATAAAATAAAATATATATATACTTCACAGTCTATGCAGGTGAGCATTTAAAACCTGTGCTGGAGAGCTTTTCTTGCTCTGAGGCAATTTTTTCTAGTGTTACCACAGGGACTTACGGGTGTACCACAGGTTCACAATACCTGCCTGAACACATTTGCTTAAAGACAGGGCCCAAGTGCCCTGTCTGTTTTTGTAGAAGCAATGATAGGCAGAAGAGATGGTCTGAATGCTCTGCTGGGGAAGAAGGAAAAGGGGGTAAGATATCCTTCCTGGAAGGATCCTGAGGTGGTTTCCTGTGCAGATGAACTGGATTTATAGGCAGCCTGAACCTCAGGTGAGGGCAGTAAGCTTATGAGAGGCTCTGCGGATGAGCAGTGCTGGGTCTCAGGGACAGCCTGCGCTCAGAGCAGAACTACCCATCTCCCATGGCCTCGGGGCTGAGTCCTCTCTCGCTGACATGCTGGAGTGCTTGTGTATGTCCAGAAGTTTCTGCGTTGCACTTGCTCATTTTGCTGCTTCCAAGTCATCTCTGGTCACCCCATGCTCTCCAGCCCCACTTTTAGCGTCCCACTTACCTGGAGCTGCGTGGCTGCCAGGGCCATCTCTCCATTAGATGCTCACGGCACCCTCACAAAGCAGCCAATTCCCCCTCCGGACTGCTCAGTGCCAGGCAGGAATCCTACCACCAGTTCCCTATGTTTGAAAGGTAGTGGGTACATCACCTGGCAACTGAGGGGCTGGAAATGTATCACGTTAAAGTCTTATTAAAGCAAATCGTATTTTCAAGCTCACCTTTAGCCTGATTGAGGCCCCACTACACCAGTTTTGGGAACGGTTTTCATTCTTAACGACCAAAGAAAAATTCTTCCTTTCTTTTCTGGCAAAGAGGGCTCAATTATTTCAGTGAGGGGGGCAGCATCAACAGTGTTATCTTTCTTCTTTTTTTATAGCCTAATGAAAAAGCATAAGAATGATGCTTAGAAACAATAGGGTTGACTCATAAGGGATGACTGTATGTGACTCATACGGAGTGAAATTATTCCAGAGACTTGAAGTACATATACATGTGCTAAGACTTGGGCTTGGGGGGGTTATTTTTCATAACTGGAAGAAGAATGCTTGCTGTGTATTTTGAGATGTGGGTGACATACAATAACATGTTCCATGCCATTGTATATGTGACTAACAAGATTCAATGGCCTTTCTACAATATTCCCAGTCCTTTAGGAAATCCAGCATTAATGACACTTTCCACATCCTTTGCTTTAACTCAGAGGACTATTGTGGATGGCTGGTACAGTGGGAACCATAACTTTCTAAAGAAGCTGCTTTCGGTAGAGATAGCATGGGAAGGAAGGTACCAAACCAAGGATTAAGCTAGGAGGATCCACAGTGTTGTCCTAGGGTTTTGCACTGATTGATGCCAGTCTGCCAGTTTGCTTTGAAACCTAGGAAAGCCCGACACAGAAATGTCTGTGCAAGGGAAGTCACACCCTGAGGATTAATGGCCTGTCCCTTTAAGCAGCACAATTAAGCACCAGGCATCCCTGAATGCCAAAGATGTGTATTTTCACTGTTGCAGCCTAAAAAACCTTGTGATCAATTAACTGTCCTGTTCAATTAGAAGAGAAAGATGTCACTTGCCTTCCCTCTGCCGAAGGTGCCCTTGCAGCCAGTTGGGCGCAGGCACGTCCCTGACATCCCTGGAGCAAGACTTGGGGTCATTGCTGGATGAGCACTTCCCTGGGGCGCTTCGTTGGTTTTCCAGCCCAAAGAAGGCATTTGCAGCTCTTCATTTCCATGTGTTGGTAAGGAAAGGCAGCGTGATGGATTAATGAAATGAGCCTGCTTGAACGGGGCTACTAAACTATTGATCCGTTTCCCCTATACCTGCTTGGTTTTCCTGGATTATAACCAAAGCTACTTTTTCCTTAAAATGAAAAAAGCTCATGGGATTACAAATGCCAACATACATTTTCAAATATTGTGACATGTAGTGGCATCTTGTCCTATTAATTTGCAACTTGAAGAATATAAAGACGTTAAAGAATAGATCATGGTAAAAGGGGATAGTTCATGCATCTGAATTTCAGTGACCTGTTATTCCACAGGGAAAGAGCTCTCCTGTCAGCTTGATGCCTTCCTTTATTTGGCTGCACATAACAAAACCAGCAACTTTTCCTCATGTGCATCTAGGTCCTTACTCACTGCCTTGGACTCTCTGCTATGGTCCTGTTATTGAGGTGCACGAACAGTCTAAGCTAGAAGAGCACATATTTGGCATGGTTTTGATTTAAAATTAATTAGTTCAGCTTGCCTCCTGTGCCACATACAATTGTTTAAAGTGGGCTGTTGGGTTACCAGACGAGAAAAACCAGCAGCTTTGCAGTTATTGCAAGCAGCTGAGTTGCCTTCTCACCTTTTTGAAGAACAATCAGGTGGAGTGGGAGGGAGAATGTCAATGCAGCTCAGGTGGTCTTTGGGCCACGTCCCAGGTGACAGTCATTTCCAAGATGACCTTTGTATGTTGGGATGTGCACGTTTGAGTGGGAGGAGGGCACTCAGCATTTTCCTGCAGTGCCAGATTAGCTGTGAAATCAGAGGTTGGAGGATTTTATTGGGAAACTTGCACCGTGTACCTGCCCAAAGAGCCCCAGCCTGCCTGACGTGGTTCCCAGCACGCCACGGATGTGTGTTCAAGCACTGGTCACCTTTCTGTACTCCACTTTCAATTGTTTATTAAAAGGAACGTGAAGAGGCTGTCACAGAAGCATGCCACACTATAAATAATGGCATTGCTGTGCTGAATATGAGCCATTCAGTGACTGGAGCAGAGGCGGCTGTTGAGAGAAGGCTGAATTGTTCAGCAACAGCAGACACCAGGATTAAGTGTGAGATATGGAAGCTGCCTCATAACTTGCACAGGAATGTTAACGTGTGACATCAAAGATTATCGGTGTTGTCAGGCATGCATTCTCACAGTGAACTTGCTGTAGGTAGGATTTTCCTCCTGGAAAAAAAATTAAGAACACAGATTTGTATAACTCTTTCCAAGTTCCTCACCTATTTTGCAGTTACGGTCTGTCGCTCCCCTTTACGGCCTGCAGCCCTTATCCCAGCTCTAGTCTGGATGCATGCAGCAATGCTTATGATCATGTGTGCACATACCCAATATGGATGGTATTTTAAACAGCGAGGTGTCTTCTGAAACATCCTCGTCTTATAAACTAATCCTTAGTCCAGCGCCTGACTTGTCCACCAGCTGCACATCGTACACAGAAACCTGTGCTCACCTTGGGATTTAGCTTTCATCGGAGAGCTCAGTACACCTAGACCTGCACTCACGATATGGACAGCGGGGGTACAGGAAGGGGGGAGCCTGGCAGCCCCGCTCTCAGCCCCAGGCTATTCATCAGGTCACTTTGCGCCGGAGCGGCTCCAGGGCATCCAGCCAGCAAGGCACAGGTCCTGGCGGCTGGCATGGCACGGCTACCACCATTCCAGTCTGGTTCGCTGCCTAGAAGTCCTCAGGGCACCTGAACACCTGGGTGTGTGACATCCTCATTTATTAAGGAAATCCACTCTGTATTTATGACACCAGCTATTATAACCAACTGTGGAGATCTGCTGAGATGGGAGAGGGTGGGATGTGACATGAAAACCCCCATTTTCTTGGTGCTGTTTTGTGGGTAGGGTTTTTGTTTCTGTTTTGCTTTTTACAAACAGCAAATCTAACGTGTTGGAGACTTTGCAGGACACAGAAGTAGCTTTTTGTGGTAACTGCTTTGGAAAAGGTGGCAAATGTTAGATCCCCATGGCAGAAAGTACAGCAGTCCAACAGCTTGATACTTGGTGCTTATAATCACAGGTTCATTCCTTCTTACCTGTACCAAAATCAGTAAACAAAGTCTATATTAACAGCATAAAAGGGATTTGGCAACAGATCCAGCAGGTTTTAAAATTTTGGCAGGAGTTTAAAAAAAGCAATGAAAGCGTATCCACAATTATTTTTTTTTTCCAGGAAAGGATTCATTTTAATTGTCTCAACATACATTTGTACATGTATAGTGAGGGGAAAAAATGTTATCCTGCGTTTTCCCTTGCCCAATCCCAGACCATTATTCATCATTAGGATTGGTTAAAGAGGAGAAAAAAGAAGTTTTTTTTTTAGGGAGTTTGTTGAAAATCCAGTCATGCTGTTCATTGTTTTTTAAACGGTAATTGGCAGCATCAGAAGATTTGATGAAATACTTTGTTGAGGTTTCAAATGAGCTGTTACCCTAATTGGTGGGGGGCACTGCACCCTCCTCACCTTCCTGCCCTCCCCGTCGCCAGAGGCTTTCAGCAAGCGCGTAGCTTTCACCGCTGCCTGACTGCGCTGCTGGTTTCGTCAGGGCTGTCCTCCCCAGGAACGGCTGGTCGCCGACCTTACAGACCAGCTCCTTCCCCAGACGGGTGCCTCCACCATCCTTACGGCAGGTAGCGGCCGGTTTCTCTTCAGGTGCCTCAACGCGTTGGGTGCTTTGAAACAAGAGCGTTCAACGGCCCGATGCAGAGTGGGTTTACAGATTTAGATGCAAGCCTTTGATGGAGCAGATTTCCCTGAAGCTGTATGTTTTCAGGGGAAGGGAAAAAAAAAACAAAACAAAGCCCCTAAGTGCGGTTTTGCCTGCCCAGCTTCGGCGTGCCGGCCGCGGGGCGGCGGGAAGCAGCACTCGCCTCGGGGCCGCCATTTGGGGGCGGGCACGCGCCGCTCCTCAGGCGGGGCGGCCCCTGCTGGCCGCAGCCGGCTCCGGCCGGTGTTGGGTGGTTCTGGGCGGTTCCAGCAGGTTCCAGCAGGAAACAGCAGGGGGAACACGAAGATCAGTGGAGGAGGAGGTGCTCCGGGTGCTAGAGAGACCAGGGTGGAGCAGGGGGAAAGCGTGAGGAGGAAGGAGCGGCCGGGAGGAACTCTTATGGGCTGACCGCAGCCCCTGTGGCGAGGAGGAGGTAGGAGTGGGGCTGAGCAGGGAAAAGAGGGTGTGGGGGGAAGGTGCCGTTTCAAGGCTAGTTTTGTTTCTTACTCTCCAAGTCTACCTTAATTAGCAATAAATCAAACACATTTTCTCCAAGTCTGGTCTGTTTTGCTCATGGTGGTAATGGGTAAGTGATCTCCCTGTCTTTATCTCAACCCGTGAGCTGTTGGGCACTGGAACAGGCTCCCCAGGGCAGTGGTCACGGCACCAAGCCTGCCGGAGTTCAGGAAGCGTTTGGATAATGCTTTCAGACACATGGTCTGATTTTTGGGGGGTCCTGACAGGAGTTGGACTTGATGATCTTTGCGGGTCCCTTCCAACTCGGGTTATTCTGTGATTCTGCGTCTCCCGTGTTCTATTTGAAGAGGGAGAGGAAGCAAGCGTCTGGGGGCATCTGGCAGCCGGCAGGGCTGCGTGGGCACAACAGAAACACGAGGGGCTGTGGTGTTCAGAGGGGTCACCCTGGCTGTGGTGCAGCACACAGGCATTTGCAGGGATCATGTTTGCACCTCCCAAGCCCTCGTAGGTGCGATGATAAACCAGCAGCTGGGGTCTGCTGATTGGGATCTGCTAGCGTAGTAGCCTTTTCTGTTTGTGGCTGCCGTGCTAGAGGATTGTGCCTGGCAAAAATTCAGCACTTCAAGGTCTCCCCAGACTCCTTGTGTTTGTCCTGGATAGAAGTAGATCTGTTGGACTACGAACACTTTTTCTGTGGCTGGTGCTTGGCTTTGGGATTTTTGTTTCTGTCTGTGAGGAGCATTGAAGGGCTTTGAAGTTGGAAGCAATCACTGTCACGTTCACTGGAGTACAAACTGTGTATTGTCACTTTAAGAGCTATAGATACAGAAGGATTAACGAGGAGTAAGCTATACAGGTTGAGGATGGGATGCTTCTGTATTGCATTTCTGCAGCACTTCAGAAGGACTGAGAGAGAAGAAGAATGCCCAGCGGTTTCAGAAATGAGTAATTATTGTTGTGGGAATTAAATCTTATTTCTTATGTGAAGCTGGGAAGCAAAGGCATACCTGTCTTTGTGGGTCTTACAGATACGAAGAGCATTTCTGTTCATGAAGTGCCCTGGTCTGCACTGGATGTAGTCCTGGAAGCAGTGACATCAAAGCCTGCACTTACCTGCTCATTGCTTAAAGCAGTTCACAGTAGCTTCACAGCGTAGCAAGCCATGCATCTACCATCTACATGCAATCCACATTTTGTACATTTAAAATGATGTATGTACGTATTATGTAAGTATGAAAATACTGTCAGACCATTGTAATGTTCCTTTCCCTTCCTAGCAAGTGGCTGTGTCTCCAGATAATTCAGTGATGTGTTTACCATCTTAGCATAAATGAACAGAATACCCTAATAATACAGGGTGGAAAGAGAGTTGAAATTTGAACGGATTAGCCTTAGTGGGGAAAGCTGCAGGTGGTTTAATCACAGGAGGAGGCCAGGAGGGCCTTGTTGGATGTGCCTGTTCCCAGTTATGACTGTCTGGTCTCAGCACAATGGAAGGGAATATACGAGCACAGGGATGAAGCAGTTTTATTCAGGTGGGATCTGACCATACCGTGAGTGAGAGGAGGGTGCACAGCCATGGAGAAAAGCCTGCATCAGAAATGATGCACAGCTAATTCCCAGGACTCCTGCCTCCACTCACAGACGCAAGCTAAACGTCTGTGATCCCATGCAGGGCCTGACCCTGTAGGAGAAGGTCAGAGCCGCAGGAAATTCATTAAGGATTTGTCTCCTGCTTTTTACAAGGGGTACAGAGAAAGGCAGCAGGAAAAAAATGACCTTGCAATGGGTGAGGGGAAGGGTTAGATTGTTCCTTAGGCAGTGGCATAGCCTGAGATGCTGGGGGGGCCAAAGTGTGTGTTGAGAAGTTACAGTGGGACAAGGAGGAGGATCGTTGCCTGCTGCCTCTCAGGGAGAGGTGCATACCTCCCTCATAGCTCCTCTCCTTTCACAGGCACTCCAAAGTTTGGGGATAGTTTGTCTCATTTTAAGGGTACACAACTGCTGCTTGTGTCAGGGAAGACGGAATTTACATGTTATGTATATTGAGCATCTTACCTGTAAGGGAAATGTTGTCTTGTTTTCGTTGCAGAATGAGACAGGCACAGATAGGTGTGGAGGTAACAAAACTTAGGTAAGCAAAAATAGCTTTGATATTTATCCAGTGTGGGAAGAATGCTGGGAACAACTGTGTGTGAACTACAATAGATGTCTAATAGAGTGCTTTCTTTGCTGTGGTTTCCTGGAATTTGTAAGGCTGTTTTTAGTTGCTGATAATTTTGCCAGACTTTAATTGCTTGGGTTGATCTTTTCTACAAACACAGCCGTAGGCTGGTATTTAAAATTCCTATTATTTTAGTCAAGGCTGTTCACCTGTTTTTGAAAACAGGGCATTGAGAATACTGCTTTGAGCTGCTGTACATGCTAAAAAATTCTGGAAACCTTTTTCTGAGCAGTTTGGTTGGTAGTGGCTGTGGCATCCAGCATGTGGGTTTGTGCTTTGCTGTGCAAAGTTAGACTAAGCTTGATGAGGTGTTTGGGGAATAAAGTCTGCGTGGTGGAGAGACCTGTTGGTTTTAGCAGGGAAAAACCTTTGAAGAGTCAAAATCCTAGGAACACGTGCCGTCCCTTTCCATCTGTTAGCCGTGACTGACGGGTGCAGGGTTCACTCCCACCAAGTGACTGCCTGTGCCTCTCTGGCCCAGGACTACAGTGCTAGATCAGTGGTTGAAACTGCTGCAGCTGTCTGCCCCGGGAGACACCTTTATTGCTCTATCTGTGAGTTTGCATTTGTGTCCCCTCCTCGTGTTTGCATAGTTCAGATGCAGAGCATATGGGGGGGCGAAGAAAATTAGGCTTTAGTGCTGGTGTTCTGTGCCTTTGAGCCTATGACGTTGCAGTACTAAAGGATACTTACCATGATCCTGAGCTCGTTCTCAGAGTTGTGCCAGGGTCAGCTTTCAGCAAAGCTTCTCTGGTGGTGAAATTCCTTTTTAAAATAGCTTGGTCTGGAAAAGGGTCAGTCACTCTCAGAAGGGTTCACTTGTTGTGTATCAAATAGGAAAGCAGTTTGAAATATGCAGTGGATTTTGAATTATAGATGTCCAAAGCCTGCAGAAACCACCGAACCCCTCTCACTTATCATTTATAGCATTAGATCAGAATGCTTTCTGATTCCCCAGAGAAGGTCCTGAACGCATCATGCTTAAAATTTAAAGACATCAGGAAGGTGTCCAGATTCTCTATCTTCTTGCTTCTGTTCATTATTGATTTGCTTGTTAACATTGTAGATGGATTGAACTGGACTTTCTAGCGCACTTGCACTGTGGATCAAAAGCGCCGTGTGCCCCACAGTAGGATGAGTGTGCTAATTGCTGCCACAGGCTCCTGCCTGCTGCCTCCTGGTGGGCTGGTTGTTCCAGGTCTGCTTGAGCTGAGCAGTGGCAGCACCACTTCTGCATTGGAAGAGCTCCTGAAAGCAGGAATATGCAAATCCTACTCGGCACTGGGACCAGAGAGGATCTTCTGTAGAGCAGGAGTAGCAGTTTGCCTCGGATAGTGTTCCCCGAATCTGGGGGTACGCTAGCCAGGGTTTTTGGCTGCAGGCTTGTGGCTAGCCGAGTAACCTCCGAGGGCGCGTATTTCTGTAAAGAGAGCAGGTGAGAGAAAACTCATTCTAGCTTTGTTTCCTCTTCTGAGGAAGGAGAGAGTGAATTGTTTTCTGGGAAGCATGCAGAATGGAGATGCTTACCTGACACTACACATCCTAAAGCTCTGAGCAGCCTCATTGTACGTTGTTGCTGACCCTGCTTTGAGCAGGGGTTGGACTAGAGAGCTCCTGAGGTCTCTTCTACCCTGAATGATCCTACGATCACCGCATGCCACAGCTGCCTCCCAGAAATTTCTGTCCTACTTCACTCACCCTTTCAGCCACAGGCTTTGCATACTGAGCGGGACTGATACCGAGGAGAGCTGGAAATACAGCTAAGGTATGAGGGACTTTCACCAGGTCCTGGGTGTCCTGACACCCAGACCTACGGGAACATCCTGCAGCGTGTGGTGTTCAGCCTGTGCTTCCCTCTGTAGGGCTGGGTTTATGGTGGAGAGGTTCCCGTGCTTCTCAATGTCCTAGGAGGGAATGGGTCTTCTCTTTGCTACACCCCCTCTTTCCCTTCCCTCCCAGGTGTTCAGTCTGACATGGGCAATGCAACTGGAATAAGACCTGCACACTGTGATTATTACCTGTGATTAAACCCTGAAGGAAAAGGACAGCTGGAAAATATGGGATGCTGGTATCATCTGGTGTGAACAAAAGGTAAAAGTTGACCTGTTCAGGAGCAAATTGGTCTGGATGTTTGTCACCCTTGTTGAATTCTCAGTTCTGGCACTGTGCCTGCAGTTTATTCATTCCTTTAGTCCCTATTCATCTTCCCTCCTTCCCCATTTTTTTAATTATTTCTCAGATGCCTAAATGAGCGGCTTTGCGAAACGCACAGTGTGTTTTCCTTATGTTTCTGCCCAGTCTAAGAATAAATTATAGCTTAAACTTAGGAATGCTACATCTGTCACTAGTTGTAAAGCGGCCTTGAAGAATTTTGCCTTGGCAAGCCGTAATTGCTGATAACTGCTCCTTTTATGCAAATCTTGGCGTGCGTGGGACTGCTAATGTGGTGGTGGGCTCGGCAGAGGCACGCAGCTGCAGCGGGCAGGACAGCTTCGCGGGTGCTGCTCTGCATTGCAATGGGATGCCCTGGGAAGCTGTTTTTTAAATGATTGTTAGATTAGATATCTGCAAATAAGGTCTGTGGTATTGAACCCAACCCAGAGAAGAGCCTACTTGCTTAAGTTTGTGCTCATCACTAAATTAGTCTCCTGCATTTATTTTAAAATGCACGGAAATTACCTTTTGAGCTGTGGTTGCTTTTATTGCCTGGCTCCCTTGCCTTTGGTGGTAAATACAACGGCAGTACGATCACACTGCCTGCCAGCTTGGCTTGTGGAGCTCTCGCTGAATTAGTACTCCCATCTTACTTGCTGCTCCCTCATCGTAGGAGCACTTATTGCTTGGCAGAAGCTGGAGGTATTAAGTCATAAGGCTGCCAGCCCTATACTTGGCCGCCAAATGTGGTTACGGTGCTGAGTGTGTGGCCTCGCAGCCTCTGAGCCGCAGTAACCCATGCGTACCCTGCAGGAAATAAGGTGACTCACCTTCTTTCTGCTCCTTCAGCAAAGGAGTGACTGCTTAAGAGGTGCTTGCTGGGAAGAGCATTAAGATAAGGCTGTGTGCTTTGCTGAGCATCCTCTAGAGCAGTCTCTTCTTGCTTTACGGCTTTGCTGAAGCATATTCAAGTCACTGGGAACCTGACCACCCAGTTAACAGGCTCAGAGATTAGCAGGCTCTCTAAAGCAACTCTGAGCATAATGTGCAAACCATTAGCTAGCTGGCATCTAGCTGCCAAGGTTTGCACTACCAAAACCGGAGTGATTATAGAGCACACTGGGGCTCAGTGCAGTGCATGAAGCATATGTTCAGTGCTACATAGCTAATAGTACAAATTGTAAAACCTGACTTATCTGGAAGGGTCAGCAAGCAGGGCAGCTGGGCGGCTGTCTCGCAGTTGGTGTGGCTGTCTCTCTGCAGCCTGTTGTCAAAGGCTGATTCCGGCACACGGATGCTCCGCTGGGGCTGGCACTTACTATACTTCTCCCTTTTCTGTTGCAGGGTACAACAGGGGTCCTGGATCCCGGTGTGGGATGTGATGCAGAGATGCAAGGCCCAGCAGGAGAAGACAGCTCAGGTTTGGTAGGTCTTTGTTCTTGGTTTGTTAACCAGGGAATGATTGAATGGGTATATATTGTTTGTGCAGCCGTGGCACTTCCCCAGGTGCTGGCATGGGAGGCTCCTCGTGCCAGGAGGTGTGATACTGAGCATGGATGCCCCTTGTGAGAGCCAGGCGCATGGTCTCAGGAGAGGAGAGGGCTTTGCATCGTCAGCTTGGGAATGTGTCCTCCAATGTGGCCGTGCTGGGAGGGCTACTGAGCAAAGCTGTCCTGCCCCCTGACCATTTACAACCACATGCAACCTGGAGTACGACAGAAAACACAGCGCTCTGCTGCAAATCCGTGTGGACCAGTTGCCACAGGGAGGGAGGTGGGAAGCTCACAGAGGGCGCCTGAAACTGGGCGTCAGCCAGACATTTTGAATGAATCTGAGCCACCTGCTAGTAAGCTGTCTAAAAATACATCAGGAAAGAGAGGCTGTCCTTCCTTTTTGCAAGTGATGGGGTTGTTTTCCTTGGAAAGTGTGGTGGCACTCTAAGGAACACAAGGTAATGTTGACCAGGAGTGGATCAGTCTGTGCATCTGCTATACATGGAGAGGAGTTATCAGCTTGCACGTCTGGGACTTCCTGTCAGGTGGTTCCATTTACATTACCAGCAGCTCACAAGAGCAGAGGCAGTGTTTTGTTGCTGTAGTTGAGTTTGGCAGGTAGAGTTATCAATGCCACCATCTGCGTGTCTTCTCATTTATCTCTCCATGGTCAGGCTCCTCCTCCTGTGTCATAGATTTCACTTGCTGAATCAGAAATAGGGTCTTGATTGTATAATGCAGTGTGTGCAGGGAGCATATCGGCCTGGGTAGTTCCTGCTGGCTCCTGCTCCGTTTCTGTTGCCTGTGCTGCCGTGAGCTCCTTGTTCGTGTTTGCTGTCACAAGTATGTGTGATACCACTGCTGCAGACTGAGTTCAGGTATTACTGTACAAAGGCCACAGTAAAACACAAATAGCACACCTTACTTTTTCCTCGCCTTTGCATCCATCTGGAGGGGTGGTTTTCACCTGTCTGTTTACGGCACAGCTCCATGAAATCTCTGGGGCAGACTTGCTGTGCAGCAGCATGACATGCAGGGCAACGACAGAGAGGGCACGCTCCTTCAGCTGGCCTCGCTGTCAGTGTTTCTGTACGGTGAAGCTACAGCCTGAAGAAGCTGTTTGCTGGAGAATGGAGGGTAACACGACTGGGATATATATTTTTTCTTGGCTTCAGATGTTCAGATTCATGGCCTCTGCTGGAGAAGGCGGCTGGGGAGGTCTGACCACGTACTGACTCTTCTTATGCTCTTATGATCAGTAGCAGTGGGTTGCCTCTGTTTCGGGTACCTGTTGAGAGATGTGCTGAAATGTCTGATTTGCCACGGTGAGGTGCTTTGTGTTTCCTGAGGTCACTTTCTTCTAGGGAATCTCCGGTGAAAAACACAGCAACTGAGTTGCTCTCAGATCACTAGTGATTTTTGAAAGTTTTGGCTTACCTGCCCTCAGAGGTACTGTGGGATCCAGCACAGTTTGCTAGGTATGTGCATCGTCAACTGAGACTGCCCCTTGGCACCGGGCTGTACACAAACGTACAATAAAGGGACAGGGCCTACCTGAGGGAAGCGCAGCCTGCACAGACAGCAGATGTAAGGAAGGAGTGAACTTCTCCAGATCGTCTTCTCCTTGCGGTGCTCTGTCTACCGGACCCCACAACATCTTGGGCCTGTAATTAGTTCTTTCCAATACTAAAAGATTTAAAGGCAGCATCAACCCATACATCACCAGTTAAATTCAGATGTTACCCCCATCTTGCAGATCTGGTCATCATTCTGCCTGCAATGCTTTGAGAGTTTGGGCCATTAACTTAGCTCTTGCCTATGAGACTGAAAGAAGGTGCAGGTCTTACGCTGTGCTATTGCATGTCTCAGATTTCATGCAGTGTCTCTGGGCTCCTTTGGAGGCAAGGTACACACAGTTTGAACCATGCCCTTGCAAGATAGAAAGCAAAGGTGACATTGGGGTCATCCTTGTGAACCCTGCTAATGAACTGATTTATTGCCTTTCTAGTAGCTAAAATAGCAATGAAGGGAAAAAAAGTCTTTAAACACTTGGAGACAAAAATCCCCGGAAGGCAGGGTTTTGACAGGAAAGGCTGAATATGAGATGAAATAAATTTTGCTGTAATTCTCTCAACTTGTTCTAGACATATAAATATTGTATGGGTAGCTCTTATTAATCACCTAGGGGTCTTCACTGTAGACTCGGAAGACTCAAGAGGAGACCAGGAATAGTTGGTAGGATTATACCCACTAAGGAATGATTATATCCATTCTACAGATGAGCAATATAGATTCATAAGGGGATTGTTTTATTTGTTTTGCTTAATAAAAGTTCTGAGGTTGTGGTAATTTGGAATCCTTGCTCTTCCCAGCAATATCTTCCTCATCTCCCTAGTACAGAGACACCCAAGCATTTTGCTTGGAGAACATAGGAGAACACTAAGGGAGAGGGGAGTATTTAAACTTGCTGACCAGAGTTGCTGTCTCACTGTTACCTGACAGAAGTCAGTGCCGTCAGATATCTTGGCTACCAAGCACATAGAAAAATAAGGAGAAGAATCAGATTTTTGTATGGCTAACAAAATGTTCATTAGCGGAAGTGGGAGGACTTGGGGAGATTTTGGAGGGACAACCTTCATCGTTAAGGCTACAAAACAACTTTGCAAAGGAAGAAAGTTCCTTTGTGAGGAAGAAAATTTCCCTGCAGAAGCTTTTTCTGCAGTGCTTTTGCTTTGCTCTGGAGAAGCTGGTGTGTACCAGCTCCATCAGTGTTTGTTTTCAGTCACAGTGGTGCTCCTTGGGCCTGGCATTTCAAAGCCTTGCACTGTTGCCTTTACAGCACACAGTAGATCTGCCTGGAGGAGAACATTGCATGGGTGTGCATTGAAGTGTGACTCCAAAACGCTGCATTTAGTACTAAGACACCTGCAAAATACAACGAGAAAGGAGAGCGCATCTAGTCTGTTCCCCTGATAACCATATGTTCTTCGACTAGCAGTAGCTCTGAGGCAGGTTACCGCAGGATGATGGAATTAAGTAGATAGTTTAAAAGTCCTGGTGTAGCTATTGATTTTTTCCTGTTCAGACAGTCCTGGTTTAGACTGGGAAACAAGGGAAGTGGGAGCCCTTGTGAGCTCTTGTGGCTATGAGCAGAACAGCTGGGGCATCCGCATGTAAGTGGCTGTTACCTCTCGGCTTGGAAGATCACCACAGAACTTGTAGCTCAGTCCTGGTGCCCTCACTGTGTTTAGTGAAGAGCAGGACAGACGAAGAGATGCTCTTGGTGGTTCAGCTGCCTGACTACATTAGTGCATGTAATTATTTGGAAACAAATAGGACTGTAGATATCTCCCATAGTCACAGGCAATATTGAACAAGTCATCTACTTAACGGGGGCTGTACATATGAAACTGTCAGCCTGTTCAGCTACGTGGATGACTGGGTCCTTTTTATGTATATAAATCTGCAAATGTGTAGTAGGTTGTAAAATTTATGAGCACTTCAGCCCGTATAAATTTTTATCAAGTGTGGCCTTTATAACGAAAGGTTTTTATTAGTGTTACACGCACATTTTCATTCTTGTTAATGCTCTGCTCACCCTTCCCCTTACAGGGGGGAAAAAGAGAGAAAATAAACACAAAAAAAAAAGGGAAAGAGAAGATTTAGTTGTATGAAAGTAGTGTAACCACATTCAGGCCCACAGATTGGTGGACTAAGGCCTGATATTAAAGATTGTATAATCCAGATGGGAGGAATTTGGAGGAGGATATTCCCCTTAAATTCTAAGTGCCTAAATGTAGTGTTGCTAAAGTAAAACGTATCAAATAAGTCACTGCTTGTTACGGCTAGATGGAAATCTAATGCGTTTCTTGCCAGAATTTAAGTCAATAAAGAATATAAGACATGGTGATGTTGAAATACACTGGACTGGCATTTTGAGGGAGGGAGTAGTAACTGGAGCCTTGATTCTGTATCCTGTTGCTGCTTCTTCCCTTTATCCTTGATTTGGGTGTTGTCCGTAGGAGTCCAGCCAGAGCACGCGCAGGGCTGGAGCATGCCTGGGACCAGGTAGGGGCGAAGCAATGCAGAGCAGGGCTGCAGAGCAGCAACACGTTGCACATCTACAGGGACCCAGGGAGAGTCGCAGGGGGACACAGGATGTTGGATTCTCACAGACTTGGTGATGGGGCACAAAACCTTATGCCAGTGCAATGGGAGGATATCCATGCTGTGTTGCAGGCTTTGGATCAGTCCTCATTACCAGCTGTGCGTGGTATGTTCTCACGCCTGTATTTTCCTCTCTCTTCCCATGCTTGCTTTTTCTACCATGGAGTGGAGTCCTTTTTTCTCTTCTTTTAAAAAAAAAAAAAAAAACAAACAGTTAGGATTATGTCCTATTACTTAAAGTGCTTGTTCTGCTACATGTACACGTAAATTTAATTATATTGGCCATATGAAAGATGCATGAAGGTTCAGTTTTGGGAAGTATGCCAAAGATATCTTCTGCACGTGTAGCTGTTTGATGTAGGCTCGTGCATGGTAATTGAACTACTGATCAAGTACTGTATCAGTGAAATAATCTTGGTAAATTCTGTGTGCTTAAGTAACTGTAGCCTTGAGGCTGTGGTAACAGGAGTAACCCTGTTATTGATTTTTGTTGTCAGATATGCATATTTTATACCTTTTAATAAGAATGTCCTTTTTTAGCTGTTTCCATGTCCTTCAGAACTGAGTTTTTTTCCTCCAATCACTTGTGAAGGATTTTCCTATCGCTGCTTATACTAGGGGACTTCTCAGGTGTCCTTCTCATAGCCCTGCTGCTGCCTTCTTCCTCAGCCACAGGGAATTCTGCTGCAGTGCTGCTTCAGTGAAACATTCTCTGCTTCCCCCTCCCTATCCCATGGCCCTTGCGGGACAGGAAAAGTAGGACGTTCTCTTTTTCTTCTCACTGCTTGCCATACGAAATGCCCTTGCTCTAATTCTGCTGGGATTTTGTGGGAAAGTCCATTTACATCTTCTCCGTTGCTTCTTTCTGGTCCATCTGTCCTTGTCTGCTCTTCATTTTGTCAGGGAGACTTAAGGTCGCAGGACAAGGACTTGACAGTAGCAAATATAATCCATCCTCAATATGTCCCAAGTGAATTGTTCCAGGCCAGAAGTACGCAGTGTGCCAGAGTGGGCTCATAGAGAAATGTGTAGCTCCTTACTTCATCTCTAAGAGACAAGTGAGATCAGGAGAAGTGAGTCCATCAAGATCTTAATATTATGGATGCATAGATAATTGGTTTGTCTTTCTCTTCCTTTCTGGTGTGTTGTTTTTTTTTTCCTCTCCAGTAAGCTGCTCAGTAGTTAAGCTAAGGTCCAAGGGGTAGCCGGCTAAACTGATGTTCTTAGCAATGTTCCTACCAAACTGCAGAAGAAACAGCTGAAGAAATAGTGGGTGTTGTCCTTGGATCACTTACTGCAAACAGTTGTTGAGGATGCTCCAAGACAGCATAGGATGGCAAATAGAGTAGCTCATGATAGTAAGTCCATGAAGACAAGACGCAACCCGCTTACATATAAGGACATGTACAGTATGCAGCGGATGGACTTGAGTAGATGTTATTTTGTAGGCCTTCATTGTGGAGTCAGTCTGAATCCCAAAGTGAGATCTAAGCACTTACTTCACACTTTTCTTAGAGCAAAGCTGTTTACTTCACCCTTGTCAATATTAGACATGACTTACAGTATAACTGGCAATAATATAAATAACTGATAAAGGTCATTCAGTCTCATTTTTGGATATAGGCGTTACACATCAACTCCTATGGTATGGCATCAGCAAGAAAAGCAGTCTTAAAAATGGACCCGGAGCTCCTGTCTTGAAATGCATGACTTGTGAAATGCACTTAGTCGATTCCTTTTGGTATTTCAGAGACTGAAGATTTTAAAGAAAATGTCTGACTTCTTGAAATCATTCATTGTTCGTTGCGTTATGCACAGCATTGTTACTAGTTGGATCTGATGTGCTCTTTTAGCACTATAGTCCCTGGTGGCGTGTTCTAGCAATTTTTGTGCATTCAGGAGGTTTTGCACTGAAACTGAACCTCTGCATCACGCTCAAGAGATGTGGCATGCAGAACCTGGCTTTGCTCAGCTGGAGAAACAGCACTTGGGGTTGTATTAAGAAGTTGGCTCAGACGCAGCCAATGCATGGGGAATTGAGTGACCACTACTCAGGTCTTGTGAACAAAAGCTTGCCTTGGGATGAGAGCCACATGATCACCGAAATAAATCCCTCGGTGATCAGAGTCTCCTGGCAAGAGCTGAGCAGGTCTTGGACTGCACAACCTGGCCCAGGAGGGAGGAATGATGTCAGGGAGATGTGATCAGACCTCTGCTTAGCATCGCACTGCCCTGTCCAAGGGAGAATCTCACACCTCACTTTGCGTGTTGCCAGTGTGTCTTTTTCGGCAGCTGCATCTGCAGAAACTGGAAGGTCGGTTTTTACTCTTTCTCTGGGATGTTGTGGCTTTGTGTTCTTTGTTGTTTTTTTTTTTTTTCATTTAAAGAAAAAAGAAAAAGAAAAATCAAAGTAAGCAATTACCAGACATTAATATGCTTCCACTTGCTGCTTCTGTCCACATTTTTGAGAACTCAAATGCAAATCCTCCACCAGCAAGAAGAATTCACTGTTTGTTCTTTGATCCCTATTAGGGCTGATGTGTAAAACAAAGGAAGGAGGAATGTTTGATTTTCTTAAACTTGGATAACCCTATAAAAGAGACACTAGAAACAACGTCTTCACTAATAAACTGAACAAAAGTGATGTAAATACTTCTGAACATCAGTTTCTAGATAGTGATCTAGCAAGCTGAACACTGTAACTTTATTTGTTTGAGATGAGAAAACCAACATTTGACATCACATTCATAAAGATAACTTCCTATTTCTTGTCACTGATAGCAGGTGGTGCAGGAACTTAAACTTCAAACTGTTTTTTCCACCTTCTTTTCTTTCCCACAAACAACTCTGTGGCATTCTGCTTTGACATGATCAAACTATAGTTTCTATAGTTTTGTTCTTTTTTTTTTTTTTAATATTTCCTATTAGATAGAGCAGCCAAAGAAGGGGGAGAAAAACAGCTGTCGGAGGTCGTAGTGTAGAATTTATCGTACTTAGTCCACTTCTTTAAATTCTTGTCTTTTCAAATCTGCAGTGTATTTAGTTATGTTTTCAGGTCAGGATGTTGTCAGGACAGAACCTGTAATGGTAGTTTGAGTGTGGAGGACACTGTTGCTGCACAGCATAGCACCGTGGGAGTGTTTTTGCTGCACAGGACGTCTTGCCTTCCTTAACAAGGGTGCAGTTTGAGCCTCCTGAGCATCCATCAGCACTCGCCCTTTTCCTGCTTCCAAAGACCTGTAGCAAGTCTCTATTTTCTCCTGGTGCTTTGGTCTCTCAAATGTACAACAAAAAGTTCCTGCAGGGGAGTGAGCACTGCTCAGGCCTGCTCCATCACCAGCATTTCTAACTGCTGTGAGGATGCCTGACCTCAGTGGAGCATGTTGACTCACAGCAGCTGAGGGCACGACCTAGCTCTCTGCACGTTCTCTCTGATCTATTAACTTGATTCAGAGTGGCACAGATTATGGTTTGGGGACTCTTACCTAAACACCAGGCAGAGGGCAATAGCAAAGATGCATTTATGGTTATTTTTATACAAGTCTGTGGCCAATGAAAATTTCTGAAGTCTATATAATGCTTTTCGCCCAGGGTAATTGATGTACAGATTCTGTCAGACCTTTAAAATCAGCAGTGCCTCAGGCTTAGTGGTGCTGTCTCTTCCCTTTACTCCTGGCTTTTCCCCAGTCTCATGCAGTTCAATACTTGCATCTCCCTCACTTCTGCTGTGCAATTTGACTCCAATTGCACTAAATCCCAGAGGCCAGTTCTTTATAAAAATTGGCCAGTACTACCACTGGGCACCATTAGCTAAAGAGCAGCTTCCTCTAGCTTTCTGCCACAGGGAAGCATCTCCGTGTGACCCGGGCCTGGGAAGGGGTTTGTCGTGCAGCTTCCCCTGAACCTCTGTTGGCCATCTGAGAAAGGAGAGTGAGACTATAACAGACTTGTGCACCTGTCTTCATTGCACCTCTCCTGTTGTTTGGAAGAGAGGTGTTTCCCTTGCAGGTAGGCAATCTTGCTCCTGCAACATGGAAATAAATTTTCATAGTGTTAATCAGATTTTGAGTCCCCTTCAAGTCATGGGATGTAATGTTAATAGCAGCCAATTATCTGTTTTTAAAGATGCCTCCTAAAATCATGCCTTCTCAAAAGGTTTTTAAGATCTCTAGTCTCCTAACAGGCTGCATTTTTTATTTTTAATGAAATGAAAGTTTTCTTAAACTCCTGCAAATACTCCTATTTCCTATTGCCTCCCACCCAGAGAAGATGGAGAAGAGATACCCAAGAAGATGAGCTCTGCTTCCTGCTTTGGGAGCACGATGAAGGACGGCAGAGCTGGTGCTGCTGGAGCACTCCCTGCGCTGGCCTGGGGGGAACTTGTCCATGTCCTGTGGTGGCCTGGCCACAGGGGCAGTGGAGATTTGGCTGGTGTTAGTCTGCCCTCAAGGCATGATGTACTTGATTATTATTTTCCGGGTTTCCTGAAGAGTCAGGATGTCTCCAGTGAAGAAACTTGGCACCGAATACATGTTAACTTCGTTAATTATTTTCAGAGATTCATGGCAGGTGTTCTAAAAAGGGAAATAGAGGGCAAAAATGACCAATAATAAGGGAAAGAGAGGAAGAAGAAGGGGTTCCTCCTCCACCCCAAAAAAAGTTCAATTGTTCATGGAGGGCTATGAATAGATTTCAGGAAATTGCCAGTTTGAGGGATCTGCATTGTTCTGAGATTACGAAAAACAGTAAGCACATTTGTTAAATTTTTTAAAGATTCTGTTGTAGTTCTATATGTTAATTTCAATTTCTAATATTTAGTTTAAAAGTACCATAAAAGCAATTCTTGAAATGTTTTCAAAGGCATATTTAAACATGTAAGAAAACAAAAAGACAAACCTTACGATATAATGCGTTGTTTCAGAAGGAGTATTTAAAATAAGTGATCATGTTCAGAAACCTGTATGAAAAGCGCCCTTTAAAAGCCTGTGGTGGAAAGGTAGTCTGTGGAGATTACTACTATAGAAAATATTGCGCTACTAACACTTACTTATCCTTTCCTCAGCAAAATGAGCTAATGAGACCACTTCAGCTTCCAGTGCTCTTTCGAATGCTAACTTCATTGTTTAAAAAAATAAGAAAGAGTGGGAATGTTATTAATAAGCATGGTAAACAGTTTGGCTGTCCCATAGGGAATGGTTGCTACTGCAGAGTCCAAGCGGAGGTAGTGGGTGGGTGTCGTGAAGGGGAAGCTATCATTAGTGGTTTCATTTCACATGGAGATTAATAACCTTATTTTCTATTCCTTTCTCGTGACATTAAAACTGTTACAAAAGCAAAGAATTTGTTTTTATGGGATGAAAAAACAGGGGTGAATAGAAGCTCAGTGTACATACAAAGATAAAAGAGAAGGGAGCAACTATCTCAGAGTAACATGTGCAGAAGGACACCGTATAATGTCGATAGCGAGAAACATTTATTGGTTTCTTGACCCTAGAGCTGACTCAGTAGAAAAGTCTTGGCTAAATATGTGTTTGTTTGTGTGTATGTGTTTTTAATAAAATCTTTTCTGATTCTATTTCTCCTTGCAGTTGTGAGTTGAAGACAAGTACCACTGAGAAAACGGAGGTCAGCAATTTAACAGCTTCTTGCAGAAAAGATTTGGAGGTGAGTGAAATTAATGGTTCTCTGAATCAAACGTTTTTCCCATGAGGGGCCAAAAGCTCAAAAACCATCATGTCACCCTTAGGCACAGTTAGGATTTTCCAGAGTAGCAGAATTCATAATGTTGACAACAAACATAGGAACTGAGGGCTCTATGACAACTCATGGAGATCCAAACTGATACTGGGGGCCCATTGTGCAATATCATGCTCTGGGCCTGAAAGCTTTTGGCTCTAGTCTCTGATTTACCAGGGGGCTTAACTGATTAAAGTGCCAAAGGAGTTTCTTTCTATTTAGTGGATTTGAAATACTTAGAGCTAAGCTGAGCTTCAGGTCCTGCTGGCTCAGAGGTTACAGGGACAAAAAGTGAGAGATCGTAACAGCAGCTGGACTGGGACAGACCAAAGGTACCCCAGTAAGACCCAGGGAACTACAGACCGGTGAGCCTCACCTCTGTGCCTTGGGAAGATCATAGAACAGATCCTCCTGGAAGCAATATAAAGGCACGTGCAAGACCAAGAGGTGATCAGAGACATCCAGCACAGCTTCACCAATGGCAAATCGTGCCTGACCAATCTGGTGGCCTTCCTATGATGGAGTGACTGCATCAGTCGACAAGGGAAGACCGACCAATGTCATCTACCTGGATTTCTCTAAGGCCTTTGACACGGTACCACACAACATCCTTATCTCTAAGTCGGAGAGAGATGGATTTGAAGGGTGGACCATTCAGTGGGTAAGAAATTGGCTGGATGGTGGCACCCAGAGAGTTGTGGTCAACGGGTCTGTGTCCAAGTGGAGGCCGGTGATGAGTGGCATCCCTCAGGGGTTAGTCTTGGGACCAGTGCTGTTTAACATCTTTATCAATGACATGGACACTGGGATCGAGTGCACCCTCAGCAGGTTTGCAGAAGACACCAGGCTGAGTGGTGCAGTTGATACAACAGAAGGAAGGGATGCCATCCAAAGGGACCTGGACAGGCTTGAGAGGTGGACCCACGTGAACCTAATGAAGTCCAGCAAGTCCAAGTGGTGCACCTGGGTCAGGGCAATGCCAGACAAGAGTACAGACTGGGAGAAGAACTCACTGAGGGCAGCCCTGCAGAGAAGGACTTAGAGGTTCTGGTGGACAAAGTGAGCCAGCAGTGCATTCTTGCAGGCCAGAAGGTCAGCTGCATCCTGGGCTGCATCAACAGAGGCGTGGCCAGCAGGTCAAGGGAGGTGGTTGTCCCCCTCTGCTCTGCCCTCGTGAGACCCCACCTGGAGGAGTCCTGCATCCAGGTCTGGGGCCCCCAGCTCAAGAAGGATGTGGACCTGTTGGAGTGGGTCCAGAGGAGGGCCACAAAGATGCTCAGAGGCCTGGAGCAGCTCTCCTGTGAAGAAAGGCTGAGAGAGCTGGGGATGTTCAGCCTGGAGAAGAGAAGGCTCTGGGGAGACCTCATTGCGGCCTTTCAGTGCTTAAAGGGGGCTTATAAAAAAAAAAAAAATACGTAAAGTGACTTTTTACATGGGCAGATGGCAATAGGACAAAGGGGAATGGTTTTAAACTAAAAGAGGGGAGATTTTAAATGTTAGGACAAAATTCTTTAGTCAGAGGGTGGTGAGGCACTGGAACAGGCTGCCCAGAGAAGCTTTGGTTGCAACATCCCTGGAGGTCCTGATCTGGTGGAAGGCGTCCCTGCCTATGGTAGGGGGTTGGAACTGGATGGGCTTTAAGGTCCCTTCCAGGCCATTTCTATGATACCTGTCTGGGCTGCCATTCTCTGGGGTCAGAGCTGCAGGGTACACTGGAATCATGACTTTGGGGAAAGTCACGAGTGGAAGACTCTGGTCTTTTTTGCTGGCTGTAGGCTGCAGAGTCTGCGTGATGCTACATCCATCTGGGACTGAAATTGTTACTGGGAAAAAAAGCGTAGTACCTGTAGCAAAGCAGTGTCTTGCAGAGGATGCTAAAGGCAAGTGTAAAAATGGTTTAAGGTATGATAGTCAGATACTTAGCAGGAGAGAGTTTTGTGTGAGATGGGACAAGGAGCAGACACTGAAGGTGGGAGGTGCTCCAGCCTGGGATGTGGTCTCTGACCCCACCCAGCACTTCCCTTTGGGTGAGTCCTCCGGCTTTATGGCTGCATCTCCCTGCTCTCACTTGCTCAGACTGTTGTCTTGTATTGTAAGCTACTTTTTGGGAAGAGAAGAAATGAATTCTTCAAGCAGAAAGCAAAAACATCCTGCGGCTTCCAAACATTTGTACTGCGCCATACAGGAGGATTAGTGTTGTCTGGGTGTATGTCACCAACTGATGTTTTTACTTTGTTTTTAAATTTGTTTTTCTGACTGTGTGAGCAAGCTGTGACTCTTGGGAAGAAGTGCTGCATTGTTGGCTTTGGGTTTGGGGAGAGATGGGCCTGTGTGAACAGCAGGAGTGCTTACTGTTCTGGCGGTGGTTTGTTTTTAAGACAAGGTTATCCCAGGAGAGGCAAGAACTGATGTGAGCTGGTTTCTTCAAAGAAAGGCTTGCTCGTATGTGGTTGAAAATGTGGGTTGGTGTAGTTGTGTGACACGTTCGTGTCTGTGTGGAGTCTGCTCTGCTGTATCTCTGTTCTGGGAGCCAAGTCTGCTACCAGCTGGAAGAACGGCAGCATTTATAACAGAAGAAGGTATGAAACTGGCTTAAACTGAGATGACACTTAGCCCGTAAACTTAGGTATGAATTAAAAGGAAAACTTGGAGTATTTTAGGGTGGTCAGGCCTGCAGTTTTACTAAGAAATTTCTTACTGCTGTAATAGAGACAACATCAAGGCGCTAAATTTTTGAAAAGTGCTCTCTGTGTCTTCTCGGTTCATTATTTAAAAATTTCTCTCTGTTTAAAAGCATCTCAAATGGGGGTCTCAAAATATTTAAAAAAAAAAAATCAAAGTAGCAAAATTCTCAGTTATGTTTTAGTCATTTAGGTAACTCCAAATCTCAGCGCTATTATAGTCACTGCTCTGGTCTAGGTCCAACTACTGATTATCTGGATTCAGTAACTGCTGATCAATACAGTATGTGGTTCTTGTGCATTATTGTACAGAATAATAACAGTTCATAATGTGTATATCTCAGTTCTCTATTTTGTGGCTCTAAAAATTAATACAGCTTTCCGCTCACTAAATGCTATCATCACCGTCTAGTTGTCAGAGTAGTTTGTCTGCTACTGGAGCAGGATAAATGCAGAAATGTTATTAAAAATGTGACATCTTCAAAGAGAAACACAGAATAAACGTAAGGACAGTCATAAGCATTTGATTTTTGAATACAGCCTTCACAAATAAGCCGCTCAAACACCATTTTGCTGCATAACTGTAAACCGTCATGAAGTGCAAGTGTTACATCTCTAAGTAATGAAAGGTAAAAAAGAGAAAAGAAGCTAATCGGATCCATCAGAACATGTTAGGTAAAATACAGGTGATGTTTTAAGCCTTTTAATATAATAAATCCTATTTATCAAAGCCTTTAGGTAGGTAGTCTAGCCTGATGTGGGCTAACTGGGGTCTTACATCTGAAGTTGTTTTTTTCCTGCACTCTCAAAAAGTGTCACAGAGGCAGTCGCGTTTTTATAAATATCTCCCAGAGGGCTGTCAGTAAAGACAGTGAGAGGGGCCACAATATTCTAATTGATAGCTGCTGGGTCCCCAAACCCACCAGTAACGTTGTCTACCACTGTCTGCCACATGACTTGCTTGTCTGCAAAGCCCCTTAGTCAATCATGAACTCTTAGGGAGGGATCCCTCGCCTGCAGTGGGCTCCTTCCTAGTGCAGACCTGGGAGCCCCATTCTGTACCGTGGGCTGAGTGCCCTGTGCTCTGCCCAGCGTAGCGAATCTGCACCTGGGGAAAATTGAATCTGAATTTGTTCAGAGGCTCCTGGATTACAACAGACTGGAGAAAAAAAATCCCCGTCCGCAGAAAGCATGCGGCTGAGAAAATGGCCTTTACAGACTCTTGTAGCCTTTCTTCATGGTTTCAAGCTTGAAGTGTACAACATTATTTCAGTCTGAAGTAAGAGAGACCATTTCCAATGCGGTTTGCATATCTGCTGGCTGCATATAAAATACTAGCTGTAAGTCTGTAAGCCTAGTGGGAAGGGTTTACTACTGGAAGGTTGTAAAAATAAAAGGATTCATAAAGATTCTGTCCTCTCATGTGAACTCACTGGCTCTGTGATCAATGTGCTTTACTTTCACTACATGCTGTAGTGATTTGTAAACGTTGGGATCGCTTACTGGACCAAGGCCCATCAATTTTTGCCAGATAAAATGAGAACTGAGCAGGTTTAGGCCGATCCTTGCAAAAAGGAGGAGGTGGATCTCTGTACAGTCTTTGGGTTACCCAGCGGGGCAAAGGGCTGAAGTTGTAGGACTTGGTCCTGCCCCTCCATGAGAAGGGAGCAGCCAAAAGGCAGTGCTGCTGTTGCTGCTGTGGCCCTCTGTGGGAAGCACTGCTAGCCCATTTCCCTCTCCCAGTTTATTACTGGGAGAAAGAAAAATGACAATAGCTGCCTGATGTTTAACTGTAACCTCACTGGCTAGAAAGCCCGCCATCAGTCTTTCCTGTTTTCTCTGTGTCTTTTCTTGATTGCTTTATCTGGTGATGTTTAGTATTCTTCATTCCACTGTCATCTAATCTGTTGGACGATAATAGCAGACATCAAAAGCGAGGATTTTCTCTTAGAAACCCTATCGAGGACAGCAGTGGCTTGACGTGGCAGAAGCAATAAGCTCTGCATCTGCTGGTGCGCAATGAGAACTCTCTTATCAATTAGTCCGTAACTTGCAGGTTTGTGCTGGCTTCCCAGCCCCGCGGCGTGTGCTGGTAATAGCAAAGTAATGATGGAGATAAGTCTGCTTTCTGTACTGGGTAAGGTTGTTTTGCCATAACTTTCTCCCCCTCTGTATTTCTCTCCACCTGTTTCTCATCATCTGTACAGCTCTTTGGGCAAGGACCATCTTTGAGTTGCACAGAGGACAGTGGTCGAACGCTAAGAGCTGTGTGAAAAACATATCGGTGGAGCTTAAACATTGACATGTACATGGCTTTGGGCTGGTTAAGTAGTCCTGGCCCCTCCTTGCTTAGCAAACCGCTCTGTACAAGCCATCAGTCTTAATCCCACACTTAACATGCAGCAAAGGCACAGGATTTTTGCAGCCCAGGACTTGATTCTCTTTCTGATGGAAATTGCCAGGTCCAAGGTATAATAGACAAATGTCCCAGAGGCCGGGCAGGTGCCCCGACGGGAGTTTGTCCCTGGAGGAAGGCAGGACAAAGGTAGGCTGTGTTGTGCCTGTGAGTGTAGGTACTTGGAGAGGGTGACAGGCTGTCAGCACATCCCCGGCAGTGTCACCCAGCCCCCCTGGTGACACGTAAGCGGTCCTTCCTTGGCTCCTGGGGCAGATGGTGGTTAGACCAAGGTGCGCTGTTTGCAGGCAGTGGTTAATGCAGATGCTGCGTTGGAAGTGCCTTAACTATAACTCGTCTGTCCCATTCTGCTGGTGGTGGTGGTATTGTGTGGTCCAAAAGCCGAGCACACTGCACCAGTGGGCATTTAGGGACTGGGGGTGAGGGAGACCGTCAGCCTTCTCCCTGGGAGCACCCCGCTTTGGGAGGGCTCGGGTTGTTGGGTGGCTGCATGGCAGAGAATGGCAGTCATTAATCCCAGCCATAACAAAAGCACCAGTTTCTATTTTGAAAAAACAGAAATATTAAAAACTGATTTTTTTTTCTACTTTTAGAAAATTGACCAGTTTTCTGACACGTCCCTTGATGGTTACAACTTAGTAGCTGTTTTTTGTGGCCTTATTGTTAGAAGTAGCCTGGTCCTTACCCCTGGTTTCACTCCCAAGAAGCTGAAAACCATCACTTTCAGTGTTGCTGCACGTGAGAAAAAATTTCTTACCTGAAAACAAGGGGCTGGAGGCCTGGGACTACAAATTGGCCTACTTAAAATATGTACTGAGCTCCCTGAAAAACAATGTTTTATAGAGTTGGTCAACAATAAAAATAAATAAATAAATAAAAAAGCCCCAGCATAACAGTATTAACTGCAGCTTGGAACTGAGCGTTATAGGTTGCAGTCTAGACAAGCTCGCAGACTTCCCCAGATCAATCCCATTCAATTCCATGCTGTTTTACAATGATTCTTGTAGTTCCCACAGATTTATGTGTTTAAATCCTTTTTCGAAACACATTAAAAGCTGAGCTCAGCCTGGGTAAAGGTAGACAAAGTTCCCACTGGAGTTTTTAGGAAGTATATTGCTTTGGCATACAGGTCTGTCTGCAAGAAAATGCTGCAATGTTTAGCCTGATGCTTGTAATACTAAAAATGCCATGGACGGGGTTCTAGCAATATAAACATGCATGTCCTTGGATGATTATTCCCATCTTGTTCCAGGCAGAGAGCCAAATCAGATCAGTTACTGCTCGTTTTCTTCTTTACGCCAGCAAGTGTTGGCACAACGTGCTCTTCGTGTAGGCTTGCAGGGGTCGTTCCCTGCTGTGTGGCGGGGAAGCTCAGGCTGCCTGCACAACAATCACTGTTTCATCCCCTGTACAGCTTTGTTTTAAGGATGATAATGCTGGCTACAAGATGTCCAGTGAAATGCTGGATGTTGCCGTGACAATCACCAGGATTTACATGGTTCTTTTCTAGAACAGCTGAATTGTAATTTCTTTTATATAATATCATTTTAGTAATATATCTGTTTCTCTTTTTTTGTTTTATTGGCCTGTTCTGTGGTGGTGATACTTTTAATTCTCAAAGCAATGCAGTGGCCAGTTCTCTTCTTTAGAAAAGCAGGTATTTGAGGAAAACCCCTTTGCTCACTGACTGTCCTTAGTTTGTGGCAATCCAGCCCATACTCCTGGCCAGCCTCTGGCAAAAGTTAATCCAATTCCTCTACTAGCTACTGCAAACTTGCTAATGGGAGCTGAGATGTGGGCAGTCCTCCCAGAGAGCACGTTTCTGGGGGCTGCATCAGTGTCTCGACTTGTTCCATCTGGACCAGTGCTTTCCTCTTGCCTTGTATGTATGTCTACCATGCTAATTATGGAGACCAGAGCTACTGCAAAGGTCCTCATTTGCTTTGGGCTGGAAAATTGTCTCTCTGGGATACAGTGTAAAGCGCTGCCTCAAAGGCAAGCACGTTGCTCTCAAGATGGAGAGGCTCAAAGCCCACTGCGAACTCAGACAGCCGCGTTCTGTTCATTGTAAAAGGAAGAGGGAGAGGGACTCTTGTTGGCAGCTTTGAACATCTCAGCTTAAAACTGAGGAGTCTTGCTAATGAAATGTGTTGCATCTGTTGGCATGGAAAATGAGAATCTCATTTTTGAACTAGCATTCTTTGACTAACAAAACGTGCTTCCGAAACTCTATGTTTCTAAATAGCCAGATAATTTGACATTTCCCACGAACAAGTGTGACTTTCTCCGAAGTTTTCATGTCCTTCATATTTTTCAGCCTATTTCCTTTCCCCTTTCAGGCCTGTGTTATTTGCCAAACTTGTCTCTAAGCCCTTCTCTGTCAGATTTCCTGTGTGCTAGTAGTGCAGTTATTTTACAAGCATGGTATTTGTGTGGGAAGCTAAAATGCTTTCCTGGCATGGGAGAAATCTCTGCCCCGAGGAGTTCAAAGACTAAGACTAGAAAGCCTGGACCATGAAGATAATAGACCATCAGTCGTTTCGGTATTACAGCCTGACTCGAGTGACCAGATTATATTCTCCCTGCAGCTGCAAACCCCCTGTTTGACCTTGGACAGGCAATGCAGATCCAAGTTGTCACAGATACACAGGCAGTGGTGCTGTGGGCATTATATAGCCCCGCTCCTCCCAGTAGGAGAGCTCTGCTCCCACCTCCTTGGAGCACTTCAAAAATAAATACATTTCATTTGGTGAGACCTCCAGATACTGTAGCAATAAGGAATAGATGAAGTGCATTAGCTGGCATCAGGGAAAGGAAATCTCCTACACAAAGGACCATCATTTGTTGAAAGCTGGAATTAATTTTTAAAACACAAGGAGAGGTGGTTATGCTGAGAGTTTCTTCTCAAAGCAAATTGGCATATATTGAACCTCTGCTGGCACAGCTGAAGAGCTTCCTGAGCCCAACCTTCCTCTTCTGTGCTGAAGGATTAGCCCTTGCACTCAGTTCAGGGGTTTAGTCCAGTGTTGGCGGACTGGACAGAAAGAGGAGATTGCAAAAAAGTGGCAGGGGTATGAAGCAGAGAAGCTCAAATAAGACATGAATATTTACAAGAAGTGCTAAGGAGGGAGATGAAAAGGTGACCAGTAATTTTAATCTGCGAAGGAGGTTTGTGAGATGTTGAAGTACGTAGCCCGTGCTATATACTCAGCAAAGGTCAAATCTTTTTCTGCAGTCCTCTGTCTTTCAGTGCTTGCCTCACTGAATTCTGATGGGTGTTATGTTGTGTACCCTGCCAGCCAGCCTGGAATTGAACATGTATCTGGTGGAAAATGACCCCCACAAGCAACAGCGTTGCCTTTCCAGACTAAGGGTACTGCCTTGGGTTTGAATTTGCTTGGCAGGCAAGATGGCCATTTCTTTATCAGACAGCTTCAGTTCAGAAGGAACAGGGTTAAAACGAAGGCGAAACATCAGGGAGTGTGTATGTTCCTTTCCTGTAGTATAGTCTGTCCTGCAAATCTCTTGTGGTGAATGATGGACAAAACTGGCAACCTAATAGAGTAGTAATGGGCTACTTAGCCCAAGTAAAATGGCAGAGCAAATAGGTCCACCTGTTGTTCTGCCTTTTATATGTATAACAAGAATTGTACCCTCAGGACTAGCAGAAATAGCATGTAGGAGATATATCAGTATTACAGTGTTCCTTCGAGCTTCTGAAGACGATATATATTGACCACACAGCTGGGTAGACACTGACTGTGGTGAGTAGGCTGGTGAGGGGTGTGGAAGTTGCCACTGAAGATCACTGTTTACATTATGCTGTTCCCTGTTGTCCTCCATTCAACAGCTCTGAGAAGAATGTTTTAAAGCAATCTTCTGATGTGTAACAATTGATTAAGCATTTATTAAAACATCTATTAAGCATGTGTTGCCCATTCCTAATCCATTTATTAAAGGACTGCTTGTGCACTGTGTGACTGTGTTACTGTTGCTATCCATGTACTCCAGCAGAGTTCTTTCGTGTGCAAAGATGCACAGACAATAAAAAGTCTCATTATATCATAGCCACGTCGTACATCTTGGTTGTTTCTTCCACAAGAAAGATGATTCTAGGTAGCAGAACAGAGTGGTTCAAGGAAAATGTGCCTGCAGCAAGCTGTCTCTGAGACAATTTTCCATGAAAGGGGCCTACAGTTCTCATTTTAGTGCAGCGTGTGTATGTAATGAACGAAATAGAACTTTGGGGTAGGATCATTTTTAAAGAGTTAAAAAGGACTAGAATGTCAAACTAATTTTTAGGTGGCAGGTGTTGGGTTTCTATCTTATGTTACTTAATTAAATACAGTCTTTTTGTAATGCTATGGTATCCACTTTAACTACAATTTACTTGGTCTCGGATAGGAACCTTTGAAACGTCTGCTGGCAAAATCTAACGAGAAGACAGTAACGTGCTTAGCAGAAATTTGGAGAATGAAACTGCAGCCGTTTCCAAGAGATAAGAGGAAGACAGAACCTATAGCTCTCTACAGGGAGGAACAAATAGGTAATGGGCTACCTGTGAGGGCTAATTGTTACCACTTTAATGATACAGATCCAATGCCAGCATTGCATAAGCCATGACCTCTGTAACATGATGAAAGCAGGGACCCCCTTCGCACATCTTTTGCCTCTAGGAGTCCTCTGCTTCTGTTGTCACCAAAGAGGGGGTCAGTTTGAAGTGCTTGTGTTTCCTAGAGCTTGGTTGTGACTAACAGCATAATATTAACTGACAGCTCTTCTGTAGAAGCTGTGATTTTAGTTGTGTTGAGTGTTTGCACATGGAAATGGCCAAAGTACACCTCACCGCAAATTTTTTGCCCATTTGATGGACGAAGTGTGATACATGGGTAGGAATACCCAGTCCTTCCTGGATGAGACCCTGGAGCCTACCCAGTGTGCCGTCCCTTGGGGTCCTGTGGTGCTCTGTACACATCCCACCCTTTCTTCCCTTTCTTCCCCTGGTGACTGCCTGCAGGAGGCTCTGACTCAGTCCTTCTCTTTATCCTTCCACATGAAAAAACCCTGCCCACACACCTCCTGGAGTCACAGGGTCAATCCTCGGCTGCCATGTAATGTCACTGATTTCAGAGGGGCAGCTGTACGCTACCATGGGCCCTCTGTGTCCATACGTAGGTGCTGCTGTTGCATGGGAGCGCAGTCATACGAGGTGGGCTGAGGTCTAAGGTACATCTGCTCTTGTCGTACCCCCCCAGCTGCTGATGGATGGGAGAGGGAGCAGAGGGAGCTAAACTAAGGAAACAAGGAAAATTGTGTTGCTTGCTCCCCCAGAATTTTATCTTAATCCTTAACAGAGACTAGACTGTCTCGACGTCCTGTGTGAAGTGGTTGCTATAATGTGCAATATTCTCCTTAACCACCTAGAGGCTCTGTGTTGGTGTTAGCACTGAGTCAGTCTATCAAAGTAAAAAGAAAAAGAAGGGGGGGAAAAAAAGAAAAAGTAACAAAATTAGAAAAAGGAGCCTGTCCCTTCTGTTTATTGTGAACGTGTTTTGTCCTTCAGCATTTTCACCTAAAGGACAGGGGTGAATTAGATGTGAAGCGCCCATAAAACAGGCATGTTTTCCCAAAGGGTTCCATTCCTCGCTCCACTTGAAATGGATATTAACAGGTGGGAAAAGTCTGCGGTAGTGCTGCCCGGGCTTCGCACAGCATGGAGGCACAGGTCAGCTTAGCTCACCGTGCCACGCAGACTGTGTGAGGGTGCACACACCTGGCAAAGTGGAGGTGGACAGCATGTCACGGTTTGTCTGTCTTCTCCCTGCATGGGCTGGGGCTGTCAGGAGTCATCCCTCTCCCCTTTTAGGCAGGAGGGGAAACTCAGTCTGTCATAATTAGATCCTCATGCATTCTTGGCGCAGCAAAACTTGATGTATTGTGCACGAAAGCGTGCAGATTTGCACGGGGGTTTGTTCTTGAACTTAACTTTGACTTTACACCTATCTTGCTTTCTGAAAGTCTCCTACAGAAAGGCAGCAGAAATCCAGAGGATTCTATTTTCAAGTAAATAGCAGTATAAGGTGTTAGAGTGCTGAATGCACTCTGTGATGAGGCCAGCAGTGAATGTTCACAGGTTTGAGGTATTACCATTTGAATCTTTATTCAGGTAGCTCTCTGAGGGAACCATCCATAATATGCTTGAATTTCCAGTGCAGCCTAAATTAAAAAGAAAAAAAGTTGGAAGCAGAAGTAATTAAACTGATAGTTAAACCCACACCGAAGGAAGTGTGGGGTATAGAAAGTCACGTGCCTTTTTTTTTTTTTTCTGGAGTTTTTCTTTCGTTGCTTTCTTTCAAGTGATTTCAAAGGCTTTTCAAAGGGAAGGTAAGTGCTGTTCCTGAGTTACCCTCCAAGTCAGGGCAGTCATGTGGGATTTGTTTCACCTGGAGTTCCTTGCCCAGCCTGCCCAGGCTCGGGCCCTCTGCCCCAAAACCTGCTGCCCCCTGGGGTTTTCATCTGTGGCACGAATGGTGCTGTGCTGCAGTATCTCCCTGTTGTCCGGGTCAAAAGCGAAGATTGCAAGTCTCTCTTTCTTCTGGCCATGCCTCTTTCAAAGAAAGCTGAAAACAAGTTTATTATTGCCTTTTATGTTTTTGAATCATAGATCCAACATCCTCCTCTGACCTCTTCCTTTTGCCTGCTCTGCAATAGGCTTTGCTAAGTAGTAGCTGGCACCCTTCAAAAAAATGCAAAGCAGTATTCCCCTTGGCTTCCTTGCTGGGTCTGCCCATGCGGATAATGCTGGGGCTTAAGGCATGGCAGTCACAGGGGAGAGGAAAGAGACTGAAATTCTTCTTGGGCTTTAGGACTCACTGTGCTCTCAAGGAAAAAAAAAAAAAGCATCAGCAAAGCAGGAAGGACAGTTAATAGAATTTGTAGGGGAGGCTTACAGAGTGCAAATTAGCCATTGCGCCAAATATCTCATTTGATTGTTTTGTCATGCACTAGTTTTCAGTATTGCTATTGCTGGTACCAAGCAGGAAATAAATGAAAACAAAGATGCAAAAGGAACATTTGTGTATGAATTAATTCAGTTGCCTCCAAAGCTAAGTCTGTTCTTACATTTTGAAAGCTGCAAAAAGTGCCTGAATTTTTCTTTTTTCCCCCTACTTCTGCAAGGTCATTCAGGCTTCCTACTTTTTTGTTTCCTATGCTCCTATCCCAAGCAGGTAAGCTAATGCTTGATAGGAGGGAGTACAGCTCTTACTGGAAACAACTGGAAAGAAACTGGTGCGATTTTTTTTCCCCTGAAGCCAAACACTTCGCAGTGACTAACATATTTTTATCGCTTTTTGGTGAAGTGGAGAAGTAATTAGGGGGAAAACCACAAAACCTTTTTCAGCCTATCAAGCCATTGAGCTCAAAAAAGTTAGAACTTAAAGTGAACAGAAGCTCATAGTTTCTTTCCCAATGAAGTGGCCGTGCTTCCTCGTGATCCTGCAGGACCTGTGCACAGAGACTCATGTAGGAAGGGCAGCCTGCGGTGGATATTAACACGAGGGCAGGGCTGGGAGGTGATGGGCACCAAAATGACTGTGTTTTTTTGTTTTTTTTGCTTTTACTCAGAGGAGGAGGAAGAGAGGTAGATGATCACCTCATTCCTGGTGGTGTTATGATGTTCTAGAGTCAAGGACATCAGTCCAGAAAAACAACCAAGCAGGTAATATTAAATAGCTCATGTTGACAGTAGCAAGATTATTTGTTTACTGTGAAGCTGAGCATGGGCTTGGCTCACTGGCTATATTCAGGCTCAGTTTTAAATTTAAAGCATGTGCAAGTAAAGTTTTACAGAGCTTCTGCTGAGGGAAGGTTGGGAGCTGAACCAGAAAGCTTGGAAATTTGTCTTGAATTTATTTCTTGTTTGTTAGATAGTTGTACATTATTTTGTGTCATAGCTTAATAGAATTGATGTATTTTTATTTTGAGGTGTCTGCAGAGAGTTGGAATTTAGTGGTGATTGAAATATTTAGGTAGTAGCTGCCAAAAATTGTTTTAAAGAGAATTATTTAAATAATGTATCATTTTATTCCATTAAAACATGCCAGTAATGTCCATGTATATTTTGTAGAGTGCACACACAAATACAAAAGTGAAGGAGAGCCCTGTTATTCTGAAACTCATAGTCTTTGGATGTGTTTGTTTTCAATCTGTATTGGAAAGAAAGGAAATGTTGACATATCCAGATATTCTGCAGACCAGAAACCCTATTATCTAGTCAAGTCTGCTGGTTAAAAAGAAAAGAACAGTGAAAGACAAGAAGTAGAAAGCAAACTTGAATGAGGAAAAAACAGAGTCTGAGGAAAGATGAGAGAAATGTAACAGAGCTTTTTTTGAAAATTAATATTCAGTGTTAGGCAAAACAGTCTGTGAAAGAACAGCATGGTATTCCCAGAAGGAATCAAGAGAAGTTCAGTTCTGCATATTGTACCTTTTCATGTCATAGTCAGAGTAGATACTTAACATATATATTTATTCTTTATTAGTAAATGATGGCTGGATCCTGCCACTTCGCTTGCACTAAGTGAACAGCTTTACTCAAGTTGCTTCTCACTGACAGTGAGGTCTGTTTACATCAAACCAGGAGAGTATAACAGCCTTTGAAGTTACTCAGATCCACTTTGACATCCCCAAAGTGCTGGTAATAATAATGGGGGACCCACACATTATAGGATCATAGAATCATAGAATGCCTTGGGTTGGAAGGGAGCATTAAGGATCATCTAGTCCAACCTCCCTGACATAGGCAGGGACACCTTCGGCTAGATCAGGTTGCTCAAAGCCCCATCCAGCCTGGCCTTGAACACCTCCAGGGATGGGTCATCCACAACTTCCCTGGGCAACCTGTTCCAGTGCCTCACCACCCTCTGAGCAATGAATTTCTTCCTAATATCCAATCTAAATCACCCCTCTTTTAGTTTAAAACCGTTCTCCCTTGTCCTGTCGCTGTCTGCCTGTGTAAAGAGTCCCTCTCCAAGTATATCTCCATTATGGGTGAGGGAGGCAACCTTAAATCAAGTTTAAGCCAGAGGTTCTCTATTTCTTCCTGGCAAAGAGTGTAAAATAGTATTAAGGACAGGAATTCAGTGCCCAGGATGGGTGTTTGTGGATCAACATGTCTCAAGGTCTCTCTCACTCTCAAAATGTCCCCTGGAGAGGTTGTTGTCAGACTTCACCCAGGGCAGTGTCAGAAGAGCATAGCCTGTTTCAGCAAGTCATCCTTTCAGTTCAGGTCAATAGTGGGACTCACAGAAGTACACGTTAAAAGAAAAATTACTGATCTGTCTAAATCCAGACTTTAAGTGGAAGTTGAGGTCAGTTACGAATTAGCCTGGTTGCTTGTGTCCAGCTGTCTTCCTCAAGAGAAGCAAATGACTGTCACCACCAGGAGCTTTCCCCCTGCTCACTGAAAGTCGCATGTCTGCGTTACAGGTACAAACGCAGTGCAAGGTCTTAATTTGAGTCTCTTCTGCTCCCCATGGAGGAATAACCACAGGTGCTTTTCCTGGCACAGAGGGTTCAAAGGCCACATATATGCCTATGAATACACTGGGGTCAAACCTAAGGCTCTGGTCTTTGCTGTGCTAATGCATAGTCACACCCTGGTGATAATGGCACTGTTTATTAATGCACAGTGTAAATGCTCAGAACAGGTATTGCTGGAGGAGAGGGCAGAGGCAGTGCTGGAGAACATTCTTTGGGATGGTGTGCAGTGATCTAGGGTGACAGCTGCTGCCTAGAAATCTCAGGGTGATGCATGATTCTGCTGCTTCGGAGTACAGGTTTGAATTGTGTGTTATTAGAAGAAGGGGTGGAAACCCTTCTCTTGGTAGTATTGATAGTGCTGTTTACTGTGAATGCAGGTAAATAGACAAGTGCTCCCTCCGCATTCAATGCCCAGTTCCTCGCTTTTCTTTCTTTGTCCTCATTTTTCTCTCTCTGCCTCCTGAACGAGGCTAGTGTTGTAGAAGTGCGTTGACTGAGCAGCCATGCATTTTGTGAAGAACAGTGGGGTTTCTGGAGTGTCTTTCTTCTTGGAACATTACAAATTAATCACCACAAGATTCAATGATTTCAGATGAACTTCACATCTTTCCACCTGACAGATAGCAAATAATGGTCAAAACAGGAATAAAAAGATTAGTTTGACTCGCACTGAGTTTCTCCTACATTCCTTCACCTAGAATTTAATCAGAGACCTGATTGAAAACTCAGTGAGCTAACATGAAACACTGACTTCACTTGTGTCATCCCCAAGCCCTGGCAGTATTACACCCTTGGAAATGAAATTTGAAGCCTGAATATGAGGACAAACAGAAGGAGTGCTGCAGAAATAGCTCTGCAGAAGTGCAGATATACCGCATCTCTGCATTGCGTGACTCAAGGCTCTCAAAGACCATGTTTCCATTCTTTACAGCCCCTCTTTTTCTATCCCTTTCTCTTGCCCTTCACTCTTGCCCAGCACCTCCTGCCTGCTCCTGGGAGTGCACAGAGAAACGATGCTCCTTGCCCTCCTGGTGCTGTGGGCGCAGTCTTGGAGGTGACCGCTGCCAGGCAGCGGAGCGGGGTCTGTGGGGTGATGTGGCACCCTGGGAAAACTGTCGTGGTCCAGGCTTACTCAGGGAGGGCTGTGGTGCTTGTGTCTCATGGGGCAGGCCCTGTATCCCCCATTCTCTCCTTCTCGGTAGGCCTGAAGTCACCGTAGCTGCGACAAATGTGAGTTTTATCAGCTGCAGCCAGCTGGAAGTCTGGCCTTGTACCAGATAGCCACGGTATAACTCAGACTGCTTTCCATTCTGCCCTGCTTCTCCCTCTGTGAACTAGTAGCCATAAAGCACAGCTATGGGCAGCAGCAAATATTTCCATAATTTCTGCCTTCCAAAGTCAGGTAACGGTCCAGGCTTCTCATCCTCTCTCTCCCCCCCTCTTTCTTGCTCTCTTTTAGGAACAGGTAACAATAATACTACACATTACATGTCCTCTTTACAGCTAGATAACTAATGATTGCCATTATATCTCTGTCAGAACTAGGTAACTGCAATACTCTTCATTATATATCTGTCTTAAAGCCAGTAACAGCAGTACTCTAAATTATGTACCTTTCTTGCTTTTTCCCTGTCAGGCAGGTAATTGTTATGCTCATCTTTATGTGTCTTTCCTGGAGCTGTAATAGTTTTCATTGTATCTCCTCAGAGCTTATTATGGTAATGTTCCTTACTGTATATTTCAGACTTAGAAGCTGATATTTTTTAGTGTCACCTCTGTAGTATTTTGCCTTCTATATTTCTTACAATTTGAGTAATTAAAATAATACTATTAGATTAACAACTTTCAGAAGGATTCTGCTTTTCCTCTCAGGATCTCTCTATGGACTGTTGTGGGGTTGGAGAAGTCTGATGTAAAGTGGTGTCTGCCCATTCTTCATCCCAGGGCTGGGTGGTGCCTTTACCCCTTGGGATTTCAGCAATGCCAGTTTGCTGGGACTGGGAGTTCTGCCATGGAAGATGCCGAGGAGGCTTGGCGTCCCCTGGCACTTGTGGACCACCCTTGGAAAGTCATCTGATGCCTCCCCTTTTCATGTCCAGTATTTTGCAAATTGAGATGCTGAGTTATCTGAGGAACAGGTTGCTCCTGTACAGTGCCTAGCACAGTTTCTCCTGATTTTGATTTCAGCCTTCTTTCTTATATCATAATATAAAATCTGATGTGCGTGGATAACTGAGGCAAATTTCACAAACTCGGCTATGACTACTTGGTTATTATTAAGAATTATCTTTCTGGGATTTCAGTGTTTGCTCTTCGTTTTTCTTCTGACAGTATGATGTCTTCTGTGAGGACCTGATGGAGCAGAAATAATACTGTGTGTTTTAGGTGATCTTCCTCCTTGTAGCATGTATACTAAGCAGGTTAATAAACCAGTAGTTGGTAATCAATTTATGTAAAATAACTGTAAGCAGCAAACCCAATCTGAAAATCACTTGATAAGCTATTCAGTAAATGTATCTGCATAAATAACACACAGGAATAAAGTGAAGCCAGTTTGAGAGCATAAAAGGAGGGCTACATTTGCAACATGGTTCAGAGACTGTAAATCAAATCAAACCAATTTTGTCTCATGTTCCACCTTTTATTAGGTAATCAAAATTCAGATCAGTTTCATGAAAAGATTTCCTTGTACTGCTTGAATCTCATAAGTTAAGTCTGGCTCTACTTGCAAGTGAGCACCACCTCTAAAAAAAAAAAAAAAAGAAAATGGAAACACTGCCTGTTCATATCCCCAGTGTGAAAAAGCTGGAAAGTGAAATACATTTCAAGAAATACTCTGTTTGAATTTTGAGATGAACTGGAGTAGAAGGTGCTTAGAAAAGTCATGGGAAGTGGCTTCATGTTAGGGGTATAACATATGGCGAACTCTTAAACTTCATGGGAAATTAACAGCTGAAGTGCGTAGTTTCAAGAGTGCAGCCATAGAAGTTGATGCAGACCTGTGAATAACGTTACATGCAAGACCTGTGTTATTAAAATTGACACGTTATTGACTGGCATGGAAAAAAAAATGACAGAGGAAATCAGTCAGCAGTATTAAGGTCTAATCACGACATGCCAGCTCAAATGGAGGGCGTTCTGCAACTTGGAAAGAAGCTGCACGATCTCAGGGACGGCTTGAAGAAAACAGCCACTGTGGAAGAAACAAGTTCATTGCAAAGAGCACTGCACTTAGGAGAAGGACCTCTAGCAAAGCCAATATAGTGAAGTTGACTTCAGCTTAGACGGGAAAGATATACTGGCAATATTTTTTCATACAGAAGAAAATTGAGTTCTTACCCAGAATACAGAGAAAAATAATTGGAATCTGGTGTGATTGTGAAATTCCTTCGGTGGTAATCCAGTCTGCAGACAAAAAAAAGCCAGGGAAGGCTTTATCTATCATTCCCTGACAAGGAGAATTTCCAAAGCAAAGTTTCCAAAGGAATCAGCAGAGGTGATTGCTGTTAGCAGCAGAAGTCCATCAGCTTTAGTAAGGGCAGAGCCGGGGTGGGGCCGAGCACCTCCTGTGGCAGTAGTTCATGTGTAAACTAATGTCATTGGAACATACAGGTATTTGGTGTAAATTGCTGTCGATTTCACTGGGAATAAAACCAGCCCTTATAAAGTTGCTATTAGACCTCATGTTGACCAACTGTAACTTCCTTGGCCATGTTTGCCATCAAATGAAGACCCCGCATTAGGCAAATTTTAGTATGAAGTTGCCAGCTGGGATCTCTAATGGACAGCACTGTAGATATGATGAGCTTGAAAGTAATAGATAAGTCCATGCTGCCCAAGGTGCTTCACTTGTCTGCGCCTCTGTTTCTTGAGTGAAACGTTTCGATGTCTTATTTCCCCGTCGGTAGAACAGGAATGCAGGCACTCCTGCCTCTGCCTTTTGTAAGGTGATGGGCGGTGAGAGGCTGCCTGCTTGCAACGGAACTTTATATGTTAAATGTGCGATTTATCAAACTGCACCAGAGTATGAGCGATAAGAAGTATCTGCAACACAGTTTTGCACAGTGCTCTGCACGGCTCATCCCAGGCCGGGTTTATGTTCCCCAGAAACTGAACAGACCATGAGTTCACCAGGACCAGGGGCTGCTAGGATCTGTGGTACTCAGCACCAAACAAGGAGGCTCCCTGCCTCAGGTGAAGCCCAATTATGTTGAAAAAAAAAAAAAAAGAAAAGAAAAGAAATCTGCTTAGTACTTGTTATGTTGCATTGACTATGTTAAAGAAATGATTTGTATGTACAGGAAAAAAATAAGAGAAACTGTATGTCTGACAAGGTCTACCAGGATAATAACAGGCAAGCTTAGGGTGCTGTAATGGAAAGCTTAGAAATGAGGAGATGAAGGTGTCAAATTTTTGATAAAAAGAAATCGTTTACATTGAGGCGTTTGTTTAATTTATTCCAGATGAGGTCAAATCCTTGATTCTTTCTTTAAACAACTGGGAAGTTTTTACAGATTCCATAATGTGTTCGAGGAAGGTTATGCTTTTGCAAGAAAGCTGCTTTCAGAGAGCTGCAAATACTTATGTTCTGATGGAGGTGGTACTAAACAAAGAAGAGTTACATAAATGCCTTGTAGCATAGGCTTCGTGTGTTAAGAATATTAAAAATAACTCCTCAATGCTCACAGGGTCTTATTTCAGTAAAGCGTGCTGTGTTTTCCATCCTTTTATGCATGACTTCAACTACAAAACCATTACGGAATTGAAATGTATCTGAATATCCAATCTACAATGCCCCTTGGCAAAACCCAAGTGAAAATAAAAGGGCTAAAGAGGGAAAACACATTTAATATTCATATATGAATTGACTATATAGTCAATACGCTGGCTTGCTATATTACTTAGTCTTCAGTTAAGTGTAACTGTTTTGTGTCCAGTGTCCGTAAAGCATCAGTGAATGAGCAGACAAAAAACCATCTTCCTAAACAGAGAAGTGGTCCCAAATGTAAAATTGACTTCCTCACATTTTTGATTGGCAAGATCCATAGTTTGGGGCTTTCTGTTATGAGACCAGGGCCAGCTTTGAACATCTGGATCCTGTTTTCGTAAGGATTCAGGGAGGGTCTTGAAGTCAGACTCTCTTAACTCTGCATTCCAATTTTACATGAAATCATACCAAATCTCTTCCTGCCCTTTCAGCCTAGCTTTTCCTGTAAAATGCCTCTGTGTATGAGAGAGTCTGTCATTCCTTCTCCAATAACTTTTGAAGTGGTACAGTTTCAGTGACATTTCCCAAGGAACCGAAAGCCTCAAAACATAATACTCCTACAAGCATAATGAATGTAAACAGCTGGATGAAGGAGAAAGAAATGTCCTCCACTGCAAAAAAAGGTTGCAATACAAACTGCTCATAGGCATCCAGGAGTTACAAAGCATGAGAAAGTTCAGGATTGAGCCCTTTTATTCATAGACATCAAAATTTCTAACAGCAAGACATGGACCCATAGTAAAATAGGCTGTTTTACTTACTTTACTGTTGTTGTTGTTATTCAGCTGTATGGGATCTTTTACCTATTTTCTTTGCTAGTCTGGAAAAATATTTTTCAGCTTTCAGCATAACAGTAGCTCCTATCTGAGACCAGCAAACAGGATTTGCTAGGGTGGGATAGGAACACATTACTTTTGAAAATGAATGTGCATATGCAAACCAGTTCCTCAAAAACTCGATTGACACCTGATTCACAGAGCATGCAGGAGCAATTGCAGCTAGATTGTAGTCCTGAAGAAAATGAAATAATTCTGTGAAGAGTTGGGGTTTGCTTTTTTGTTTTTGTGATATTTTTAAAAAATCTAATTAACTGGGAGGAAGAGAACAGAGAATGAGATCTCTCAGGGCCTTCTGGCCCTGTCTGGAGAAGGGGAACAAAACCTAAGCAAATAAAAAATCTTGATTATTAAAGACATTTTTAGGAGTTGCCAGAAAATTTGAATACCATAAATTACTTACGAGCATCACAAATTCCCATGTTTTTATATTCACAAAGGCCTTAAAACTAATGCAGGAAACTTAATTTTCCTTAATCTCGCATCCAGTGTATAAATCAAATAACACTTTTAACAGAAACAGTGTTTTTAGCACTTAACAAAACCCCTGGGAACTTTTGACTGTCTGAAATCTCCCAAGTGCATGTACCTGTGCTTTCCTGGGAGGGCCTGCTGTCTGCCTCCTCTGAATGCTGTCTGTCTCCTCTGAATGGCAAGCACCGGCTGTGAGTTCCCAGTTTTCATCACACATCTCTGAGCTAAAACATACTGGGCTGGTGTCAGCTTAGACGGTTGGCTCATGTTTAACATTGCAGCAGAATATGTAATTCTGTTAGTTTGAAGTTTGAGGAACAAGGCAGTGTTAATAGGTGTTTTGTCTTGAGTGCTGCCAGGGCATGAGAAAGGATGAAGAATACTGGGAGAAGGATTAGAGGCGTAGCTTAGGGACAGTTGTGGTGGAGGTGGCACTTGGCTCGCATAGTGTACTCTGTTCAAGTCGAGTTTCAGAAAAAGGTTTCCATTCTGTCATACAGGTCCAGCAACCTAAAATAACGCTGAGTCTGTGTAAGGGGAGATCTCTTGAGATTAGTGTCACAATGGAAAATAGATCATCAAGATATTTCACGTTAGGAGTATTGGAAATTTATGATATCAGAAGGGAAACAGTGAAGAGAGTAGTTTTCTTCTGAATCTGTCATAGCCCACGGAGCAATGAGGAGAGACAAGCTTTTTCTACTGGCGGACACCAGTTTCCCATGTGTCCCTCTTGATAAGGCTTGGGTTTCTAAAAGAAAGAAATGAGAAAAAAAATTGTGGATAATTTTTTCTGTGACCCTAAAAGCTAAGCTGGGAAATGGCATTTGTGAGAGAGAATGGCTTTATATGAAGTAAATTGTCAAACAGCACTGTTCACTTAGGTGTAGTTTACCTAGTGTTACGGGCTAGGCTAGGATTTCTAAAAGAAAGCAGCATGATTTTTTTTCTGTATGTGTATGTTTCTAGCTCCTTATGGAATTTTCTCCCTATATATAATATATTTCAAACATACATAAATTTGTATTTATAGGTACGCATTTAGTCTTCAGAGTCGCAGTGAGAAGGGCCATTTTTCTGGAACATTTTTCTTGCTGTTGTTTCAGAGACTGGCTGTCATGGTGTAGCTGAAGATAAGGGTGAAGGGTAGAGTTGCTCCTCCAGCAAGGCAGACACAAGAAGTGTTTCTAGTGATGAGTTTACCAGCTATGAAGATAGCACAGGAAATAACGCTTATGGAAGGGAATGACTTCTTGTAAGTTTTCACAGAGGCACTGACAACCCAGATGGTTTTTTTTCCAAGGGTTACAGTTAGGGATTTGGAATGAAAGCAGATGAGATCATTTTCTACAGATCGTGTTACCACCAAATAAGATCAAATGGTTTTCCGTTGGTTTAGATACAGATATTGCTATTGTGAGTATGGTTTTCACTGTAATTAGAAATAAGGTTTTTAAAATAAAGTGGCGTGCAGAGCATTTTTCTTCCATGCATGGTACAATTTAGAGGAAGAGCAGTCCTTGTAGGAGTAAATGCATTTATATTATTTTTTTGTGGGGGCACTCCAGACCTGGATGTGTTTTTTGACAGTGCCTCAGAGACAGATGTGGTGTGCATGAGATTGGCAGCCCTGTACGATGCAGTGTAGGCATGTGGCCTGCCCAGAAATGTAGAGTCTGAGTAAGAAAGCTATCAGCATGGTCCTCGTCATCCCTTGGAGGTCAGGGAGGCTCTTAAGGGTGGAGCTAAGCAGTGGACTAGCCTGCTAGCTACACCCTGCCGAAAATGCTCTACCACAGCAGCTGGCAAGGGTCAAATAGCGTTGCAAAATTATCTCCGAGGGGGGACCATCTGAGCAAGGAGTCGAGAGACAAAATATGTCAAACATAACAGGCCATGTCTGAAAGAGCCCTCAGTGGCAACGTGCTGCTGCCAAACTGGGACAGGGATCTGCCTGGCTTGGGACTCTTTGCAGCCGTGGCAAAGGATGGTGACACTACACACCACGGAGGCTCTTGAACCTCCACAACAGGAAATCGTGCGGTGAAGGACTTGCGTTTCTGCCTCCTGCTGAATGAGACTCCTAGATCGCGCAGGAGGTAACGTGCTCCTTCTGGAGACTGGGAGCGATTGTGCCGGGCAGGGTCAGACCCTCAGTGCCAGAGGGAAGCGCACGGTCTGTCCTTCAACGCACTTCTCACCCCAGTGCAAACTAGGAGTTCTGCCTCCTTTCACATTACACGGGGAGATTCCTGTTAGAAATAGCCCTGTTGAGTACATCAGTTAGGTATTGCAAAAAATGCTGAATACGTCTGCAGTCTTTACTGCAACAAAATTCTCTTAATCTATCTTTATGCGTTTTATGGGAATTTGCAAGGAGTGTTCCAAAAACACATGAGCAAGGCAGATAAATGTCTGTGATTTTGTGTAGTGTATGCAGTTGGTTTTCTGTAGAGATTTCCAGTTGGATGTTATTTTGGGTAATACTGATAGGTGTTATTTTGCTTTTGAGTCTGGCCAGGGTTTTGTAAAATCATACCTCTGTGAAATGAAGTCCCTCCTTTAAGGCTGAGAAGGGCTAGAACAATGATGGAAGAAAAGACCTTTGTGATTTTATTTTCTCCACAGATCTGGAAAGCACCTTGTGCTTTTCTGAGCAGAAAGCTCAGAAACAAGGGAAGTGCTTCTGGGACAGAAGACAAGCCTGGAGGGCATGACCCAGCAGCCCTGCTCGCTGCTCCAGGGGCTGGTGAACTCCAAGGGGAGCTTTCCCTGGGCAAAGCTGTTCACTGTCCCCAGTGCAGGGCACTGGGGGACACTTCACCTCCCCCCTGTTCCCCACGCTGCATCTTCTTGGTCTTCTTGTACCGTGCCTCCTTCAGGGCACACACAGACGAGGCTGTTTTGTTAGCGGTGCCACATCCTGCTTCAGCATGTACCATCTGACCATGTCTTTGTGGAAGGGTAAATATATTTTACTTCTGGATGGGGAACTCTTTTAGATGTGTTTTGAATTACTGGAGGGTAGTACTTATATGTAACAAAATGTATTAGTCATATGTACAGCCATTTCTACTTCAGAGATTTCTCATTTGGCTGCGATCATTTGGGTAACTGATCTGTGATATGTACCTGAAGAGTCCTAGAAAGTCTTTTACTGGCAAATAAGACATAGTTCTAACCTTCAGCAATTGGGAAAAATAGGGAAATGGAACTTAACAAATATATATGTGGTTTTTTCAGTGGCTCTCTTTTTATTAACTCAGTAAAGCCGTTTTCAAAATTACATTTCAGAGCTTTTAAATGACCACAGTCTCTGGACATACCATTATTTTTAGGCTATTCAATACATTTGTACTGTGTTTTCTCCACAATATACATTTTTGGATCTTATCTTTTTTTTTTTTCTTGTTGAGAGAAATATTGATTTATTCAATGAAATCTATTAATATGGGGAGAAAAATGTGTCATCCAGACAGGAAGGCTAGAGAATATGTGGGCAGTACATATATAATAGAAATAATTCTTGGCGTAGTTGCTTACATTGAGGTTAAAGGGGGTAGAGTCGCTTATTGCTCTGGACATTAATTTGATCACTGACTGAGGATCAGTTTCCTGAATCTTTCTATACACTGGCAGCTGTAAGGACATTGAAATGCTACTGATCTTCTGATGTCAATATGTATGCCAGGCTGTGGTCACAAATGCACTGTACTGTATTTGTGCGTTTGGTGCCCATTCCACCCAGTTGTGCCCCTCAGCATGTTTCAGACAGGATTTCAGCAAATGTCTTGAGAAAGAAAGAGAAGAAATCTTTCCCATGACATGCAAACTCCTGACATGCTGAGCTCCTAGTCCCAGGGGAAGAGATCCACTGCACTTCTGCTGCTTGCAGCCACCCATGCCGCCTTGCGCGGTCCTGTATCTTGCAGGTTGAGACTGCTGGTCTGAGGTTAGTTATTCTTTGGGTTTTTGTGCCTTCTAGTGGTTTGGGGTGGAAATGATGCAGGCAGGGAGGTGCTGGGAAGGGGGGATGGCTGCATCCAGTCTGCTGCACTGTGCAGAGTGGGTGGGAAGTGCTGCAGGGCTGGAGCGCTTTGGAGTTTGTATTCACTTCCCCGAGGTGGAAATGGCTGGAGCACTCACAAGAATTTGGTTCTGAGTATTAAAATAAATATTTTTTTCTATATGCTCCTCTTCTTGGGGGACAGAAAGATCTGTTTTATCACTCGTGATGAATTGTTCCCCCCTGTTCTGCTGTGCTGGTACAGTGAGTTGTGAGGCTGTGCTGTGAACCAGATCACTGAAACCTTCTGGGTGAAAAGACAACCTCCTTGCCTGCACCTTCTTTTGTAGTTCATATTGTTCCTACGACCGAAATTGTGCCATGGCCGTGCAGGTACTTGCACTGACCCATCAAAGGGAGAGACTGGGGCTAAAAGTTTGTTCTAGCCTACATGAGCTGTATGCTGAAGCCTAAGACACAGTGGGTGTAGACAGATGGCAGACTTTAAGAAGACAATGAAGTGTTATTGATCTGAATTATTGATAATACACAATACAACAAGGAATTTACTGATTTTATATATATATATATATGTATGTATTCTAACATACATGTATAGTTTATATATGTATTCTCCAATTTGTATCCGGCTTGGGGCTTGCACAGTAGCCAAAAAGATGATGGGTGGGACCCGTCGCTTGGACTGTAGCACCTTGTAAACTTCCAGCGCCTACACAGCTCGTCTCTGCTTGGGAGATGAACTTTTCGTTTGCACGCAGTAAAGTGCAGTCCAGTAAAACTTTGGCACGGTTCCTGTTTGTTTTATCAGTGTAAGTGGGATTGGCACTGGAGTCAGTATTACCTGCCTACATTTTTAGGTATGCATAATTCCCAATGGAGGACTTTGGGAGAAGGATATGAAAAAGGGTCATGAGGTCATGAAAAATCCTCTTTCCTTAGGCAACTGGATGGTAGATCCTGAGGCTCACCCAGGCTCGAAGGCGATAACCGTGTCTCTGAGTGCTTCAGGCACAGCCTGCCCCATCATGGTGCTGTGCTTGCCCTACTGCTGGCAGCCTGCCTCGCAAAGGGAGATGAATCCGGCTTAAAAAGAGCGTGGGATAGGAGGAGAGGGTGATGTGCACTCATAAATCCCTCTATCTGCTCCCTCATAAAGTCAGTCTGCATGGCATGCTGGTGGCAGGGAGGGGAAGTACTCCCTGTGTCCCTGCTGCGCCGAAGCCGCCACCTTCACCAGCTACCCAGTTTCCCCCAATCCTGCATCTGAGCTGTACAGGTGCCTTTGCTGTCACAGAAAGTGCTGGGAAAGTATATTTGTCTTTCATTTTGTGTGTTTTTTTTTCTTTTTTTTCAAGTATTAGTGTTTGTTCTGTTTTTCCTTTTTGAGGGGGGAAATTCTGTCTTTGCGGAGAGATGAAACTTGACATGCTGCAATAAACAGCCGGTGGGCTAGCTATAAATTTAGACGATTTTGAAAACTTGTCATACCACTTGTATTCTGGAGTTGTGCTATCTATCGCATTGGGTTAACAGAGAGCTGAAATAAGGGCTAGCCACACGCCAGGTGATCACATTAAAAATACCACAGTGACAACTGACACCAAAACATTTTCAAATGCAGTGTTTTCTGTCTTATTTTAAGGTGACCTCAAAAACAAGCCTGCCTGCAGGAGCGTGTGGGTTTAATGCAAAGTGCAGTTGAAATCAGTGGATGTTTAGGTAGCTCCTTAACCATGCCAGGAGGCCCCTTAGTGCCCAGCAGTTATATGGGCAACCTCATCTTCTTCATCTTAGTCACTGTACTTGAATCCATTGAGTTTTGGTCCACAGTAAAATAGCAGCCTAGGGAGACTATCTCTAGAATGTATTTCATTTTATTCTCTGAATCCAGGTGGGCTTTTTTTTCAATGTGACCTCTGGGGCATAGTACAAAGATCAAGGTAAATTTTTTCATCTAGGAAACCAATATAAGGACTTCATTTGTGGCCAGAACAGTTCTTCCTATACCTACCTCCTTCACTGTCTGCTGGAAACCACCCCATGCTGAAGCATTGCTAAAACAGCTTTTTGTCAATATGTGCTGATGGAAATCACACCAATTACCACCTGAGTCGCTGAGATTGTTCAGATAATCTTTCTAGGTCAGTAACTTGGCCTGTGGTGTGGATGTGGAGCTGGGCAGGAAGGCAAAACGCTTTGAGTTCTTGGTGAACTTTTTTGTCTTGGATGGTCTGAGAAAGGCCAATCCCCCTCACTTCTTCATCAGGTCATCATTTTAGTTCCATCTGTTTTATCGTCGTTTATTTTGGAAGAGATACAGAGGCATTTTGGAAAAGATGAGGAGGGATTCAGCAGGCCAGTATAGTTTTGTTCCTCTGGTTTTCTTGCAGGCCTGCTTATTTTGAGGGGAAAAGGTAGAAGAAGGCTGTTTTCTAGAAAACAAACTTACCCTGCAAGACCTGAGACAGTTTAGAGAGGGGGGTGAGTGGGTTGTAGAAGTGTTTGGATTTTGTGTAAAGTTATTTTAGGCCCCAAGACAAGAGAATATATGTATGAGAGCTGGTCCCACAGTTCATGAGCAGTGATATTTAGGTTAAGGAGCTAATGTAGAGCTTCTTGCAGAACTGTATTTGCAGTGTTTGTTACCACAAGATGTGATACTGGAAGGTCTATGGGATTACTGAGGCTGGGTGTATTTTTTTGTTCCGCGTGCGAGACAAAGCTATTAAAACCCATTTCTGTCACAGCCCATTCTCGTGAGCATCACAAGCGTGTGGAAATAACTGTTACAGCTAAATTAGATATCTAATATTTTGGTGATGTGCAGAGGGCTGTTTTACCTGCATCTTCCTGACTCTGAAACAGCACCATGAGAGCCATACATTCGTCTGCCAAAGTATAGTTTAGAAGTGTGAGAAGAAAGAAATTATCCTTTTCATTCCTTTACTGAGATTCCTTTAAAGTGCCTTTCTCCAAATGGCTCGAGACAGATTCCCTACCAACAATTAAAATGAAAAGAAAACCAGCAAGTCTTGAAACACAAAGACTGAGCAAAATGAATCAAAACCCATCTGCCTATGCAAAGTAGCCTTGACTAAAGCACATACTTTCTTATGAAGTGTAATTTACCAAATACTTAGATAAACAGCAATAGTTTGTCTATTTTGCAACATCAAAGGATTTCCTACATTTCTTGATCTTATTTCAGCTAGTACCAACTTCTCTCATTAGTTTAAACCTGAAGGGGGTACTTCTCTTCAGAATCTAGGAATTAGCTTGAAATCGTTTGGAATAAACACAGGAGATCACTTTACTTTTTAGCTCTGCACATATAAGAGACATCCAGTAGTATATACCATCCTCCAGATGTGTCCAGCACCTGATGAATCCATGTGCTGGGTTGAACAGAGCAGACTGGACACGTTAGGAGGGAGAGTGGCTTGTCAGGGGGAGCTGGCAAACGAGCCCAGGCCTCCTCTGCTGCTTTCAGTAAAGCTTGAATACTCAACTATTTTCCAGAGGAGAGCGGAGAATGCGTTGCGAAGATGAATAATTTTGATGCGTATAGAGAATAATAATACTTTCCTTCACTCTGGATCTAGGCAGCTTGGATAAAGGGGAGGAATTCAAACATTAGCAAGAGCCTAGCTGATGTAAATCATGGCTCTCTTGACTTCCGTCACAACAGATAATGCCAGCTGAGAATTAAGGCTGTGATTGTGGAGCTCTTTGAACGATAAAGCAGCCATCTTCTCTCAGTGCTGTTCCCCTCATGAGAAGCTGTCTCCTGGAGAACAGCTGGGAAAATCCAAAAAATGCAATGTATAGTGGGGTGACAGGAGGGGAGGCCGTTTCGTCAGCAGCGCAGAGGAGCTGCTCTGTCCTCAAGGGTGGCCATGCGGGGAACGGGATTTCTCCAAGCTGAAACATGGTCAGCCCCTTTGCGGCACACAGGAAAGGGAGGCACAGCCGAAGCCTTTCTCCAGGTGGTTCTTGTGTTATGGACAAGTTGAGCTTTAAAAGCATAATAAGGGTAAGAAATACATTCTGTTACTTGCGGCAGCCGGCAGCACAGGAAGCAGAGGGAGATCACGCGCACAGGTTTGACTGTATTATCACTAAATACTATGCCCTCAATTGCATATTTAGTGGAGAAGGGAAAGCAAGTTGGGGATTTTTTTCTCCTTAGTATGATGAGAGCCTTGAACTTTGATAATGCCATTAGCTGTGCCTTGACATGGTGATTTCAGCACCAGTGCATGCATTAAGATTTCAGATTTTATTAGGATATCAAGCAAAGACAATAACCCAGAGAATTTTCTGTCTTTTTTTTTTTTAATTTAAAAATTAGATGCAAATGCCTTTATGGCAGTATCAAAACGTGTTGCAGCTATGGTATTTCCCAAGTGGAGGGTGGAAGTTATTTACAAAAGCTTTTTTTCAAAGGCTAAGGGCTCTGCACCTATTATCCTGTGAGCTTCGTTAGATGACAACAATGAAAAAGGACAGACTCCTTTGTTCGGCAACAACCTGTGAATGGAGTGAATTCAGGAGAGACACTTTGCTAAGGCAGCAAAGTCTTAAAATATTACAGGCAGTTTGCCAAGTTCAGTACAGCAACTGCATTCACAAAGGCTACTAAGGAACAAAGATAAATGATCACTTAGTGCACCAGAAGTGCTTATTTTCTCTCTTTCCCCTTCCTTCTCTTTCCCATGAAGCGTGGAGAAATGCACTCATTTTGTAATATTTCTGCTACTTGGTTTGGTTTCTACGTGGAAATCTACAGGTGTAAGGATATTCCTTCTACTTCTTGTCCTACTGGCAGTGAGGCTGTCAACTTTGAGAACACCAAGGCAGAAGTAGGAGTGAATCTTTTCTCTCTAATTAAAAACTGGTCAGGCTATAGGAAGGCTGCAGCTATGTAATGTGCTGTGTGTTGTGCTACCATGTATTTTGTGAGCAGATGCTGGTTATTAATTGGAAAAGATTAAAAAACAGAAAGACCGCTGCTTACTTCAGTAATTTCTTACGGTAAATACAGTAAGTTCTAAATATTTGTCTATTCGCAGTTTGAAATTGCTGTTTCAAACTCCAAATTGTTGTTCTGCCTTTTTCTATTAGTTGAAAGAGTCCTTCAGTGCCTCAGGCTTTCTTCCCATGAAGTGCTCTTTCACATCCCTGGAACAGTTGTGGAGTTAAAGGGGAGAGCACGTTTGCCAAGGGATCCTCCTATCCAGTGCTGGGTGGAGATGTAGCTCTAGAGAGTCTTACTTGCCTGTGCTGGTGCTGTGAAATGACAAAATATCTCTGAATTGGTCCAAATGTCTGGCTCATAACAGAAGAATCCCACTGGATCTTTTGGGTGAACAACTCTGCTCCTCCTCTGTGGCAAAAGGAATCCTGTTTTTAGCAGAGCGTTAACATTTCACTCCTTTGAACCGAATTCACTTTTGCTTAAGCCCTTTTTCTGCACAAGGAAAGATTTATTATTTTCTGTTGCCTACCCTATCCCAACCTACATATTCCCATACGGAAGTGGCAAGATCTGTATTGATTTTGTGAGTGATAGTCGTAGAAGGCAACACGTGGCTTTGGGACATGCTTCTCAAAGAGCATGGCCACATCCTTCTGCAGTAGCTTGGGCACTGTCAGGCAGAAAACCTTCTGGGTTCAGTGTGGGGTTGATGCTAGAAGACTCTCAAAAGTGTTCTTGAACTGTCATGCACTTTCTGAACTGAGCCCATAATAAATTCTATATTTTACATCCTTTAGCATGCGGCAAATTTCCTCTCCTAGGCAGTTAGAAAGGTGGGCCATAAGACTTGAAAATGTAGATGGCAATTAATTAGGACTGGCAGAGAATTATTTGAATTTCTCACCTTTTGTTGGGTTGAGCTGGCAAGTTTTGGGTTTGACCACTGGCAATGAAAGATCATGAGGTGTCTCACCAAGAGTGGTTGGGTGTTTGACACTTCTCGTTTCAGCCATCCTTTGGAAATACCATCAGGAATTGGTACATATGGGAACATGTCTGGTTTGGAGACTACAAGAGAGCTGCTGACAAGCTGGAGCAAGTCCAGCGGAGGACCATGGAGGTGTTTGGAGGCTGGAGCATGCAAGGCAGGGAAGCTGGAGGAGTGGGCTTGTTTGGCCTGGAGGAAAGAAGGCCTTGGGGATAGGGCTGACTAACTGCAGATTGCCGCTGCTGAAGGAGGATCGTTACAGAGGTGGAGGTGCTAGACCCTTACCAGTGACAAGACAGCAGCAGGCACAGGTTGCAACAGGAGCGATTCTTGTTGGGTGGATGAGAAGGCTGTTCACAGCAGGAGTGGTTAAGCAAAGGAGCAGGTTGTCCTGCTTGTTGGTCCCGGTTGTCCTAGCCTGGCGCAATTTCCATTGTTGCAGATCTTGAGAACTCGACTGGAGAAGTTGCTGAGCAGTTGAGTCCGGGTCTGAAGTTAGCCCTGCTCCAAGCAGGGATTTGACCAAAGACCTCCAGAGGTCCCTTCCAACCTGAATTAGTCTGTGGTCGCATGATTGCGTGCAGCGTGTGCGTTGCCCGTTACATGCATTATAATTATGCATGCTTGAGCCAATGGTTACAGCCCTTTAGCAAAGGAAAGTAAAATCTTGAAGCAGTATTACCATCATTCCTAATGAATTCAGTTGCTGTATAAATATTTATAAACATGCGGTTTCCACAATGTAGTGTTGTATTTTCCTAAAGATCTCTGCTTAGAAACAAAAGCATTAAGAGCTCCCCTGTCCCTACTTAGCACGGCACTCTTGGCTTGATAGCGAAACCTGCCCTTTGAGTGCCCATCTGTATTCGTTCCGTCCTCCTGAAGTGCTAATCCTGTTTATCCTGTTGCCATAACCTCACTAAGTCTATTTATTTGCTGATTAGCACTAGGCTTGATTATTTCCTTTAAGTACTGACAAAACATGCTGAAAACAAGGTGTACACATGGCAAAATTTGGATAAACAGAATTATTAAGGAAATACTAGAGAAAGTCCATGACACAGCACTGAAGATACTGAGGGAGAGATGTCTGTTCACAGCCATTAGTCTTAGATGGAAATCAGGGGGAGACTTAGGTGAATAATGTGGGAAATATATAGGTGCCTGAGATAAGGGGCTTGGATTTTTCATCTCGTGACAGCTGATCAAAGTCCTCTTACTTCAGTGGAACTGCACTGATTTATTATATTATAGCTAAGGACCTGCCCTTGTGGTTTGTAAAATCAACTGCAAATATCTAATGGGGATGGCTTGGGTTTCTTCAGAAAATCGGAGACCTTTTAAATAAATATTCAACACAGTTAATATGTTGCTAGAGGACGACCAGTTGCAGGAGAACCAAAGGACTTGGTACAGCGTTAGAAATTACAGCTCGTAACAATGGTGCCCTGTGGCTTTAGAGTGGCCTCATGAATAAAACAGCCCATGGTATTTTGTCCTGTGCTCATTCGTATGTGGAGCTGATAACTTTTTTGAGTTACCATGGAGCTTTTAAAAGGCAGATGTCCTACCTAGTGTTAAAGATAACAGGTGATTTTATCAAGTCCCTAGTTCAATTGTTCCAATGGTTAATTACTCCTCACTATTAAAGGAAAATAATGCTTAATGTGGCCTGAATTTATGTGGCATCATCCCCTGGCCATCAGACCTTTTTATGCCTTTGTGTGCTAGGTTAAGGAGTTGCTGGTGTCTGAAATGTTCCCCCTGGCTGTTTGGTTAAGATGTGGTTAAGCTTTTAGGTTTCAGTTGTGGTGTTCTTACCAAAGTCTATGTCTCCCAAGACAATAGGCTAAACAGCTTTAAAGTAGACTATGCAGCCCGCATTTACCTGGCTAACTTCCACCCGAACCCTTGTTCCTGTTGGCTTCAGCCACCTCTCGTCCTGCAGAAGTGTTGAATTAATGACAACCACAAACATGGCCGGAGACAGAGTTTAGACTCATGACATCCAAAAACAACCTTAAACAAGGATGTCGGGTTCTGCTCGAGACAGGGCTATCATAACAGGCTCTGGGATTTCATTTGCCTGTTCTCTCTAATTCAGTTACAAATAACAATGCATAAAATCAGTTCATGGGAAGGTACACAGACGCTGTGCAGTAGTAATGAATTCATATCATTAGTGCAATGAAAACAGCAGTTGTGTTAATGAATATAGGAAGAAGCATATTTATTGAATGCAGACTTCTGGTGTCAGACTTCTGCACTCTTTGGAAGTAAATAATAGACGTGTTGTCTGCCCAACACATTCTCTCTTCCATTTTCCCTCTTGTGGTTTCTTTGGTAAAATTATGGCATTAAATGATGGGAACAGCTTCAGTCTGACTCACAGAGCAAAGCTGAATCTTACAGCTCTTCTGCATTGCTAGCACCCCGCAAACCCATCCAAGGGTATCAGTGCCCGTCTCCTGCTACACTCACATTGCGTTGTCTGCTAATGCAATTAACAAACTTCAAAGGATGGTCCCTGCATATGGTACCGCCTTCGGAGGTAGTATTCAAGCTTGTTCCTATTCAGATATTCTTATTTACTGAGTTTTACCTCTGGCTCCACTGAGAGAAGGCTCAAACTCATCTTTGTGGAGCCTCTCCTTTCATATGATTTCCAAAGTACCATTTTTAAAGTGCTTTTTTTCTACTTCTGTGATTCGAAAATGGTCAGATTAAAATTTGGGCACAAATTGGACACAAAAATATATCACCTGCAAAATACACCTCTTAGGAAATACAATTTAGCGCTGGGCATGGAGAGGTCAGTCAAATTTTAGATCATATCCAATTTAGATCATATCCAAGAATCCAGAAGCGTAGCAAAATTGCTGTGAGTAGGAGGCAGAGACAGGCAGGGAAAGAATGAAGATTTGCTCCTGTCTCTCCTCTCATGCAGCATGCTGCCTCCTGAAGATACTGATTTACCACAAGTGTAAGCCAGTCTTGCAAGAGCTAAATAGAGGAAGGAGGATATTTTGCACCCTGGAGTTCACTGGATCTCGGCAATTTCTTATTTGTAGATCAGCTGATGAATACCACCACGTATTTTTAGCAGCATGGTACATTGTTCTTCTGCCATTGTGGGTATGAGGCAGCAGAATGCCCATTTGCTTTCTGCACAGCGGTAATTCCCCCCAGTGAGTGTTAGGAGTAATTAAAATGGCTTCTCCACAATGAAAAACACATTGTAATGCCTAATTAGGAGAACTTCTGAAATGGAAACAATAAAATGCCTGATGCTACGCATCTCCTTCTGACAAAGGTGTTACTGTGGGACAGACTTTGCTGCTTTTAAACTTGCACTGGGAAGTCTTCGTTGTAGCGGTGTTTTCTGTGTGGGAAGCAGCTTCATGCCCTGATTTCGTTCGAGGTCAGTAGGGACCTCTTGGAGCTGAGGAAGCGATAAGCGTGAGTGTGAGAGGTCCATGTCTTGTTCCCCATCTGTCCATCAGCCCAGGAGACCAGCAGTGCCGCTCACACTCTGTGCAGTCCCCAGTTCCAGCCTCACAGGCAAATCAGGCAGCAGTCTGGCTGCCTGCAGTACCCAACTTCCTCTAACTCTCAAAAAATGCAGCAGAGTGCTATAACTTCGAGCGCTAATTGCTGACACAACCTAAATTATGGAGTCATAAACAGAGAACTTTTAGTGTTGCATGGGGGATTATTTACAGTAGAGAAGTATGTGAATACCGAATTCTCTGAGTGATTTCTGGGTGGATTTCACATTTAACTTATGATAACTACCTTGATAAAAGCCCTGAGAGAATAATTCCATCTTGTAGCTTTTTCATGATTGCTATTGTACGGGTTATAGATCTTACACTTTTCATTTAGATATGCTAAATAGGTTTTTTCTTCCATTAATAATGAGAAAATTTCCCCTTTTTTGTCTGCTTTTCAGAATTAAAATTAGTATTAACATTATTTGGCTATCTGGTTGGGAAGGGAATTTCAATGATGTGAGCAAGAAAGTTAATTTCATTTTTAAAAGAATGTTACTGGGTGGAGAAGAGCCACACAAAGGAGAATTTGTGGGATCAGTCTTCTTTCCAGCAGATTCATGAGTGGTCTACAATGTTAAAATCCTATTCTTTTTGCAGAAGAAAAGTTTTGGACAACCCCAACAAGCTTAATGTCCTTATTCTGTTAAACTCTGAAGTTCAGGCTGCTGAATTAAGTACCTTTTTGTAGACTCTTGAGACCTCAGATGAATGGTGATGGAAGGGCTAAGCTGTGCCCTGTGTCAGTTTCTCCTGCACCACAGCAGATATGAGTGCAGCAGTTTACAAGTGGTCCCTGCTGGACCATAGCAGCTCTTTTCTGGAGCTTTCCAGACTGACTGGGCAGCTGGTTTTGCTTTTCATGTCTTCTTTGTGTCCCTCTTCCCACTGCCCTCAATGGATTTCTGGCTTCCTGTAACATGCCTGGCAATTGGTTTTAACGAAAACAAAAGTTGGCAAATATGGCACACAATGGCTTTCTGGCATCAAACAACGAACTCCTTTCCCTGCTCTTTGTTTCCCGGATTCTCCTTTCAGCTCCCATCCATGCAGAGAAACATAGACGCTCCCTAGGGAGCCCAGTGGGCAATGAGTTGCTGGGCCAGTAGTTACCATGTTAGTCCAGTGCCAGAGCCTCTCTTGTCCATTCTCAGCCCTCTTCTGGAATGCCGTATCCCATCCATCACAGAAGTAGAAAACAGACTTTTTGCCATACCTGAAGGCTGTTATTGCATCCTGCCTCAGTTTCCCACTTTAGCGTAAACTGTTCAAATTCTTGCAGTCCTTTCCTCATAAGGTTTTTTATTCTGGACCTCTTATCCTGTTCAGTGCTCCCAGATGGCATCCGATTTACTAGAAATGCAGAGCCCGAATCTGGTGCTTCAGCCAAGGCCTTCCCCCTGCTGAAGAGAGCAGGATTGTTTCATGTACCTGCCAGGCAAAACAAACCCTCATTCCTGCTGAAGAGTATGCTGGTGTTTGAGACTAGAGCTCTCGTTTGTTAAATCATTTTCAATTCCAGGTCTGTTCTCCAAAGGATGTGTTGCTCTTCCTCGATTGGCATCATCTGCAGATTTAATAAGCATGGTCTCTCTTTTATCATCCAGATCATTAGTGGAAGTATTGAATAGTTCTAGACCCAGGGCAGCTCCCCATGGAGCACAGGTCCATCCTGCTACTTTGACAGTGAAACACTGTTAACAGCTTTCCATGTACTGCTTCCCAACCACTTTTGCATTCTTCCTGCAGTGTGAAACTCCTTTGCTTCCTTAATTCAGCTATGAGAATGCTATAAAAAACAATGTCTAAAGTCAGGATATATGACATCTGCAGCTGTTCTTCTACCTACAAAACCTATCACCCTCTCACAGGAAGAAATTATATTGTTTTGACACAATTTGTTCTTGAGAAATCCATGGTGGCTGCTACTCGAGTCCTCCTTTCTCCTGGGTACATACAATGCAACGTGTTCAACTATTTGTTTCAGTTTGTTTTTTCATTTTCTTTTCCCAGGATTTCATGTTACTTTTATGTCATTTTTCCTTTCAGAGAAGAAGCTGAAACAAAGAGCTGTGGATTTGTAGAAATGGACACTGATAACGCCCGTCCCGCATGTCAGTGCTGTTTGAGGTAGGGAAAGGGATAGTTTTGTGCAAGGGTATGAGGCAGAAGCTCTCTGTTTGAGTCTGCAACATTTCCTGGGTGACAAATTTCAGTGACCCAAGGCTCTTTGCAGAAGGTTCACAGATAGGCATTCTCTGCTCACACAATTCTCACTAGCGTTTTCCTTTTTTTTTTTTTTTGCACTCAAACTGTGAGTCAAGGACTGCCAGCTCAAGAACTCAGAACTGGCCCTGATTTTTAAGCATGATTTAGTTTCAGGTATAAACTTCGCAGGCAGTTACAAAATGAAAGCTATCTGTTACAGAAAATGGTGCTGTTTTCTCTCTTTTCCTCAATTCCCTCCCCTGTAAACGAGGTCAGGAATGTTATGAAGCTAACATCATTAATGGTTGCAAAGTGTTTTGAGATCCCTGAATGAAAGGGCTTATATAAGCGGGAAGGTCTTATTAGGATAATTATAATTGCCAACTGTAGTGGCACAATATAGATCACTTAATGAATTATTTGGCTTTTCCTTTCTTTCTCTCTCTCCCCCTCAGCTCCCCAAAGCAACATAAACAGACCGATTTTAATTGGCAACTTTCATTTCTAGCAAATGGATTTTTCACTGAAGTTCAAACGCAGCAGCAGCATTTAGAAAATGCAAGTTAGCTTCAGATCAATTGGAATCTGCAGGGCCACGATAAAGAGGAAGGTCTCTATGCTCTTTGAACTAGAGAAGCACACACTGAACCTGCCTTTTGAATTATGAGCACTTCCCTCTCCATTACCTTGCAGTGTGTTCACTGCAAGAGCTGTCTGTGCTCTGCTGTTGACAGATGCTTGTGACTAATATGATGAAGGTGAATTGATGACTTAGGCTGGCGACTAATGTGATATAGCTAACGGTCTCTGTGGAGGAAAAGAAATCCTCTTTATAGCTTGATCTTCCACCGCTGTAATTTACTCCCTCAGTTTCACCAGCATTTCACTTGTGTTGGTTTGGATGTGTGGTCTTCTAGAATTGACCTAGAGATGGGACGAGGAAACCAGCCGTTGCTGTTTTATTAGGACTTAAATGACTATTGGTAATTAGCTACCTTCCTTCCTGTAAGACAAAAGTCTGAGCTGCAGTAACTGGTGTTCATCCCCATGAGTGAGAGGTGCCAACTTAAAGCTTTATAAAAATAGCTTAAGAAAGCCATTAAGATTTAGGAAATTATGATCTCCTTGAAGTTATTACTACCTTGCTGTCGGTAATATCAGTGCTTAAATCAGTAAGGGTTTACTTGTTATTGAGCCCTGAAAATTGTTTCTAATGTGCAGTGTGGACCCATTTGGAAATGGCAAGTGCGTTGACTGCTGCAGAGATGGCCTTTCTTCACTTTCTTACTTGTTGTGGGTTCCTTAGGAGTGGTCCCAGAGTTTTTGGTCCATCCATGGAAACACCATGCACTTAATTTATACAATTGCAATAACAAGTAATTCAGTACTTCATTATTACTACTGCTACATAATATCTAGCTGGAACTCATACCTACAGATCTGTCCCTTTCTGCTAAATGTTTTTTGAATGTGCAGGGAGTGAAGTCTCCACCCCATAAAACAAATAACGTAGCACAAAATGTCATTCCCCAGCTTTTCAGATTCGCCTTCATTCCTGCTGTCAGCCTTGGGGAAACACAGCTCTTACAATATGAACCAGGGGCTCCTGTGCAGGACCTTGGCTTCTGGTGTTGAGAAAGTGCCTTTGCTCAGCTGTGAAACCTGGGGGGGGTGGGTTGCTTTGTTTGCCATCCCCTGTCTGGCCTTAATACTCAAGGAGCTGTGAAGGAAATCCTCAGCACCCATGAGCACCCCAAGGGATTGTGTGGCCCCACTCTGCCCATGTGTAACCATCAAGCTGAGAAACTGTCGTGGAATGCCATAAGGTGAGGTGACATGCAAATGAGCATATTTACGGCAATGTCAAAGGGTGGCGATGACTGTTTTTTACGTCCTGAGTGAGTGGTGTGGCATTGCCCTGTGGTGCTGTTTTAGGCTGGGCGGAAGATGAGTCCCGGTCCGTACTTGCTGCGTCGTCAGTATTTTGTTCTGCACGGTGCTGATCACCATACTATTCAGCAGCAAAATGAAGCCACAGCTGCTAGTTAGTTCAGCTTTCAGGAGTAGCTGAAGCGTTTCATGCACTATTCTTCAGGATGTTGTGTTTGCCTCTGGATAAATCACAGTGGACTGGGTCGTGCTTTTAGAACACGAGGGATGTCAGATGGGTAAATCCTGAATTGTGTCTCAGTGTCCTCCTGAAGCAGCAAAATGAGCTGGGTTTTGCCTGTTCCCCTTCCCACTCCAAACACACACTTGGCAGAGAGGACGACTAAAGCTATAGAACTGCTGTCAGGTTTTTCCTAGGACAAGTTAAAAATTTAAATCTCACTGTCATCCTTAAAGATAATGCTGATGTTTACAGCCCCTGGAAGCCCTTAGATAAATGTACTCTGTCCGTGTTGCCTGCCTTGAATCAAAAATGCTACAACAGGAATCGCGTCCCATGCAAGACTATTAGCTATAGTCTTGCTACAGCAGAGCCCTGCTGCATGTCTAATTAGGTTTGTATCTCACTTGTATATGTGTGTGTCAAAAAACGCGCTGCCATTGAAGTTCTAGAACATTACTGGGTCTCTGGGTGGTGCTGCCTCATCTCTGCTCTCTGTTCAGCCTCCTACTTCCCACCTTGTGCATGCTATAGCTGTAATGTTCCTGTTGGGCTGGAATATTGTCTGGGCCCCTCGGCAGAGTCTAGCTGAAGATTTCAGGAACAGCTTTGGGGATGCTTGCTTCATGTACCTGTTTCTGCAGTTAGCTGTTGTACCATCAGAACTTGGGGCTGGGGAGATGCCATGCACGGCAGCGCGCTGCTCCGCACCACAGCTCTGCAGCAAGCCCTGGCTGTGGTTCGGCTCTGCCCCAACAGCCTCATCTCCCTCCAGGCCTCCTCAGCTCTGTACAGCTGTGCAGAGGGATGTGCATCTGCAAGGCAGCCCTCCGTGGAGAGTTTGGGTACCTCAGGATACCCAGTCTGAGGTGCCCTTGCTCTGGTCAACCATGCCAAACGATGTGAGGAAAACTGAGGCTAGAAACTCCAGTTCTGTTTGTGTCTCAGAGGTGTGGTCTCAGTGTGCACAGCATGGCTTCGCCTTCACTAGGACGGGTGACAGCAACCAGCCTAGGACCCTCCTTTCTGACTCAGGAGCTTCAGTTGTTGCTTCATCTGCAGGAGCGTACAGCTGGCTCCATTGCGGCCCTCACAAGATCACACAGACGCATGCCATGGTGGAGCACAACGAACTGGGCAGGGCCTGAAGCCCTTGCTTTATATCCCTTGCAGTATTATCCCAGAATATTCCTTACGGTGTCTGGCCGGGTAGTTTGAGAGAACACGGCCCGTGTGTTTCTGGCTGTCTCCTTTGACCGAGATCCTGGAGGGATAGCGAAAGAAGGAATTCAAGCTAAGTGGTTAAGTTGTACCAAGAGACAGCAGAATCAGTGTTCTGTTGCGTTCGGTCGGATTAACTACTACATCCATTTTTGGATGGGGTCAGTTCTCCATCTTTGTAATATAACCATAAGCAGTTGTCTTGGTAAACTGAGCACCTCTCTCCTTGTATACCCCGTGTACTATTTTTTCCTGTGAACTTGGCAGTGGATTTGGGTGGCTCCCACTGTCAGCCTGTTTCCATATAGATTGAGAACATCAAGGTGGGGCACAGAGCCATATGAGCATCAATAGCAACGCTGCGCTTGGCATGGGGAGCATTTCTTTGTGCGAGACGTTGCTAGTTGTGGTGACAGCTTTCATTTTTTCTCAACGAAAGGTTACTTTTAAAGGCCTTTCCCTCCAGTTAAAACAGAAATTTTTGATATTGAAGGTACATTGCAGTTTTTAGAAGCACAGGAAAAATGTGCTTTGAATAGCCAAAAGTGGCATTTTGCACTGTAACCAGTGCCACCAGTCTCCACACCAAGCAAGTTTTCCATTAACCGCTTCATCTACCTGATGGCTCAGCATCACGGGGACGCGCGTGGCGGAGCAGATTGCTGTGGTTACAGTCTCAGTGCCAGTCCTGGGGCTCCAGGCACTGTGAGTGAGAATGAGGAGGCTTTTACATCATTCTGGGGACATGCTGCCTTTTCTTCGCATGGAATATTCCTGTACCCTTAAAATACTTTTTTTTATTGTTATTTTTTACATTAATTTTCTCACTGAGAACTCTCATGGCTTTGAAAAGAAGGTTTGATTTCTGCTGTTCTGCAAAGGTGACGTGCATCCTTCCTCCTCTCCTCTGCCCAGCTTTTGGGGTTTTAAAGAGGAAATTGGACCAGGACCGTGCATCAGTGGTGGGCAAGGAGGGTGCCAGTAGGTGGCAGATCCACGTGGTCCTGCCTGCTGCCGGCCAGAGGCTGCCTGGAGTAGCAGTAGGAAAAGCTCTTGACAAACAGTGAATATACCAGAAAACGGAATATCTTTGTGATATTCCCCTTTTTATTTATTACTGTTAAAGAAATAGGAAGAGCCTAGCCAGTTCATTCCCGTGGTTTGCAAACAAAACGTGTTCACTGTTTTACTTTCCTTTCAGAAAAGCATTTCTTTATTTAAATATTGACCTACTGATTTAAAACTAGAAGAGGTTTAGAAAAAAGATCAATAATTTGAAATTGAGATGAAGGATTTTGTGTTAGACTGAATGGAGCATTTTACCCAAAATTACATTTTGAGGTTTTTTTTTTTGTGTTGGCTGAAAGATTATTTTTATTTGGACTGGAGTTAATTATTTTGTTTCAGCATTACAGACTGCTGCATAATTCCAGAGAGACGCAAGCAGAGGAGACTACGATAATTGTTTATTAGCTATGGACAGTGAAGCTAAGGGAATTAATTCTTAGACTTGGATTTTTTTCTGGTATTTTCCCATGCTTTATGCATTTTGGCTAATCTCTGCTTCTTGCTCCCTTGCATTAACCTTCCGTCTTTAAGTATGTGCTGTAACACTGCCTGTGTTTTAATTGGGCAGCAAATTTTTGTTTTCTCTGAGTGTGGTTGTTTTATTTTTATTGCTCCGCGTACAAACCGGTGAGACTCTCAGGTATCTCCAAGCAGATGGAAACACGGATCAACAGTGGGCAACAAGGGCTGCTGGCTCAGCTGCGGCATTCTTGAAGTCGTAGCACACAGGACACATGCAAAACTAAAGAAAAATTACGAACATTAGATGTATCGCCATGGCACTTTGGGGCCAAAATGCAGTTCAGGGCAGTATTGTGCCCATCAGGAGTGCAAGAAGTAATCCCAATCATCGTCACCTCGTACTGTAGGTAGGCGCATTGGGATAAATAGGTAAAGGGAGTGTATTTGACGGGTCTCAGGTGGAGCTGCTGTACCAGGAGACGGAGGCACTTGCTGGGAGTTAGGGGGTGGTCAGCAGTGCGATACCGGCCGCAGGGACCAGGGTGTGTGCCTGTGCTGTCGGGACGGACAGGATGCTGGGAAGGAGCTGCGGGAGATCCCCTCTGTCCTCACCAGTTGTAAGCAGAAAAGCCAGAAGGCAGCATGCCATTTCGTACAGTCAGCCTGCTGTTATCCTGATCTAGCATGACAAATTGGTGTTCCCAGAGTGGCAGCAGAGTAATCAGACTGTGACAAATGGTTTACTTAGAGCAATTTGTTTTCATTTTACTGAAAATTTCCGCAGTCTTAACAAAAGGTTCCCCCTGCCTCCCCACTCCCACCACCTCGCTGTCTTCCTTTAATGGCATTTGCCTAATGTTGGGAGAGGGGCTTGGACCTGACCTGCGAGAGGGGAGCGTGGCAGCTGGCAGGTCGCGTTTCTGGGGACCCCGAGCTTTCGGGGGCCGGAAGCAGTCACTGGAGGCAACGTGCTGGCAGGGACAAAGCTCCCGGTCCATTTGCTGCAGGGCTGTACACCTCCTTCTGTCTGCCTGCCTCACAGGAGCTGAGCTACCTCTCACCTTCAGCAGGTTGGTTCCTGGTAGATGAAGGGGGTGTGTGAGCACAGGTTTCCCTGAGGGTCCAAAAAAGGTGTCTGCCAGTGTGGCACCTTTCACAAGCACGAAGAACCAGGCATGGCACTGTGTCAGTGATGTAGCTGAGAAAGGGGAGCTGTGTCTACCTGAAGCATGGCAGCCATGTCTGCCCCATCCCCGTTCATGGCACGGCTGGATCCGCCTGCTGTAATGCGCTTCCAGAAGCCAGAAGGGGGAAATTGCTAAAAATAAAACAACACCAAAAAAAGCCCTGATTAGTTGAAATAGGAATTTGGGAGTGTGCGGGTCCCTGTCTTGCTGGTGCCTCCAGCTGGTCCTGGTCCTGGGGACCTCACTGTCTTCCCTGCCTGGGTCTCAGCCCAGTCTTGCATGGGGCTTTTCAGTGCCACCATGCCACTGCAAGGTTAAAACTCGACTGGATTCACCTGCATGCCTTTCTTGGCAGAGATGAGAAACGGGTAAACTCTGCATTGCCTGTGTAGTAGAGCTCCACCCTGCCTGCTGCAGGGAAGTGATTGCCTCCAGCCTGACCCAGGAGCAGGTTGAACTCAGGCACCTCGTATTCTGCTTGCTTCAGCCTCTCTCATTTATAGTACCTGCTGATTCCTAGTGCAGTTCTTGCAGTTTCAGCAGCTGGTGCTTTCCAAGGGCTGCAGGAAAAGGAAATGGGCTGAAGCCAGGGGCTCTGTGCTGTGGGGAAAGAGGCCGGGAGGACAGGGAAGGGTTAGGCTGGTGGCAGGGGACTCTGCTGCAGTGGTGGTCTTTGGACATAGGTCATTGAGATGACTCTTGAGAATACCCACTCAGTACTGTTCTCCAAGATCACGCACCGGGATGAGCTTGGTGGCAAACCTTGCCAGCAGACCCGTGCCATCCAGCTCTATTTAGGTTCTGGCTTCTTTGCTGCCTGGTCCTTTCCCAAAATGCATCACTGCCCAGGGCAGAGTACCTGTGGCTCTGCACATGTGACACGTGATGCTGCACACCTTTGAAGCAACACCTGAACCCACAATAATAGTGATTTGGGGCATGCTGGGGTGCAAGCCTTGCTGCTAGTCAAGTGGTGGGCCCAGAACAGTATGGAGTGAAGTAGGATTTTCTCCATCATGCTGCCTGTGCTTGCTGCTTTTTTGTGCCTATATGCAATTATTTAAAGATTGCCTTGGTACAAGCTAACAGGATGAAATGCTCAGGCCACTCTCGTACAGGCGGTTGGACGTGACAGTCTGTATGATGCTTTCTTTTGGCTCTGAGGTCTGTCTGTAGCCTCAAGGGCTTGATTTGGCAAACCTGCTGCATTAGGTGCTGGTACTGCGTCTTGCATCCCAGACACCAAACAGTTTGATGTAATTACTGCTGCGTACCCTGCTGCGTGGTCCAGCCACCAGAGACAGCCGTCAGGCTCTGGGGCGCAGCCAGCCCAGCCCTGTGCCTGTGCTTTGTCACGGCTGCAGCGGTGCCTGAAAGTAGCGTGGTGCCACTTAGGGAGCCTGGCGGTGTAGTGGCTTTCCTTGCATGATGTTCCCGTTCTGTTGGCAACTCTGCTCTTTGCAGAAACCCTTGGAAATAGCATAGCGGTGTGTAGCTAACTGGTGCCCACTGGAACGTGTCCCTGGCCTTGGGTGGAACGAGCTTTCTGGTATTTGCTTATACAATAAAAGGACTTAAGTAAGACCATTATCGCAACATGGTTTTCATAATGTATTAGCAAACATAATAAAGCGACGGAAAATTACTTGCACTAATCGGACATCCATAAATAGGCTCAAATAGTATGTTTAACTCTCAATTGGAGTGAATAATTTATCAGCTGATTAAATCTGATCATTTTGCACAACGTGCCAGTAGTTTGCCAGTTCATGTTTTTACTGTCCATATATCTCCATTAGATTGACAGATTTGGGTAGTTCAGAACAGTAATAGTCAGGGAGATGCCACATGTAAGTAAATAAGGCTGGCTTTACAGCACTGGGGCACCACTCTCAGGTAGCTAAAGCCAACATGGGGTAGTGTTACATACTTAAATAATAGCTGCTCTGCATCATACATATGACGTCTTAAGACCTAGAGAGAAACAAGGAAAAAAAAGAAAAAATCAGGCACAGAATATAAGCTACCAGATACTGTAGGTTGGTCAGGAGAGCTGCCCAGAGCTCCTGTGGTATTTGCTGGGTTGCTCAAGGAGAGCAAATGGAGTGTAGCGGCAAGCGGAGGAGCTCACAGCGCTCAGCATTTGAGTCCCACTTTGTTGGTGATGATATGTCCCAGTGGTGAGCATCCTTCAGACACCGTCTGTCTGTCTCCCTGCTCCTCTGTCCCCGTCTTCTCTCGCTGTACATGCTCCCATCTGCACTTCCATGCTGTCTGTACCCGCATGGGGATTTTCTGAATGTTTGCTTTCTTTCCTTGATGTTAAACTCTAGTTCTCTTCTGCTGTTTGGATATGAAATATTTCCCTTGGCAGCAGAGCAAAGCTTGTATTTGGGCACAGAATCCCACATGGATGCAAAATTTCCGAGGAGATAAGATTAAAAAGAAATGACGTCTGTGAACAAAATGAATATTAGATGGCTGTGGGGTCCTTAGACAAAGTCTTCTGAGAAATATGGTTTTACCGAAGGCCAAATCTGAGTGCCTGGGCTCTGGTTTGCTCTGCATGGCCACCCCGTCCCGCACCAAGCAGACCTGAAGCTGCTGCGTCTGCACACCTTTAGAGGCTGGTGCAGGATCCCGGGGTGCTGGTCCTGCTCTGGTGCCCTACGGCAGCAGGACCAGAGCTGGCGTCGTGCCCTCGCGGTGGGCAGGTGCTGGGGAGGTGCGCGGGTAACGAGGGGAGGTGGATTCCCCTCTCCTCAAATACGTGCAGCTTGCATTTAATCTGCAACATCAGAGGGCGGTCAGTCGAAAAGGGCGATGTCGATGCTTAATTGGTCTTTACTCTGCAAACAGGATAAGAGTACAAAAATGCAAATACAAGTGGTCTCTGGATCTGCTTGGCTTCTTCTTCTGCACTAAGGGAACGCACCAAAGACCTGTCACGAACCGAGGAGCGCTGGTTTCCGTGTTGAGTGTGGTAGTCCCAATTCCGTGCTCCTTTGAGAACCGTATCAGTGAAACTCCTGCTGTCTTCCCTCGGAGGAAAAGGAGAAACTCAGCATCAGATGGTTTGCAGGGTTGCTTAGCAGTAATTTAAAGGAATTAAAAGGAAAAGTACCAATGGGATGCACCAGTCAGCCAGGGAGCATTCATACTGTAGGGCTAGCTGCACGTGAAGCAGGGATAATAACTGTTGCCTTTTCCCTTCAAATTTGTAGCTGAAATTTCCGTGTTATCCCCAAAGGCCATCAGTTCAGTTTGTGACTAAGGAAGAAGAAGAACTGAGAGAAAAAAAGGAGATTTTCAGTACCAGATCAATACTTTGGTTAGGGACTTCTCTGTGGGTAGATAGAAGTGCAAGTATAGACTAAAAATCACTGTATCAGTGTATAAAAGCAAGTATATGAAATACCCAGCTTTGGCAAGTCAGTAAGTTAATGTTAGCGTTATTATTTTGTACTGGAAATATTTCCTGTGCCTGTCTCAGAGTGGTTGCAGGTTAGGACCCATAATAAGCAACATTTTGTAGGAAGAAAATGCATTTTTTTCTGTATTACATTGCTGCAAAATTAGATCCCAGCCAGGACTGGCACAGAGCAGGGAAATCCCAGAGCTCCTAGGAAGGCACAGGGTCTGGATACGCCAAGAACAAAATTGTTTTTTTTCGCTCAGTGACAGTGTTGCTTATTTAGAAAACCAGAGTCGTTTCTCCAGCATTTCCTCTTGCTTTAGAGGACCATAGTCACTTCTCAGATCAACCTGGGCTAGGCACAGCGTGGGTGAGAGATGCGGCCGAGCAGGGAAGGAAAGGCCAAGGCTCTGGGCTTGGCAGAGCTTTCTGCTGCTTGCATTGCTTGAGCTCAGTCCTGGCCCCAGCCTGGTGGTGGGAGTACTGCTGCTGCCTTCCGTGGGACTAGCTTTTGTCCAAGCCCCTGGATAATTTGCACTGCTGACAGCATTATTCTCCTCACATATTCCAAGCCAAATAACCACTGTTGTGCGGCTCTGGGCTGGCAAGCTGGGACACACTGGGGGTATTATTCAGAGGTTAGAGTTGTGTCTTGCCAGTCCTTGCACAAGTAGAATTAGCTTAAACCCAGATTCACTGGATCAGGTCTTCCAGGTAAGCACAGAAACTCTGATCCAGAGCAGTTTCTGCTCTACCCTGCTTGGGTTTGCTTACACTAATGAAGCTGGGGGTGGTGGTAGCCCTAGCACGTGCCTCTGTATCTTGTTCTGGCCATGATTACTGCGATACAAGGACTGGTTCTGCCAAAATGTCTTTGTTGGCTTGAACTGGACAGGGTGGATCATCTCTTCCCCCTCCCATGGAGATAAAGAAGAAAGTTATTCTTTGCAATTGATGGAATGGAATGGAACATGGGAGTATGTGCCATGCTTGTCTTGAAAGAGTGCCTCAGAGTTCAGGACTGGGGTTCCCAAGCTCCATCGTTTTCTTTGCATCGTTAAATATCAATCTTGAGGATGCTCTCTGGGTTTTGTTGCTTACGCATTGCTAGGATGACATTTGACCCTTCAAGTAGGAAAGACAAATTACAGTGTTTGGCAAAGCTGCTAAGTGCTCATCAGTTACTGATAGTTAGTGATAAGAAGTGGATGTTTGGATGTTTGGGTGGTATCCAAAGCAAACAGATAAGGTCAGATTCTTTACCCGTCTGCATCAGCACACCTCTGTTGACTTAAGTAAGTGGGGTTAAGGCAATTTACCAGCTATGTACCTCAAAAGAGTATTTATTTCCTGGTCTATTAGCAGCAGGATCAGAGTCTAGAAGAGTTACTTAGCTGTGAATATGTAGTAGGTTCGGTGCCGATTCCCTGCAGGCTCCTTGTGCATGCCAGCAGAGCTCGCTACTCACAGTCAGCCCAAGGACCCAGTGTGCATTTCAGCATCTGTCTGCTGTGTGCTTTTCTCTTTCAAGCCTAACATGGCTACTGGTGGGTTTACGTACCCCCCAGATAAGGAGACCACCAGCTTCTCGATCAACAGTTTTGTTGTTGGCGTTTAGAAAACAGACTAGCTGCTGGCAATGCCACAGCACATTTGGACACCATTTTATGTGACACCATTTGCAACTGGAAGGGAAGGTGGTTATATGAGGAAAACCACCAAAATTTGGTTTTGTGCATTCTCTCACCCAAGGACGCTACTCCGTTTGAAACTCAAGGAAAATGTTGCAAATTACTGCAGCTGTAGAGCGTGAAACATGAGCCATTTAGCACAGCCAAAATAACAAACTCACAGGACTGAGGCAGAGGAGGAGGAGGAAGGTGCAGTCCATCTCTGCTACCCCAAGCTGCTTGGGAATTGTAGAGAGGTGGAGCAGGGAATGAGGATATGGAAAAGTACCTCATCTCAGTTACGGCCTGGTTATCTCTGACCTGAGAGCTGCAGCAGTGCACAAATGTGTTTGCTCCGGGGTCAAAACAGAAAAGCTGCGTTTTTGGAGAGCAGCATTGGTGCTTTTGTCCAGCATTTTCTCCAGCAGGGCTCTGACCTGCCTCTGATACAGGAACAGCTGGAGAAGGAGGTTGATGTTTAATTTCATTTGTTACCTAAGGCTTGAATCCTCTTATTCAGCCTTGCACATTTGTCCGTTGTATGATCTACAACCTGGTTCCTCCAGTGAGCTGTTGATGCCACATTGGCTTTAGTGCAGCATCACTGTCTTTTGACGTTGCTTTTAGGTTCATAGCTGCATGAAGTAGGGATGAGGATATCACAGGAAGGCCTGATTTCCAAAACCTGAAACAATATATTATTGGAGAGCTCTAGAGGTAACCTTGGTACTGACTGAGCCTGTGAGTTTGCTGTTTGAACCTTCACCCACTGAGGTGTTTGAGTGTGCCTGGCAGGGAGAAGCAGCGGCTGGGTGTGCAGCAGGGGATTTATGTCTCCTGAAGACTCGTGAACATACCAACCATCAAATCCAGAGGAGTATAAATAACACTGAAAAGTGCAGACAAATAATCGCCTTCATTCCCTCTAAGGTGGGAAGGACTGACTATCTGAAAAGCGGTCTGAAAGAAAAAAAATCTTAATTTTTACTCTTTATTACAATAAAACTGAAAGCAGCCCACATTGTCTCTGAAATGGGAAGCGTGAGACAGTCAGTATTACATTTTCTTTCTGGATGCAAGAAAATGACCTTCATAGCTCACTTGAGGCTTTGTCTCTTTAGAATTATGGGCCATTCCCTTGTTAGTCGTAATAAACTACATTATATTCCACTTCACACTGATGGGGTCTTTCTACATAAAGCCGGGGAACTTCAAAAAAAAAGAAAAGAAAAAGGGAAAAAGGTCAGTGAATTTCAAAATGTGCTTTATTAAAAAGGATATAAAAGGGAAAGAGCTCGTATCACTTCTCAAATGATATTAATAAGCCATTATGTTTTAAGCACTATTTGTAAGTGATGCGCACACATCGTTTGGGGTGTTATTATATCGTACACACGGGTACCAGATGTTCAGCACGCATAATGGGCTGGGACAAAAATCAGAGGGAGCGACGGTGAGGGTGGCTCCCCTGCTGCTGAGCACGGCTCGGGAGCTTCGCCTTGCCCATCGGAGGCAGTGGCAGCTCCCGGTACCACAACCCCTCCAAAATGTTGGGCCCTGTTTTTAAATGATCCTGCCTGGATAGCAGAGACCAGGACAGTGTGTCAGTGCAAGCCAAAAACCCTGCTGAGTTGGTGCTGTGCCTTTAAATAATACTCAGAAACCCCCTTATCTCCCCTCTGCACTTTTGGCCTCCCGACAGGGCTGTAATTAGCACAGATTTTTCACATTCGTGGATAGATTGGAAATTTGGAAGCACTTAATGAAAGAGGTCAGTTACCTTGACCAGGCTGAAATTGCAGTTAGAGGACGTTTGCTTGCTCCCCAAGGCTGGCAGCATACAAATACATGAATATTAACGTACCGCATGCAAAAATGCAAACACCATTTGTAACGTGCAAGGCTAGGACCTTACATCCAGCATGACACCAGCCCCAAGGGCTTTTTCATCTTTTGCAGGCATTTCCTCCTAGACTTACTAAGGTAGGGCTTGCACACAAGCCCCGTGTCTAGAAATAGCTGCGTTGCGAGGAGCTGGGTTAGGACATGAGGCCAGGTTAACCACTCTCCTGTATGGTTTGAGCCAGAGGCTAGGTGCAAGCCACACATTTCCTTCCCAGTAGGGCCAGCACCTCACCCACCACAGCTATTGCATTGCACCCAAAGGCGGATGATGACAAAGCCTGCTTCCCAGTGGGTTTTTGTCTTGGGGAGCTAGGGATTTTTTGATGGGAAACTAGGTTGTGGCTTGGTTTGCAAACAGAACCAGGGCCTCCAAGGTCACTGCCCATTTTGGTTTTCTAGTCGTTTTGTTTTGCTACCCCATGAAGATGCGTCACCTGATGGAAATGCTTCCCATGGCAGGATTTCTCCCCATGCCACCACGAAAGATGCTGTTTTTTTCCGCTGCAGATGGTGTGAGCAGGAGCATGGGTCCAGCCTGCAGCACCGCTTAGCCTGGGGCATCGTGATTTACGTTCCCTTTTGTTTGCTGACAGCTGCTGGGGTTTCTGCTCGTGTAGCATTCGTAGGGGAAACTGCCTGCAGAACCTTACACATAGGCTGGGAAGTGATTAAAGGAGTCCTGTGGAAATAGAAAAAGATATGTGAGGCATGGTTTGATTTCCTGTCTGTCCTTATAGTTCGTGAGTTTAATGCAGATTTCTACGACACTGGGCAGTAAGTGCATAATGTATTTTTATTTATGTGTTAATCTCTCAGACTATGCTAAATTATGATGGAAGCAAAATAAGAAACCCACGTAGCAAATCCTCCAGACAACTGTTAAGTTAGGAAAGCTCAGAGCCTTTCATTTCTGGATCTCTTAGGTGCAGTTAATACATAATGGGAGAAGAAGCAAGTCCCTGGTAATAATTACACAGTTTAAATTGAAGCTTATGATCCTAGCAGCAAGGATTCTTACAGTAATGTGCAAAACAACATGTCCTATGCTTTAAAAAAAAAAAAAAAAAAAGCCTTTTAAACATTTACTGTGTGTGTTTAATACTAAAAGTGATTATAGCACATTGCTCTTCACCTTAATTGTTTGGCAAATGTCACACTGTAAAAGCAAATCCCTCTTTTGCACTTACAGAATACCATGACATTCTCGTGCTGCCAAGGAGCCCCTGCAAGACGCTTATGAGGGCCCCTGCCGTGTAGCACAGTTTGTGAGCATTTCATAAACCTTTCCATGCCAAAGCATCCTTCGGGGATGAGGAAATTATTTTATTCCCACTTTTTTCCTGCTGGAGAACTGAAGTACAGAAAAAGCCCCAGATCACTTATGGTACTAAGGTGCATAAAATCCTCCTGTGACCAAGACCTAAATTCAGCCCACGTGACTTTTAGGATGTGACTGACCAGAGGGTTGTGCTGGAAGTTTAATTGCCCTTAAAAATCAGCTTTAACCACCAGAGCACTTTGTTGCTTCCCCTTCCATCTCTCTGCAGCCCTAGAGCTGGCTTGCCCGTCAAACGTAGAGCTGGATCTCCAGCAACACCTGGCCAGATTTCCAGGAGACGTCAGTGCCAGTTATTTGAATATCTGGTACCATTTGGATCTAGTGTTTGTTTTGTTTTAGTTTATTTTTTTCAAAGTAATCAGTTCATAGCATGTGAACCATCTTTTCACAGAATCACAGAATCACACAGAATCACAAGGTTGGAAAGGACCTTCAAGATCATCTAGTCCAACCGTCATCCTATCACCATTACTACCCACTAAGCTACTAAACCATATCTTGTAGCACCTTGTCCAGGCGCCTCTTAAAAACCGCAAGGGTCAGTGACTCCACCACCTCCCTGGTCAGGCCGTTCCAGTGCTTGACCACTCTCTGAGAGAAAAAGTTTTTCCTGATGTCTAGTCTAAATTTCCCTGTGCGCAACTTGCGGCCGTTACCTCGAGTCCTATCATTAGTTATCTGGAAGAAGAGGCCGACCCCCTCCTCATCACAACCTCCCTTCAGGAAGTTGTAGAGTGCAATGAGGTCTCCCCTGAGCCTCCTCTTCTCCAGACTAAACAGTCCCAGCTCCCTCAGCCGCTCCTCATAAGACTTGTGTTCCATACCCCTCACCAGTTCCGTTGCCCTTCTCTGGACACGTTCCAGGGCGTCGATGTCTTTCTTGTAGTGAGGGGCCCAAAACTGAACACAGTACTCGAGGTGCGGCCTCACCAAAGCTGAGTACAGGGGGATGATCACCTCCCTGCTCCTGCTGGCCACACTGTTTCTAACACAGGCCAGGATGCCCTTGGCCTTCTTGGCCGCCTGAGCACATTGCCGGCTCATGTTCAGCCTTGCATCGATCAACACTCCCAGGTCCCTCTCCTCATCGCTGTCTTCTTTTCAGTAGCATGGAAGAAAAACAAGTGTGATGAGCTGCTCTTTTTACCAAGGAGTAAAGCAGAGCAGAGTAAGACCCGCAGCTCGGCACAGCCAGAGCAGAACCGGCACCTCTGTGATGAGCTGGGTGGCAAGGCAGCGCCAGCTGGGTCTTCTCCAGGCCTGGCTTCTCCTCCGACTGCCTGTGAGGGTGCCAGTGATGGGAGATGCAGTGATGTGCTGGGTCACAACTAGGAGAGGAAATTTATGATCTTCAAACTCATTGCGTTTGTGAGAGTTAGTGCCTAGCTGGTGATGCTCTTTGCTGTTGTTTGCTGGTTGTCATTTACAGAATAGAGCAAATAATCAGAGCTGTCGGTGTCTCAGGAGATGCCTGGTTCCTTGCAAGATCAGGTTCTGAAGACAAGGAAACTACTTTATATCACATTGACTGTCATCTGCACTTTCCGCTCCACTAACTGGATTTGTTGTAAGGCTGCATCAAACTAATGGAGTCATAAGCTGCACCGGCCCCAAGGCACCTGGATGAATTAAAACATCCAAGACAATGACGAATGCTGTGTTGATATTGGGCTGCCAGACCTGTAGTCTCTGGCAGAGCCCAGGAAACCCCTTACCACAGAGAGATGCCAGTTACTGTTCTCAGTGCTGGGAGGGGATTGGGTTCCTTTTGCCTTTGCCTTTGCCATCAAAGTGGCAGCCACGCTCTGCGGTAGAGCATACTGCTGCTCTTCACACTTCAGGGAATGAAAAGCTTTACATCTTGTAATTTGCCTTTCACAGGTCTCACTGCCTCCTTCCCTCCACTGCCCCAAAATTCAGCAAAACAAAATACAGTTCAAAGCACACGGCAAAATACTGTGGGCCCCGTGCAATTCCTGCTGAAATCAGCAGTGACAGAGCCCCTTGTCACTGAAGCGCCGTGAGATCAGGCACATGCTTATACGTTTTGGCTGTGCGTTGTTATAATACTGTTTGTGTGTGTCCATGCATGTACATTTTATGTTTCATATGCTTACGCAGGTATGTACACTTAGAAGAGCTGGGCGTCTGTCTATCTCCAGACAGCAAATACATGCCTGTGCATATATGTGTCTGTGTGCGCTGCTGGCGTAAGGCCAGGACCGTGTGTCGTTATAAAGTCTGTATCCCTGCGTGTGTAGGTAAAAAGCTAGTCTGCTTTCAAATAGCAGATGCCAGCTCTAGCTGTAAGCTGTAACGGAGACCTTTGATTATAAGACCTTCTCTCTTGGTGGCTCTTTGTGTCGGATTTCCGTGTGAGGCAAAATCTGAAATTGGTGATGGATTGTTGTCTGCCAGGCTGCAAGGAGAAAGCTCTGCATGTAACCCCGTCAGGTACAAGCTCCTGGTGCACCACCGTTTTATTTTACAGGTGGCAGCCATCCGACGGGAGACTTTAATTTGAGAGTGTCTGTACTTAACAGCAGCAGTCCAGAGCCCTGCCACGTCCTTTCCATCGACCCCTTTGGTTCTTTTTAAAAAAAAAGTGGTTGGGAGGCTCTTTGTAGTGCCAGGGGAAGTCAAGGAGGGTAACTGAGTGTGCCTTTGGGCAGCAGCAATGGCCTGCCCAGCTCCTGGCTGACTGCAGCCTTGTGCTCACAGCCCAGCAGATGATCCCTTGTTGGGGACACGGCAAAGGAGAGAGTTTTTGGCAACACCACCCATTGGGCACTCATCTTTCATGGAGAAGCAGTGACCTCAGGGAGGTTTAGAGTGGGCTTTCTGCTTGAGGAAGGAGCAGGGCTTACACGTGGGCCCCAGTGCTCGGAGAATGACTCAACATCAGAGCGAGGTGGGCAGTGCCTCAGTTCATACCCAGAAGAAATGCTGTCCATTGCACATATGTCAGCTGTACTGAATCAGTCATGCAGCCGCAGCCACAGCCACACGGTGCTGCACGCTCATATACAGAAATTATACAGCCCCATTCTCACCTGGTGTGCATCTGCCCCTTCCCCATCCCCATCCTCGTGTTTGCCTTTTTCTGTCTCCAAAGAAATCACTAAGGGAGTGATACATTTCTTTCCAGCATCATGCTGACCCCCTTTCTCCTCCCCCCAAGCCTTGAAATTAATTAAATGATGTCACGCTTGATTTTATCTGATTTGGAAGCAATTCATCACCCTTTTGCTGGTTCTATTAGTCCAAGCGATCAGCACATTAATTCATTTGTGAGACTAAGCTCAAGGGTAATTACAGTGAGGAAGCTTAATGCCTAAACGTGTTAATGTCTGTAATCAGAACTATTTTCTCAGTGCGGAACAATTGTTAGACAATTACGCTTGGATATGATTGCCCTGGTAGGCAACAGACGCTGTGTCAAGAGGGGAATAGCAGAAGCTTGTTTTGCAAGTACTGTGTTATCAGCAAATTCGTCTCTTTGCAATCTCTCTTTTTCTGGATTCTGTGCAACTCACCCCGTACTCAGGTTTTGCATTATTGATTAAACTGAAAAGTCATCTCTGTCTCTTTTTCAGACTGGGCAGTGTGGGGCACAGAAGAAAATAGTCACCTTTGCTTTTTTCTAACATAAATGTCACAGGCTTTTGCTTCTGGTGTCCTTGTTTATGTCCGTGGAGAGAAAGCATGACTTTAATAGACTGCCCTTTGCCTCCCAGTAGGCCTAATGTTTTTTTTCCGTCCAGCAATCAGTGCTTTCCAGTCAAAAGACATCTAGGTCTGGATGAACTTTGGGATTGAGATTCTCTCTCTTCTGCCCTCCTGGAAGGCTCTTTGTTGGCCTCATGGTGGGGAAGCATCGTGCCAGGGTGATTGATTCTGGACCTACCTTAAAAGAAAAGTAGATGGTGATCAAGGGACCCATATGGGCACGGTGGGACCACACAAGCATGGCAAGGGAGCACAAAATCTTTCTGGGTAGGTTGGTTTCCTCTGTTCTCCCCTCCTCTGCCTGAGCTGTCGATGCGCTTGTCTGACAAGAAAGCTTCTAGTTTTGTGTCAGGTATCCTAAACATGTATTTTCCCTTCATGCCTAGCTCCAGAGGGAAGCAAGGAAACTTAGAGCCAAAATTTAATAAAATTTAATTCAAAATTTAATAAAAAGAGACCTGCCCAGCGAGCATCGGGAAGTATCCCATCCATGTGATGAGCCTGCTTGGATGCTTGGTGCAAACCACCCTTGCTTTGCGCTTGAATAACCGCACATACGCGGCACAGCACGCGTGTATGATATACAGCAGTGACATCTGCTACGCGCAGCGTGTGGGATGAGCAGGTACTCTGCAGTTGCAAAGGGGTTTGGGGGAAAGGTGCAGCTCCCACCTGTTCAGCCAACAGAGGCTGCTGCCTCCACGCAGCAGAGAAAAGGATGGGGCCACAGCTGGGGGCGAGGATCGGGGTGTAGCAGTGAGCATGAGGTGCAAGTAGCATGGACCCAGGGATGGTGGGGGAGCCCAGCACCTGCAACCCAGCGCTGCTCGTTCAGGGTAATTCAGCCTCGTGGGACTGCTGATCCCCCCACTTTATCCCTTCCTCAGGTTGGTGTGTGCTGTTTGCAGGCAGGTTTCGTTCAGCCTCTTCCCTCCTGGTATTTTTCCCTCTCAAAGTGAGGATGAATTTGCTGCAGTCTCGGTGAGCTGGATGGTGCATCTGGCCAGAGGGACAGCTGGGGACCCTCCAGAGTCATTCCTCTTCCTCCCTGGGTGACCACAGTGACCTCCATTGTCACCAAGCGAGTCCAAGCACTTCTGCTCTGCCACTGGGGAGAGATTTTATTCCAGCTCACCCTGGAGGTCCTCCAATGTGCCGGGCACTGTACCTTGCAGAAATTCTCATTTGGGGTGATGTCCCATACACCGCTGGTCTTGAAAAATGCATTTCTTGGTATTTGAAGAAAAGCCTGTAGGTGTGCTGGATTGGCAGTGTCCTCAGAGGCCACTGTGTTAGTCCTCAGCAGCAATTCGAGCCTCCTGCCACAAATGAGGCTGGGGAGGAAATGAGTTTAAAATGATGTGTTTTGCAGACATGGTGAAGCCTGTGCTGGTGACAACCACAAGAAGAGCTATCTGAACCACAAGAAGTCTGTCTACACCCAGGGAAAGGTAAGAATAAATCTAAAGTTTCTGTTGTCAGTAGAGATGAAGAACAAATGTTTGTTTTTTCTCAAGAGAGAAATCCTCGCTGGTCTCCAGCTGGACTTGCACAGGACTGTGGCAGCAACCTTCTCCTGTCTCCCCATCCAATTTAGCAGGACTGATACCTGTACCTCCCCACTTTTCCGAAGCCTAGGATATAACAAAACCATGCTGGGGTGCCCCAATTGGTCTAAGCCTTCTCTTAACAGCACAAGAGCAGGGAGGTTGTGCAGCTGGGAAGGGTGATGTGTCCCGGGCCACTGTAAGCCAGGGTCTTTACCTGTCACTGACTTGCTTCAGTGAGACCCTTCCCTGTCCGGGCTTGTTCCTACTCCGGTCCTTGGGCTGTTTCGCTTGGGAGCTTCCCAGGAAAGATAACCAGTGTGCCGAGGGTCTCATGCAGTGCCGAGCATATCGGGGAGAGCAGCTCCATGGGGGTGGGTGGGAGAACCACCTGGAGGGCCGTGAGGGCTGCTCCTGCGGCGGCAGGCTGCATGAGGATGAGGTGGGACAGTTTCTCCCGGTGCAGTGGCGGGGGAACAGTGGTGGCTGGGTTTGCTGTCTGTCACCCCAGTGTGGTCTTCCAGGTCTTGCTGCAGGTTTGCCAAGGACCGTGGTGCAGCAGGCACTATTTGTCAAAGTGGTCTGAAAACTGACAAGATATCTCTGGCGTTGAATGAGTTTTTAAAAAAAACAAAAATTAGGGCAATCTCACATTTGTTCTCACCCAGCTATCAGGTCTGACAGTAGAGAATGTAAGCACAATAGGATGTTATATGAAGACGTCTGAATTTTGCTTTGTTTCTTCTCCTTTATGCTGGAATAACTTCTTAGTAGTGTAGAAAACCTATTTCTCACCCTTTCACATTCTCCTGGCAGATCTTCAAATATTAACGCTGTCTCTGGCATCCATGAGTCAAAGCAATCTGTATTGGGTTGAAGAGGGTTGTAGGACACGAGCAACATCCCCATCTGCACAGGTGGCAAGCAAAGCCCCAGGGCTGTGGTGGCACCTTGTGCCACAGTACAGGGCGTCACTCAGGGTGAGTGACCCTGGCCCGGGAATTGGGAGGTCGGGATTTATTCAGCAGCTCTGGCACTGGATTGCTGGGGAAGCTTAGGCAAGGCCTCTCCTCTCACCTTTTACCTGCCTCCCAATTGCAATCCAATGCCCCTTTTGTCCATGCTCTGTTGATGATGTTGAAAGCACGATGACTCTGTTCTTCAGAAAGGCACCGAAGCTCAGGATGGTTGAGCCCATTGTACCATCGGAGGCCTCTAACTTTTCCCTCGGCTATCCCAAATCGCAAGCAGGAGCAGGAGACATAGCCCAACCATAGTGTTACGGACCTTGTTCCTCAAAGTTAGTCCCAAGTTACTGTAGATACCATTTGAAACTACAATATTCAAACAACAACTTCTAAAATATTCACCTCCTCTTCTTTTTGTCTTTATTAAAAGCTATAGAATATTTCTGATGTGACAGGAAACATCCTCCCTTGTTTCTCCACTATATTTGACTGAAATGAAGCTGCTCACCTGCACAAAGGTACCCACCACTGAATAGTTTGCTATTCTGCGCCCTGTACAATTTGGAGTCTAACTTATTTTAACTATTGCAGTCTCAGCCACCTTGTAAAGTTCTTCCAGGCCATTAAAGCTCAGTGGGATTTTAGCCTCTCGGATAACAGAGACCCAGAACAATGCATGGATTCTGATGAAATACAAAATACAATCAGTTGAATCCATTAGGAGATTAACTTCTCCATCCTCTCTCCCATGCTTGATGGTTGGATGCCTTGAGATCCTTGCTGCCCACCAGGATGCAGTCTCTTTCTCAATCATCCATTTAGCTGGAGGTCATCAGATAACAGACGTAGTAAGAAATAAAAATTAAATTGCCCAGGAGAGCCCAGACCTGGATTTGCAGCATGCCGAGTGAAGCCTGCTGAGCCCTGCTGTGCCCGGCGAGGCTCATCCCGCAGCCCTGTCCCCATCCCCAGGCACAGCTCATGCGCCAGGATCCCCCGCGGGGAGGGATGTCTCGCCTTGCACTGCTGCAGCGGCTCTGTGCAAATGTTCTTGGGCCTGTCTATCCCATCTGCAGTGTGGAGGGATGGCTGCCTAATGTGCTGCCCACAGACGTGCCTGCACGGGGGGGGTGATGCACAGGTAAAAGCTGGCGTGGGACCAGGTGACTTGGGGCAGTGAGTTTCTGCTGAGAACAAGCTGGCACCTGTTGCCATCTTTCAAAAGGTCAAAGCTTGCTGCTGGTGTTACCACCCTGGTTGAGATGAAAGGGGTGGAGGCAGACCTCCGCAGCACCTGGGGTATTCCAGCTTCACGGCCTAGGTGTTTCAGACCCCAAGGCTGCAAAGCAGGTGCTGCCTGTATCGATTTGCATTGCAAATGCACAACTGCAAGCCAGCTGGAACTTCTTTGCAAGTTTGCCTGGCTGCAAAACACAGCAAAACCCCTCAGAAGAATGAAAATCCTTGCGCGCAGATTTGGGTTTCTTTGCCCCTCGTTATGCTTACAGAACCAGAGAAAATGTCCTTTTATGATGCGGGAACAGCAAAGTTACAGAGACTGAATTACTTTTGCTGGTCACACAGCTGCAAGTGCTGGAGGACCCCGTCGGCTTCGGTACTGAAACACTGTTGGGCTAAAAATTAATCCCTCGAGACCACAGGGCTGTGGGTGGAGGAGCGAGATGAAAGCCAGCTCTGAACGTGCAATGGCAGCACTTGGCAGGATGCCTGAGGTGCCTCCAGTTAAAATGATCCTCGGCTCCATCTGTGCCACTTCACCAGTGTGCATGGCCTTTCACCCGCCAAAGCTGCCTTCCTTCATCCATCCACATACCGTTTGGCATGACATGCTGATGTGTCTGCCTGTGCCCTGCTCCTTGAAGTCAACGAGCAACTGTTGGTGTGGGCAAGCAGGTCTGGGGCTAACTTGTAGTCCTCCTGCTGCCCTTGAGGACTTGGGGGCCAGCTCAGGCCCTGGTAAGTCTGCATTCGATCAGCACTGGAAAATCACCCAGTTGTTAGTCCTGCCTTCCGTGTGTGATCATTTTATCCCTTGTGGTTATAAATGCGTTCAATCAAAATGAGCATGTTTTACTCCTCTCTGTAAACAATGCAAATACAATGCAAACATTTCACTGTCTGCTGCTCAGTATTTCTGCATAATCTGGCAATCCTGCACAGAGCAGATAAAATGGTAGAGAAGGAAAGTTCTTAGCTTGTTTCTCTTTTCTGGCAAAGACAGTATGTCTAATGGCAGGACACTCAATCTGTCTGCCCGAGATACACAAACATGTCGTGTCTAAGTCTAGCTAATATCACCTGTTGGGGTCCTGGGCAGTGTCGCGGTCCCTGGTTCCTGCCATAACTCCTGGTTCGTGGGTGGAAGCCATCACTGCCCCATCAAATACTCTGATTTTAGCAAATTAGCAAATTCAGACAAGAAAATGCTTCTTGAACAATTACCCTTTTCCTGCTGGTCAGCTCTCTACTTCGTGCGTACATGCCACAACGCACAGCACGGCAGTATTTCAGCAGAGAGCTTTGCTCGTGGGCTGGTGCCTGTGTGTGAGCATGCACCCATTGCTCAGGCCCTCCTGGTCCGCTAAATAAATCACCCTGCTGCTGGGTGGCTGTAACATGATCGGCGCACCCTAGAAAATGCAAAAGTACCTTCCTGCAAACTTGCAGCAGAGCAGTGCGTCCTGACAGAGGCAGGCTGGGGGTGTCTGCCAGCTCCAGGTTCCTCTGGACCGTCAGAGCAATGTGTTTATAAATGCTGTTTTACAGACAACAAACAGGTGGGGTGGCCTTTCATAGATTCAAAGGCTAGAATCATATCATTTGGGTAGGTCTGACTTGTCTCAGTGTTAGCTGTATTAAGCACATATTAACTATAGTTCGTTTTCCTTGGTTTGACAGGACTCTGGGGTGCCACAACTCTTATTTGAAACTTAGAGCAATAATGTGGCATTCAGCGCGGCTAATGACAGGGAAGCCTGAACCTGCCAACTGCTACATTAAAAAGTAATAGAAGAAGGAAACAAAACATCTGCGGGAGCTGCTCCACAGGTCACCCATTAAGTGCCATGAAGAAAGGGGCCAGTCTGGGTGTTTCCCAGCTCCTGCAGCAGTAGGGTGGCCCATGACTTTGTGCAGGACAGTGTCTGGCTCCTTCCTTGTGCAGACAGGTCACACAGCAGCCCAGCCTAGAGACTGGTGTGGCACACCCCAGGCAGGCTATGCTTTCCTGGCCAGATCTTCTCCATCACCTGGTGCTGCTCTGTGCTCCTCAGAGCCAGCAGCATGCAGAACTGCTCACTGCTGACCTCACTCACTGCTAATCGGTGCGGTATTTGAGTAGCTGGATTCAGCTGCCAGCAAGCAGGGTTTCACTGAAGCTGTGTATGTTTGCTGTCCAGGTTGTCCTCTCTGTGCGTTGCTGCGGTGTGTGATGCCTTCAGCTGTGGTCAGCTGCCGAGGAAGGCGGTGGGAATCCCGCAGTCCCCAGCCCCAGCTGGACCAGCAAGGTCAGAGGGAGAGAGGCAGAGAAACAAAGAAAGAGGCAGGTGCCTAAGCTGCAGGTCATGAAAGAGATCCGCTGGTTTTTCTTGCTGTACAGTTGTTTATTCATCCTTCCTGCCTTCCCCTGTTCCTGTCCCCTCCCTAGTCCCAGTCCCTGCCTTGCCAGGAGCACACTTTGGTAGAAAGGTCTTAAAAATCAGGACCATTTCTATTCTGTGGGAACAAAAGGTTTCAATTGTTGCAATTCCTCTGTTCAGCTCTGTGCAAGGTCCTTGCATGGGGCACTGCAACACTCGTCCTGTATAATGGAGACAAAAGCAGATTACTGTGGAGATGCCTGAAAAGAAACCATGACTTGCTCCCTTGTTGCTACAATCTTGCTTACTTGCTGTGCTTTGCAGGAAGCAATTCATACAGATTTCCTTTGCATAATAGTAGTAAAGGCTTTTCTTGGTGGGGGAAAAAAAAAAAAAAACACGAACAAAGTAGTGGGGGAACAGGATGAGGATTTACACAGAGACAAACACAGCCTTGCCTGAAATGGTTTATGCCATTTATGCCAAATGAAATGATCAGTTTTTGCTTCCTAAATGTTGTCTCCCAGTGTCACAGCCCCGATTCAGCATGACAGAGAGCTTGATGTAAAGGGCTGGAGGGGCTTAAAGGCAGCGTTAAGCTCATTTCACTGCTGGTCCATGACAGGAGAGAGCAGGGTGCGGCAGGGAGAGAGGATAGCAGCTGGGCTTTGCTAAGAGTGGGCTGCTGCACATCTTGGCTTCCTGTTGGTGGTTTGGTTTTTTTTTTTTTTTTTTTTGTTATTTTTTTGTAAAAAAAAAAACC
>VXAL01014432.1:891434-917368 GCA_013399475.1 Chauna torquata | reverse complement strand
TTTTGGTAAATATTTGGAAGAAAATAGAGGTCAGGTTTAACATGCACTTGATACCTCTTTTGCTTCTGCAGCCCCCTCTTGCTACCTGCATCTCAGCCTGCAGTCCTGGCACCTCCGCAGCCACTCCGGTAGCCTTCAGCATCAGCTACTGCGGTGTGTGCAACAGAAACACCCAGCGTAGCAGGGTTCTATCCTGTAAGGAAATGAGGCTTTTGCAGTTGGCCTGGATGTTTATCAGCTGTTCCTCCTGGAGAGGTGAGCACGCATAGCAGGTTTGCGGCACGGAGTGTGTGTCCCTTTTGGAGGTGCTCCCTGAAACGGGGAACCTCAGCAGGCACGCTAACAGTTGGGGTTAAACCTGGCCGTGCCCTGCTCTGGCACATGCTCCTGCCTTGCAAAAGTAAGGGGGAAGATGGGCTTGAATGGAGAGTTGCAGATAGCACAGAAACAGGTTTTTAAGTATAACCGTTTAATCGTTTTTAAGTAGAGACACATCATAAAGAGTCAGGCAGGCTCCCCGAGTAGGGCTGTGAGTGCTCCAAAGGACTGCACCCAGCTGCCTGTTTTCGGCAGCATCCTCTCTAGCAGGACTCACGGGATCCATGCAGTCCCAAGGCTCTTCAGGGGCAAATCGCTCTCGTGGGCATTCAAGGCTCTGCCCATGCAGTTCAGTTTAATCTGTCACATCCCCATCATGTCATAAACCCCATCTCCCGTGTCGTTTATCTGTCTGCTGGTTGTCTGTGGTGTTGCTGAGACAAGTTTGAGGCTGTGCCCACGCCAGTTTTGTGTTAGGGAGTGGCCCATGGCCTGGCACATCCCCTCGGTGGCTGCACTGGAAGCTGGAGAGGGTTCAGGCTTGGAAACAGCAGTCTCCAGGTGAGCACTGGAGATCAGTGAGGAGCAGAGACGGAGCTGTTTGGTTTGGTGTTTTTGTCTTCTTTCTGGGAAACCTTCAAAATCAGTTTTGCCCAAGGAAGGCGCAGGCCAAGAACAACAGATTCCCCCCCCTCCTTGGGGCGGGAGGGAAGGAGCAGGGACACGGTCACAGTGCCACTGCAATGTTCCCAGGAACCTGCCTGGGACATCTGTGCAGGGAACTAAAACAACCCTACACCCCCCCCATCCCTGCCATATCACCCAATTTTCAAAAGGTTCAAGTAGATGTTTGAATTGACTTAATCCAAAGTGCTCCTGGCATTCCAGCTGGCAGACATATAGTGACGTTGTTGCAAAAATGACTCAGGATGACATGCTTCCAGCTCAGCCTTCCTGTGCTGTGAGGGAAATTGCCAATACGGATGGCTCAAGCCACAAACCCACCTGTAGCACCTCACCTACACCGCCTCGCAGCACTGTTCCGGGTTAGCTGTTACATTTGTACATTGAGTTCTGTTCCGTCCCGTTCCCCCCCACCCCCCTGAAGCTGCTCCTGGAACTCTTTTTCTACCGAGATTATTTATTTTAATGTGTGTTCCTCAATTAACCTTGCCTTTACCAGCAGGTTTGTCTTCTGCAGCAGCTCACAAGGCCTCATTGCACTTTAACTGTAGAACAAACTTTAAAAAAAAAAAAACAAAAAACCCCTATTGCAGCCTCATAGTTAAACCCATACACACCTGAGCGTCTCAGGCCTTGACTCTCCTGGGGTCCGTCATAGCACTGGACCCCCCCCCCCACTCCCCCATGCTCCCAGTCCCAGGTCCAACCCTGGGGAGCACCCGCAGCCTGCACTAAACGCCAGGAGCCAGCATTTGAGGCTGGTTAAAAGCTGGGGCCTTTCTGGGCTGATATCCTGGGAGTGAACGCTTTGCACAGCCTGTATGACTTTATAATCCTGGCAGAGGAATTAAGTTGAGAAGGCATTATGGGCAGATGAAAGTAGCCAAGGGGATGGTCATTTGCTGCCCTTTATGCTGCTGTGTTGACTTTTTTCAAGCTTCAGGCAGCAACACCCAAAATATTTCCAGGGCCACTCTGAGATCTGATACAGGAGACGCATTCTGCAGCTGTGCCATAGCAAGAGCTGCAGCGACTTCAGTGGCTTTTTTTTTTTTTTTTTTTTTGTTTTTTTNTTTTTTTTTTTTTTAGTTACTTTGGTTTTTTGCTTGATACATTCTTTAATACATGAGGGGCATTTTGTTTAACTGGGATATTAGTTGGTTTCTTAGTAGCTTTGCAGTGGTATGTTTTGCAAATTGAGTGCAAGCTTTAAAGAGCTTTGTCTGACTTCTGGGGCTGATGCACTGTTACTGCAATGGTGAACCAACTTCTGCCACAAGATCAGCCTTTCTTCGGAAATGAGCCTTCGTGTCTGAATAATTTCATATGCGCTTGCCCATCTGTTTCATGAAAGACACAGATAACCTCGTAGCTGTTAGTGCAGCATGAAACCGCTTGAAAAAGCTAAATTGTGCTTTTCAGAAGCAGCTTAAACACCTGAATTTAACAGCCTTTGCAGGGCTTGTCTGAATGAGCAGCAGAGGGCTTTAAATTAATATTGTTTCACTGGAAAATAGCTGGTTGATTAATCTTTTTGGAGGGAGGGGAGGTAAATAAAACTCACTCGGGGACAGTGAATTGGGGTGGGGAGGGAGTAACACACGTCTTTTTTGTCTGGACTTTATTTATTCTGAGGCACAGCTAAAGTTTTACTGTAATGATGTCAGGCGTTTTTAGGTCAAATCTCAGTCTTTGCATCAGCCACCATTCCTCTGCGCTGTATCAGCTCAGCCGCAGCCTTTCCCGATGTCTGTCTCCCGGTGTGCAGAAAGGGGGTGGTGGTGCAGTGGCGGCCAGGGTGCGATGCTGTGGCCCTGCTGGGTGCCAGGCGGCCATCCTGGCACCACTGCCCTCCCAGGAAAGCATGGCTTTGCAGCAGCCCATGGTTTTTTTGCTAGCGAGCGGGACTTCAGCTTGTCCGTGCGGAAAATGCGGTTCATAATACCTGTATTTGTAGAGCATGGCTGCTTAATAACGTAAAACTGGTAGCTTTGCAGCAAGCAGTGCTGGTACTCAGAGCTCACGTTCCTGATGCTCTCCAGCTGAAGTCTTTGTCTGGTTTTGTAGCACTACCCGAAACCAGGAGGGAGCATTCAGAGGTGCCAAGCGAGCGCCCCACGCAGCAGTTGCGAGAATTGTCTGTAGCTGTGAAATGACCTTTCCAGACTACTGGGTCTAAAACGTTGAGGTCGTTCCCAAAACAAATAGTTGCAGTCCAGGGAGATTGGAGTATTTTAAAATGCGCCTCAAAGAGCCAAATGACCTTTACTGTTTCTCACTAAATTTAAAATGCTCTCCGGAGTCCTGGTAATGTGGTTAGCCGGAGAGGCAGAGTCGGGGCAGTGAGAGCATTTTGATGCCGGGTGCGTGCCAGAGCCCGCGGGATTAGCCCTGGCGCTTGCAGCAGGCTCAGTGGTGGGGAAGGGGCTGTGTCAGCCCTGAGGGGCGGTGCGCCTTTAGTCAGCCCCTTTGGTGAGGGCTGTGGGCAGCAGCTACACATTTTTTTTATCTGGCTTTAAAGGTGCATGTGCCAAAGCCAGCGTAACCACTTGGCCAAGGCGGTGGTGATGGGGGGTTTAATGTGACGGTGTGTGAGCGTTTGTGTAGCCTGAAGGATGCGTGCTTCCATGTTGTTTTTTTAAAATTGTATTTATGGCATTGGGCTTTTGTGTCTTAATAAACTATCCCCTCCCCCCAGCGAAGCTGCACACCAACCTGACTGAGGCCAGGGCTGCCATGGGCAGTCGCAGTTTAACGAGCAGGAGCAGGTCCCCATGTAGGTGAGCTGGCGCGCAGGGCAGCGGGACGGAAACTGTTCACAGGCTTTGTGTTCCAAGAACTGCACAGCCCTGTGACATAACACGGGGGTGTCAGTGTTCCTGGCGGCAGGGAAGGAAGGAGAAGGGTGCTGCTGCAATTCAGCGCAGCAGGGGCAGTCCTGGGCTACGCGAATCGGGGCTTCAGTTAAGCTGTGCTCCCGGCCTGCTGTGGCTTTGGGGCCTGCTGAGCCTCGCTGACTTGCGGTGCCCAGCTGCTGGAGCAAACATCCGTGGGGCGTTGTTCTCCAAAGCTGCTCCGTCTGCAGCTGGGGAGGCCGCCCCCCAGCTTGCTGGCCTTTGCCTGGCTCTCGGCCATCCTGTGTGCGTGGCTCACTGCGGCTACAGGGTGGTGCCCTTGGGTTTTGGCAGGGTGAGGGTCAAGCTCCCAGCGGCCCCCCAGGCACTGCTGTCTGCAGGGCTGGGGCGCAGGCGGGTTCAGGTGAGGATGGGGCCACCCCAGCCCAGGTGCTTTCCTCGAGCAGCACCTGAGGCCAGGACAGGGAGGGCAGTGTTGCTGGAAATGCTCAATCCCTGCGAAGAAATTCCACACGTACACAGAGGCGTTTTGTTTCATATTTTATTGAATTTCATTTATATTAAATTAAAAATATATTTCTGACAGATTCATGTAACAAAAAGGCAGAACAGTTTTCAAATTGTTCAGCTGGGATGAGCGTGGGTTGATGCAAGGTGGGTTGCAGTCTACATTTGTCTTAACAAACAGATAAAGCTCTACCCCAAGGACCATGAGGAGAAACTCGGGACTGCACACAGGGGAAAAAGTATAACCACACAAAAGAGAAGGAAGATCCACAGGCTTCTCCCCAGCCTCCAAACAAGACAAAAGGGGAGGGAAGGGAAAAAAAAGAAAAAACAAGAAAAAACATGAAAAGAAGGGAAATTATGCTAAAATATGTACCTAATATTAACCCAGGTCAGTAAGTATTTTAACAGTGTTTAATCCTCAATAGCTAAAATATGAGAAACGGAAGGTTAAATTAACATTACGCCACACACAATTGGCATACCCTACTGTGTAAGCAAGTGCAGAAAGTCTGAACACACCACAATAGTGCTAAAACACAGAATCACACAGAATGCCAAAAATGGTATTTCTAACCAAAACCAGAGGGTTGGAAGGGAAAGAAAGAAAAGGGGAGGAGCGGCATAAATCACAAGCAAATTACCTATATACAAATCAACCCTAAGGACAATTATGTTCCAAATAATGGTGTCCACAAGGAAAATAAAAGCAACATTATCCTTATTTACAAATGCGACTAGCTGTGTCTTTAACAAGCTATAAAAATACTATTCACATTTTCAAAGTAACATACAGTAGTTTTTGTATTTTTGTTTCAGAAAGGCAGCTAACTCTGAATGCATCACTTCGCACGAAATGAGTGTCTTCCCCAACATGCTGATGCTTCTCTTCTTCTGAAGGTACTTCATAAGGCAGAAGTATTTGTGTGTAATCTCTCTGCACTGTAAGTAAGCACACGGAGAACTGCCTACAAGCCCTCCCCATCGCTGCCTCTTGCCTGCCTCCTGGCAGGCGGCTGTGCAGGTTCGGGAGGTGCTGCGAGGGTGCACACCTCCCTGCATCGCCTCCCACATGGGGCCCAGCCTTGGATTTTGAGGGGGGGGCAGCAAAGTCGTCCTCCGAGCTTGCGAATTTGAGCCTCACCAGAAAGAATATGTAGTTTGAGACCACAAGGTCAGGAAATATATTTTGGATCCTCTTTTTAGAGAGAGACTTCTTTTTCCCCTCAGTTTCCCCTCCATACACTACGGCTGCTACCTCTTTAGAAATTCCAACTTACGATGTTGGGGAAATTTCAAAAACTGGGCAAAAAACAGGTTAAAACCATTGTGAATAATGTATCGAATATGCACCCATTTCCAACATTGAAATGCTGTTAAAAAAAATTGTAATTCATGTTTTCATTGATCTGCATTTTCTTCTCAACATACCCCGCCATGAAGACAAGTACCCAGCAAATACCTTCAGTCCCTGCCTCCGAAGGAGCATTGGTCGTAGTGCATTCAAAGTTAGCTACCCCTTACACAGCTGCTCAGTTAATAATCGACCCATTTAACAGCAGTACCAGTTTATGCTACATATGTCATAGTACCTTACCTCAAAAGAACGGCATACATATCTACACTTACTTATAAAATACCATTCACAGTTTCTTACTGTGGTTATCCCAAAAGGGTTGAGTCTTCGGAGTGCTATGGACAATACAGTGTTTTATCCCTAAGAGGGTTCCAAAGCCTGGGCAGGGCATGGGACGGTGGCACTGCGGTGACAGCCGAGGCTGGATGTATGCGCGTGCCCTGGTCATTAGCAACCGCCCTGAGCCATCAGCAAGAGGGTGCTGTGCAAGGTGCACCTTTGCCCTGGTGGCTTCATTCATGACATGTTTGGAGCACAATTTCATGGCTTTTTTTATTGGGGAGGGGGAAGAACTGGGATGTAACTACTCACATGGCATAATACCTCACAAGTCTCTCTTTAAAACCCCTCTACTAAGGTTCAAAGCTGTCTCTCAAAATAATTAAAAAAAATGTAGCAGTGACTCCTCTCGCTTCCCCACTGGGGTAATGTCCCTCTCATGCTGCCTCCTGCCATCTCAGCGCTGACTCTAATGGGAGGATGCCTTGAGTGGGACAGTCTCTTCAGCCTGGCTCTGGTCAAGAGGGGCACTTGGCTGCACTTCAGGTAAGTCCCAACATGTCCCACCACTGGCAGTCGGGCCTTAACACCTGCCAGCTTCCCCAGAAGATGCTCTGCACTGCCCAAACCTACACACTGATCCCAGGTATCACCACCGGGCAAATGAAGACAGCCTTACCTTCAGTCATCTCCCCGAGATCAGTGAGCCTACCAGCATAATCGAGTACTAATCCACAGAGTGGTAGAGGAGTAAGACGTTGTGCTAAGTCATTTTTGGACATTTTAGAGTGGCGCTTCTAACCATGTAACTTTGTTACTTATTCCTGATTTGAAAACCCTGTTTGTAACAGCGACCGTTTCTACCTGCATAACACTTAACAAAAGACAGAAGTGAGGGCACGCTCCAAAGAGCAGAGATGCAGAGGCTGCCCTGGTGGACGACTGCGCTTCCTTGCATGTGAGGAAGTGTGAATGAATACTGCGGCCACCCAAGCCCTCCCCGTGCACAGCCTTGGCTTTCCTGAACCCAAATCCAGGATGTGTAACAACAGACGAGCTGTTCCGTCAGCAGCAGAGTTCTACAGTCCAGTGTAGTGGGAACATTACAAGTGACAGATCTAGAAATGAACAGTCTTTTCATGTTACTGCAAGAAAAACATCTTTTAGAAAGCACTCGCAGAAGAGAACTCCGGGTGATGCTGTCTCCTTTGAGGTGATCTTTAAAAGCCAAAGAGGTTACTGATAAGTTGAGGCCTGACTCCGGTTCTTGATAAAGCCTATTTTCTACCAGTCCCTCTCACGCTCAAGAGCCTTCAAACCAGATGAACACCTACTCGAGCTGCTTAATTTTTAAGTCTGATTGGGAAATCAGAGTGGAAAACCTGATACTCCAGTTGTGCAGAACAAAGGAAAATCCAGCCCAACAAGAGAGTGATGCCCCTGTACACTGAAGCAGATGCCCCAGCTGCCAGTCTCTGGGGTGGTGACATTAATTCCCATTCCCTCCCACTGAAAGGGTCAGCAGACAGATGTGCATGCCACAGTGTCTGCTGGTTTCCACAGAGAGACTCCTGCCCAGGGTACACAGGGCTCCTGGAAGCAGCCGGGCTTTCAGTGACCCTGGGAATCGCATGACCAGCAACTGAGTTCTGACTTGTGCCGAAGCCTCCTCATCTCCTGCGCAGTGTAAGAGCCCACAGAGGTCCTTCATTCCTTTACACCATGACCGACACCTACGCAAACCACCCCATTAAAAAAAAAAAAAAATTTTAACACCTGAGTTTCCCATGTAGGTCCATCCTCAAAAAAAAACAGAACAAAAACCACCACCCCCCCCAAAAAAAACCACCCCAAGGCTTATTTCCAGACTCACATCACAGCTCGTACTCTCTACCCGTACTGCCCGGCTCCACCTGGCCGTAGCAGGTAGTGATGAGTCGGGGCCACACTGGTCTTCCAGAGCTGCTCTTTTCTTTGCCTCACGGCTGGGACTGGTGGGGGCTGACCGCAGGGGAATGCTCCTACGCAACTCCCACCAAATCCTGACTGGAAGTAAGTGCTGGATCCACTGCATGTGTGCAGGCTGCCAGGCCCCAGCAGCACATAAACATGACTGCTCCTCACACAGAGTTTCTGGGCTTACCAGCCGCGGGAAGGAAAGTAACTCCCCAGTAACCCGGAGAAATGCATGAAATGAGATCATTGCATACAATTCCCACAGTAAAGAATGCATTTTCCACCAAATGAGTGGTACAAACCAGGGTCAACACAACCTTTTTTGTAGGAAGATCTCTGGGCTGAGCTTGAGGTACCTGAAACAGATCCATGTGGTGGCTCCTACCGCTGGTATGTGCTCAGATTTATTTCCAGTGCTACCTATGAGATATGACCTGTTTGAAAACAAGCTGGAAATACTCTGCTACATTGAGCAAATGGCCGTATAAGCACATCTCCTTAGCTCCTGTGCACAAAAAGAAAAATTTGAAAAAGGAAATAGTTGATTTTGGTCAATTATGTTACAGCAAATCAATCAGATCCAGCTTGCCCATCTGTTTGAAATAGCCCTCAGCTAGGCAGGTAGCATCCAAGAAAAGTATCACTGCAAGAGATTAGGTAAAATAAGCTGTTTTCTCTCTCATTTAGCACGTGTGCTTTGTGCCTTGGACAAAGGCTGATACACATGCAGGTATCTGCTCTTGAAAAGTTATTCACTGCTCTTCCATCGTGCATGCTATGGTAAGTGAAAGGAAAACATTTACAAATAGGTGTCTGCATTATAAAATCCATAAAAATTGACAGTGGTGTGTACAGATACCATTGTAGAACCAGAGAATTAATCAGAGCTAGAGAAAATACTTCTGCTGATGCTCTCACCTACTGCTTTGTGCTGACAACATGCAGTTTGTGTGTGGAAATATCTTTTTTTTTCCCCCACAAACCTGTGATTATTCCTTACAAAGCCAGAACTTCATCTTTCACAATATAATAGTTGAGTATATGCCACAATTTTTTCATGCATATTTGCCTGACTTCCTTTTTTGCAAAATAGCAGCTCTAACCACTAATGCAAATACACAAGCTACAGCTAGCCAGGTATTTTTCCTGATCAGATTGAAGAAGCCAGTATTGTTCTTAAGTTTTGCTGTTTTTCCTTTAGCCATGTTTAAACTCAATCTTTGGTAAAGGGACAAAAATCCAGTAGTTCAGAGGAGCTTCCCTTTCAAAGGCCATGCGCGCATTCATGGGTTGTGTTATTGTTACCGGGAGGAAGGAAAAGGTTAACCAGATGCTCGGCGCTACACAGGTCCGTCCGTGCGCGCTGCAACAACGGCCAACTATTGGCACAGCAGGAAACAAAAGAAACATTTTTGGCAACTGCAACTCTAACCAAAAGCTCAGAAGAAGAGTGGCCATCTGTTAAGCTGCAGTTTGTTGGGTTTTCCATCATCACACATTGCTGTGGTCATTGATCCATGTGTGCTCTCTGCTAGTCAAGACACATCGAGCACTGCTCAGCCTGTCTGCAGCGCAGGGCCCCAGCGCAAGGTAGCTCTTTCTGGCCTTCATGCTGCCTCACTTCAAGGAACCTCCATGTTTCCATGCTACTTAATATACTATATCATACCCACAGTCAACAATTAAAATGAATAAATAATTCAAATCATGTAAGAAATGTTAAAATTGTTAAAGAACACAATTATTTACATTTTGACTTTTTCTAACACCCGTACTACTTAATCACCAGAGAAACAAACAGGCCTTCACCTTCCTTTAGCAGCTACAGCCCAGCACCATCCCATCTGGTTTTGGAGAGGTGCGTACCTCTCCCCAGTAGCCTTTACATGCCCCTCTTTGAATTCAAACACAAGCTGCACCACCATTTTTTTCTCCATTAGGAGTTACTCTTGCCAGACCTGTTCTTGGACAACCTTCCGGACGCCTTCTCCCATCTACTCCACCTACCTACATCACCTCAGCTGCTTCTGCACTGCCAGGACATCCACGCTTCTGCGCCGGGCTCTGTCCTAAGCAGCCTGGCAATTGTGGCCCAACCTCCCAGACCTTTGCCCGTGCCCCAGATGACACTGTGAGCACTACCACCAGCAAACCTTCCAGGAGTGGGGTCTCCAGGACTTCATGCCACCCCTCTGCCACCCAGCCCCTACCCAATGCCTGCCTCTGTCTCCCATCACAAACCCTGAGCAGTAACAGGAGGGTGTCAGGAGGAGACGAGGCCTCTGGCACATGTAACGCGCACAGAACCATCGATCCAGCTTTAGTGCTCTGCGGGTCATTTTGTTCTGCCACCACAAGCCAGCTTGGTACCACCTGGCCCAACACCTATTTCCTTTTAATAGCTTCAAAGATCCGTACTTGCCCTTGCTGTTTTCAAGCTCCTCAGCTACGTACTGCATTTACAGGTTTAGTACCTGCCCTGCAGCTGGCTCGAGCTGGCCTGCACAGACGTGCCACAGAAACAGGCTGTTGGCAGAACCATCCTTGACTGGTCACACACACATCTGCTTTCCAGCTCCAAGCCTACCAACCAACCCAGGTTTGAAATCTCTTCATCCCTCTGTCAAGCTGACCCTCAGCCACCAAGATTTGGGTAAATATTGCATGTTTCTTATTCCTTCCTCTGCGACCTTCTGATTAAAGGTGGCAGGTTGTTCACGTGGCGGGATTTTGGAGGAACTCGATACCATTTCCAGACCACTGGTTGTTGATGGTTTTGTTTCCAGGCTACCCCAAAGATCTTGACTTATAGTCACTTATAGTACTGAAGTGCATAAACTGAAATACTGTTGTATCATTTAACACTGCCCTCCAACAGGTATTATTTCTTCCCCTTTAAAAGCTTTAATGGATAGAGACACAGACAGGTCTTCAAGGTTAATACTTAGTATGTCCTTAAGGTTTTCAGTGGGAACTAGGTATGCAAATGCTCTTACATACAGGTCTTGGCACATCGGGAGCCAGCCATCAGTGTCACTGGCCCTTTCTGCACCCTTCCCAGCTCCATCTGCCTCAGGTTGCTCAAAACATCCACAACTGTGGCTGAAAGTTATTTCCAAACAGGAGGAGGGCGTGTGTGCGGGGTGTCTACCTAAAAACTGAGGCTGATGAAAGCAGAACTAAGTGCAAGGAGACCGACGCATACTTATTTACATTTTTTGACTGAAATCTCTGCGAGTCATGCACGTTTTGACTTCTCAAACCTCGTATGCACCGTCTTCCGTGCCAGAGTAATCCTCCTGTTAGAAAGGAAGCATTCCGTACTGCACTGCAAGCCGGAGCAAGGCATTCTCCTCAGATCCCTTTCAGGGCTTGCTCCGCTGTCCTTCATGTGGCAGCAGTAAGAGCTGGTTGCCCTGTCACTGTATTCTCTGAAGCAGTCGATGCAATGGCCTCTCAGAACTGGTGGACATTGTTCCAAAGACTTGATTTGCTTCATTTTGGCATTTCCACAGTCATCCTTTACATATAATTCACTTTTTTTTAATTTAAAATTATTTTGTATTTTGCTGGTCACTTCCATATTGCTTCATTCAAAATCCAGAAAACAGTTCAAATAAAATCGGAGCTTAAGTGCAAACTAACTTTCCAGTGAACTGCTATGTGCGTTTTCTCCAGTCCAGTGTCTTTCTTCCAGTTTAAAGGACCCTTCCCACCACCACCCACAGAACACCAGCAGACTTCATGACCCATACTGAACTCTCCAGTTCTCCATCTTGTCCTCAGTGTTGCCTGACAGCATCCCCAACTACCTTCATGATTATGAAGAAGAAAAAGAGGGAAGAATTTGTTTCGGTCTGTTTATGTACCATATTCAGCAGGTATAAACAGGAAAACAAAGCCATTTACGTACAAATCTTGATTTTTTGGCCTCGTAGCTTCAAGAAGAACAGTTTGGAGGCAGGGTTTTGTTACTCATTTCTGAAAGGATTTTTCTGTTTAAAATGTTTGTCCTGTTGGCACATATACAAAAATGGTCATGTCATGCACCAGTTCTGAGCTGGAGTCTCTGTGGTTACGGGTATGGCACAAAATCATGGTGTGGCTCAGAATAAGGGTTTAGCCAGATGTTAGAGTCACATCATCATTTCTTGGAAAGCCACGATGAAGATCTGAACGATTATGAAAAGCCAGGTTAGCCATTTTCAGTTGCTGGGATAGAAAGTGTTAGAGAAAGAAACTGGATTCTCAATCTCAATTACTATGCTATCACACATGATATAAAAATTGTCCATTTTTCCCCCTAATGGAAACTGCATTGAGATTTCCAGGAATGCTGTACAGGCACTCATCAGTTCCTCCTGACAGAGACAGCCTCTCTGTGGCTTTGCCTGCGGTGGCTGGGTTGAATCACTGAGAACTAGCTTGACAGCAGGCAACACTGCCACTGGCCGTTACTGGTACTGTCTGGCTTCTCCGACCGTCTGACCCTTGGATCTGCGGAAAGTGAGAAACGCCAGGTTGTACACTCCTCCTTTCAGTCTCTTTCCTTCCTTTCAGGTTCCCAACCCAATCTGCAAATGACTCCAAGACATCCTTTGACTTGGAAATATCAAAAATGAGTGAACTGGCAAGAAGAGGAAGCTCATGGGAGAAAGAAAGGGAGGTAGGGAGGGGAGAAAGAGAAAAGGAGCGAGAGAAAGAGTGAGGCAGCTAGAAGGGGTTGCCTTTCCACTTCTGTAAGACCGCGGTTACTACACCACGGTATTTCGGTGTCTGTAGGGTGGCGGGGGCAGCACAGTGCCAGGCTTCAGGGAGAACTCGGAGAGGTATTCAGGATTCTCTGCCACAATGGGCCGGATCCGTCCATTCTGTTTGTAAAAGTATTTTGTGCTGTACTCTTGCAGGTAGTCCGGGTGCTGGAGGGTGCTTCGTGGGGGCAGGCTGTGATTCCAGTAGTCTGGGTTGTCAAAGGCCTTCTTGGCTTTTTCTGGCAAATTGTTCTTCAGGTACTCAGCGTTTTCCAAGGTGTTTGCAAAAGTGTTGAGGTACAATGGCTCGTTCACGTACTCATCCTCGGCTTTGGGCTGCCCGTTCGGAGCGTTGTGGTACTCTGGGTTGTCCACAGCTTGGAGATCTCCGTTCTTTCGTCGGGAGACGAATGGGTTCTCTTCCACTGGGTTTAGGTAATCTGAGGAAAGATAAAAAAAAATCCATCAGCAAAGAGGGTGAGCAGTCCATCCATGTAGCAGGCATCACTTCTATGTAACTATCAGGCTGCACCAGAAGCAGTTCTCAGACTCCTGCATCCTTCCACCCAGCCATTCCTAGAACTCCAGATGACATCAGGTGCTGACTACGTTGAACACAGACTTGCTAGAAGTGAAGAATTTTCAACGTAAACAGACAATATGGGTTAAAATGAAGAGCTGGGACCCTGGAAGATGGAGCGACTCATCAAAATTACTTGCAAAGCTGGAAACTGAACTACAGCTCGTGCTGAACCATAGCCCGTACCTCATCTGATCCTGGCCTTCCTGTTGGAGTACGATCTACAGAGCCAGACATGCAGAGCTACTTCGTGTCTGTGGCTGACTCTCTCCATGCAACCTTGGACATATCAGTCAAACCCTCTGCTCCACAGTCTCTCTCCATCCAGAAAGCTTTGTAGAAATCTTAGTTAAGCCTCTCTGCACAAAAACCATCCCCAAGGGCTAACTTCTAAGACAGCTTCATTTCTAATAGAACAATTTGCCTGATTAAAAACCTTCCATCCCTGAAGGAGAAAGGGTCTTGAAGCATTATGAAAAAAATGATTCAAATGAGTCCTGGAAAGGGTACAAGAGAATCTTACATTAGCTCCAGAACAGGAGCTGGAGCAGGCTACAGTTGCTTCTTAACACTTTGCTGTGGATTAACGCCACAAAAAATTGTAGCTGAATTGCAGGAAGTTTTTAAGGTGTATGGAAAGCAAGATGGGGGGTTGGGGAGGGACAAGAAACATAACAGACTGGCTGTCCTAGGTTAAAAATACATGTTTACTAAGGTCTCTCCCATGGTCACCCAGGCTACTGAGCCACAGAGCAATGGATTCTTTGGGTGTCACGTCCTGCCTCACGCTCTGTGTAACAAGGTCTCACTGCAGAACACGAAGCCCATTGGCCAGGGCAGGAAGGAGGTCGCTGACACGGCAGGTTGGCACGGAGGGAATGGCTGGGAGGTGAGCCGGAGACGAGAGCGACTGGGGCTGGGACTGCAGCAGCATGGTACATCAGAAGCATCCAGTTCATTCAAGGCTGGAAATGATCAGATCAAACCCACTTCCAGTCTGAATGCTGCCTTTTGTGTTGCATCTTAGAGGTTCCTTACAAAACAGGGTCTCTAAGCCACAAGTTTCAGCGAGGGCTGCCCTCTCAGCCTGCCTGTGCCTCACACGGATGCAAACACAAGACCTCCGTCTCAGTGGCATGGCTCTGGAGACATCTGGGTGCCCTGCCTCACAAGGAAGCAGGCCCCTACCCGCAGCTGCTGTGGCCAGAGGGCAAAGAAATGCCTGAGAAAGGACACAGGTGATGGTACTCCCCTTTCCCACGCAGCACTGCTGTTCTGCATGGAGATGAAGAGAGGGCGGCTGTAGTCCTCACTTCAACTCTGGTTTTATCCAGGAAGGGGCCAAAAATATTAAATGCAAATGTTCAAGGCTTAGAAAGCATCTTTTGAACACATAGCTTAAACTTCTCTGAAAGTGAAAGGTGAACAGGCACATGCACCCTTGCCAAGCACACTGTAGGAAATTTTAAGTGATGCCAACCAGTGTTTTCATCTGAATGCCCCAAGCGACAGAGAGCACGCAGCATCGTGACCACACCATGATATCCCTGAGTTTGTGCCCAGCAAGACAGGAAGGAGGTGCTTTCTCCTGAGCCACCACTACTGCTTCCCGGGGCTTGGGTAGCTCCTGTGAAGCGTTAGGCTGCTGCAGAACTTTGAGGCTACCTGGGGCGAACCTGTATGTGAACACAAGTGTATGCTATGCTGACGCTGAAACAAACTCACAGCATCAAATCTCTTATTGTAAGGCTGGCTGCTGAAGTGTGGAGCCACAAGTGCACTCCCATAATTGCTGCTGCCCTGGGTCAGTCCCCGGGCTCCCTCCATTTCCACCATGTAACACAATGTGGCTTCCAAATTCTGAAGCAAACCCAGTAGTTACTTGGCATTTATGTTTGCATTAATTAATTTCTTTAAAGCTAATGCAAATGTTTGAAAGCAAATTACTGATGACACATCCCCTTACAGCAAAATGAATGCTGTCATTATTTAAAAAGAAAGAAATGAATGAAAGCCAAATGGGAAGTGTAACACTCCGAGCTGGCACAAATCTAGGCAAACTTCACCTTCCAGTGATGGTCTGTCTCCCTGAAGCACATCATGTTCTTTCAATCCTGAACTTCCCTTGGGTATAAAATGCCAACTCTGTGTATTGGTTCTGCGATATGTTCAACATGACATTTACCAAGCACAACGCCACGAAGATAAAGAAGATCAATAAACAAAGCAAAGTGGAGACTATGGCTGGCCAAAGAAAGATCCTTTTCTTGGAAATAATCAATTATTTGTTCTTGGATAAGAAGTGTTTTTTTTTTTTTTTTTCTTCTTTTTCACTTCTCTTTCTTGTTCCTTCCCAGAAACAAAAAATGAAGGGGGAAATACCAAACCTGACATTGTGGCACAGTTCAGCTTTTCTAAGTAGAAAATTAAGCAAAGAAAAGGGAATTCCCCTGCAAAGAAATATTAACCAAGTCAGAATATTCCAGTCTTACTGGATTCGTTAATAAAACCATTTTTGGTGAAAAGCTGCCGATATAGAAAAAAACGAGAATGCAGTCAAGCTAGATTGGGATCTTCTCTGGAAAGACAAATTTTTACCTGTTTTAGGTTTGTCTCGCATCGGTGTCATGTACCCATCCTCATCCAGCTCTCCTCGGATGACCCGCTCAGGTATGAAGACCGTGGGATCAGCGCTGTACCTCTGGGTGCTGCTGTCCTCTTTTGCCAGGGTGGCCACTTGTTTCCGCAGCGTGCCGTTACAGCAGGTGTCTTCAAAGATCTCTGCTGTGGCCCCTTGAGCAACCGGGGCTTCTGGTATTATGCAGCCAGGAGCTCTGTATGGCATCGGCACTCCCTGCTCTGCAGCATAGCTGCCGTCTCTATACACAAACTGGTTCTGTTGGAAAAGGTAAGACAGCATGAGAAAGGAGGCTCCAAAGGGAGGCAAGATTCAACAGCAAGTTACGTCTGCAGCTCCTGTGGCTTTCCTGCCACATCTGCTCAATGATGCATTTCACCGGGCAGGAGAAGCTTCGTCCATCCTGCAGACTGCTGCGTTTCCAGCGCTGCAGGATCGGCAGAAGCACAGGCTCCGCTGTAGACCAGCAAAGCATCCACCTGCCCGGTGCTGCTGAGCTTCCCTCCCCTCTCAGGGAGGCACCATCACTGCAGTGAGGGCAGCAAGGAAGCAAGCTGGCTGGAAATGGGGCTAGAAATGAGGCAGAAAACTTGTCTCCTCCCGCAGGAGGAGGCTGGAGACACACAGCTGCAAGAGGTAAACACGGTTTCTCCTTTTCTATTACTTAGGCAACCTCCTCCCATGATTTCTGAACAACAACCTTAAACCTTATGGTAGGGAAATCTTCCGCAAAGGAGGCCGGGGATAGAGGACACGATCAGCTCCGAACTGTGTGTTCCCAGGGGGTCTACTTTTAGGGTGTCCCACAGCACCAGTCACATGGCCACCCAAACACTATGCAATTCCGTCAGGCAGTACATTTCGGGCTGGTGAGCTGTGTTCTCGCTGGCACCTCAACTCAATGCTTCGAGTCCACCTACCCTTCTGCTTGTCAGAAAGGGTGTGCAAGGAAATTTTGACATCATGACCTATAAATAGGAAGGAAAAATGGACAGACTCATCCAAGACCGTTTCCTAAATGCTTTTTCAAGAAATGTTGGCAGTCACTTTGTGTGTGGGTCCATGGAGCTTGAAGATTAATCCAGGCTGAATTCAGACAATCCTGACTGATGGCTTGCACACACACACACACACTGCATTCACTGTTGGCTTTCGAGCTGTTTATGTATGAATAAGGGGTTGGAAATGGAAAATAGGTAGTGCAGGCAGGAGGAAAACCTAAAGGATGATGGTTGAATGTGAAATACTTACTCCTGACATAGGGGTGTAGGCAGGAGGAGGGCTGTGTCCAATTTCACTCTAATAGGAAAGAAAAATGGAATGATGGATACATAAAAGAGATCACATGAATGAAACAAGTCACATGAGCTGTATGAGCTAATGGGGAGAAACATGCACATCAGATTTCCTAACTGAATCCAAAATTCAAAGAATTAAATGATGGCAAATGTCTCACTGATGTCAACAAGTTGTGTGCCCACCTGCCTCAGGGAGGGCTACCAGGTTCCCCTTGCTAGCTAAGTGCAAGTGCCGGGTTACACCTGCTGACAGCCATATATGCTGCAAATGTCTCCTAATTTTTGGAAAAGCAGATCATACAGAAAGAATGACAGACAGTGCACTTAATTTCAGAGAAAATACAGGGCAGCAGAAGTGCAGAAAGCACTAGCTCCAAGCAAGGTTTCCTTCCCCAGGGACAAAGCAGGAGAGGGGAGTGCAGGAGGGCACATGAGCCTGTCAGAGCTAGTTTGAGTATCACTGGGAAAACAATCCTGAAGAGCTCTAGTAAACCCAAATAGCACAGCATCCCGTGGACTGCCACGCACCAATGTCCCATGGTCCTGCTCTCAACACGTATCACCCTTTTAACGTTAGCTCTGTATCACATGCTAACAGATTTTACTGAGAGTTATAGAGGCTGTACATCAATGTCTCCACGCAGAGAGCATCATTTTGATACTGTTTTTTTGGAACCATCTTACACTGCGCCCTGTGGACCTTGAACTGCTGGAACACCATCAGCACAGAGGCTGTAGCTGTATCCAGTAGTGCTGCTCAAAACTGACCTGTTCCTCACTGAGGAGATGCTGATTTTTGGAGGAAAATCAAAATAAAACAAAGAACCTTTTATTGTCATGTGTTTTTCTTCTGCCAAAATGCTAATTTTTAGATTTCAAGATCTGTTCTTCACAATTACTTTGTTTCCCATTTTGTTTTAAAAACTTCATTTTATTTCCTGTATCTCCTAATTCAGGGAGAGAAAAAGCCAGGATTCAAACAAAACAAAACAGAAGGTCTAATCTTGAGACAAATGACTAAAAAAACACAAAAAGAAAACAAACCACGACCTCAGGAAAGAAATCTAACCGCCCTGAGAACACTCCGCTTCAGAAGACGCCTTATTCGTGAAAATCGGAAAATCTGTTTACAAAACCCTATCCATACCAAGAAACTTACCAAAATTAGAAGAAGACACACGTCCTCATAAAGACGGGATGCAGCACAGTCAACCTTTCCCTTATAAACTTCTTGCCAAAACATCAGGATGGAGGTGATGCCGACCATCTAATACAATGCCTTCCTTTATTAAGAAAGGGTTTTGGTTTAAGCTAAGTATCTGCATCAGGGAAAAACCTTAGAAACAAAACTTCTTTTAATGCTTGCTGCCTGCCTGTCTACAGACACTTTTCTGGTCATCAAAAATGTGCTCATTTGCTAACATTAGGAATATTCCCACAGCCATGTTCTTACTCAGATGTGCACCCTGTGTCAGAGTTATAAATGTGGTGGATGAGCCCTACTGAGGGATACGGTCTTCTCCACTTTCATGAAAATTCATCTGTATTTAGCCAAGCTATGACATTCTAAAAAAAGGCTCCAGGTTGCAAAATACAGAAGCGCAGGAAAACCTCTGTTAGCTGAATGTCTGCACCATCTGTTTGTAAAGCCCGAGCAGGACTCTCTCCATACGTGTTTTTCCCCAGGCAAACACGGTGCTGGAACGAAACGCAGGAGAGGAGCTTGTCTGCAGTCCTGGTGAACCCTGCCAGTGCCCACGGAAGAGCTGAGAGGCTCTCAAGGAAAGTGATGCTAGAGAAGCTGGCACCAGGTAAGTACAAGGATGGTCAGGAACCAGGGAGCGGTGGCCAGTGAGAGAGACTGGGAGGTGCAGGGAGAGAGAAAGGGCTGGCACGGGACAGGAAGCTGAGGAGGAAGGGAGAGATGGCTGCAAGACGTGACAGGCAGAAACCTGGACGATGCCCACCACAAAGAAAGTGCCCTCTAAGGCAGTACCGCGCCTGGGCAGTCCCAGTGGCAGAGAGCTTGGCTGGATCAGTCTGGAAGCTGCAGTGCTGCCCCATCTGTGCGTGGTCCCCTTGGAATTCCTCTAGCTGGGCAAGCCCCACTGTAAAACCTGTGACACAGGAGTGACGCTACCCTGCTTCCTCGAGCTGTTACAGCGCAGGTCAGGCCCCATCGAGTTTGTCCAGTAAGAGAGTGTACTCCGTGAGGAAGTCTCACCTGGAGATGGACATGGGGCTGCAGCACTGGTCTCTGGGGACAGTGACAGTTGTGACCAACCCCTCTGAGAAACAGGGTACTTACTTTCCCACAATGCCCCGGTGCATTCAAGTGTACTCACATCCGGAAGAACAGCCAAGAAAGGTTCACAAGCAGTGAAGGAAGAACCAAAGCCAGTGGTTGCCTGCCTGGCACTACCACACCCAAGACAGATGATGATAACAGAAGAGGGAACAGAAAACACTTGACCAGAAATCACTTTTCTTTTTTTAAGAGACCAGACATTGAGATCAGCAATACACATCTGGATACAGACTGTGCAGCAGGCTCATGAACTGGCAGTATTCTGCAAGAGGCTTGTTTGGAACAACTGAAAAGGTCCCTTGATACAAGGAACACTGTAGAAAGCAGGGATGCTCTGAGCAGAGGTCCTGTCACCTCTGATCCCTCTCACCTTTCTCTTGTGCCGCAGATTTACTGTCATCTTGTGGCAAGGTCAGGTTACACATGGGCGAGGTCAGGTTACAACTCAGAATGTGTTAGATAAATGGATAAAAAACATCCTCTGAGCCTGCCAGATACTACTTAGAAGTCCTACTGAAGGCTATAAGATGTTCCACTGCGGAAGACTTACTCTGTCTTCTCCTTGCCCTCCAACCTTGTATTTATTTGAATTCAGGGAAGCTTTCTGTCTACACCAAAAAGATGGAGAAGGAAAAGACTGAACACAGGTAAGTAGTAAGCTATGGTCCATGGAGAGTGGTGAGGATTTAGGCAAACTGATGTTAACAGACAAGATCCAGAGAAGAAATTCAAAGTGCTCACTACAGACAGCCAACTCTTATAACAGGGAGGAATCCAAAGCTCAGCTTGGAATCCCCTACCTCCTTGTAGAGTTTCCCAAGCTCCCTTCCCTCCCTCCTGCAGGCTGCAAGACTCCAGAGAGGGGCTTTGCTTCTCCTGGTTTCCAGGGTGGCTACAGACCTCCAGACTGCACAAGAGTGACAACAGCTGTGGCAATACTGTGTCAGTAGTGAATGCAGGACAGCAGCTCGCTGCTGCCCACATGAGAAGCATACATCCACTTTCCACGCAGACACTAAACAAGTGAATATAACCGCTCCTTTTCTGTTCTGTACTACACGTTACATTATTCACCTTTAATTGACATCTTCCTGTTTTCACAAAGGCACCCCCATGAATTTCAACGTGCAGTTCATTGATTATGGATGGTAAGGGGAAGGCTGCCTTGAACTACTTTTAGTTCGTGGCCCACAGCGATCCCTGAAAGGCAACTTTGAAAAGCAAGTCTCGTCAACAGCCTTGACTTTGACATGCGGGGCTATGCACCTCTGCCAGTAAATGTTTAGATAATTAACAACTTAAAATACTGTTCTAGGCTGGCCACATCATCTATCTGTGGGCATGCTTTGCTCCACCCTCATCACAAAAAGCTAAACCCACCACGCTATCTTGAGATTTTCTTGGCCGTGATTCTGACATTTAAATACATACTATGCAAGTATAACAACATAATAACATGCCCTCTTAGAATAGCCCTGTCCCAAGACATCAGGAGAGAACGGACTAGCATTAATGCAGTTATTGCTATTTTTGCTGATAAGACTCTCCCCAGCCAGTGACCTGCCAACTGAGATCACAATAATGGTATTTTCTTCAAGCCTCCCCTTTAGCTCTGTACTAAACATAGCTGTCCTGCAACAGCTTCTCTTAACACAGAACCTTACAGCTTGGCTCTTCTCAAAGCCACCTGTGTCTGCACCCTCTTTTAATTCTTTACTGTTTTCCCCCATGAGCTAATACCCTGTGGCCAACTGTTCCAAAAAGAGAAGGCAAAGAAAACAGCTGTGGTGCCAATTAGTGGGGCTGAAAATGTGATATAATTGTTTAAATGTCTTTAAATTGCCTGCTAATTGCAATGTGATGTCATCATTTTGTAGGCTTCCAAGATAAGTACTGAAAGCTCCAGCCAACTTTTATTGGTCAGTACATGAATCATACTGTGACCAGAAAAAACATCTGGATGTTAACAAGAAAAACTTAAATAGCTTGATTTGTATGTGTGATCCAGTTTACTTTGTTCTTTTTTTGTTTGTTTCTGTTGTTTTTGCATTTTAAACACTATCTTGAAAAAAGAGCTGATGTTCCTTTACTGAGAAGACCTAGGTTTTTGGATTTCTGATGCTGAAATGCTGACCTGAGTGATCACGATCTCTAGCTTGTTGTGATGGGCAAGGACTTCACAGCCTGGTTCCTCAAAGACCTCACTCCATAAGCCTCCTCAAAAAGTCTCAACTTGCACAGTTTAAAAAAATTTAAAAAAAGAGGACTCAATAATCACCCCCTTTTGATAGTGTAATATGCATTACATCTATTAGCTCCAGAGTGCACACATCCATCTACATTTAAACTCTACGCATCCTCCAGAAGGAGCCTAGCACTTTTAACTGCCCAGGAGCAGCCCTAACCAGAAATGCCCAAGATTTCTTTCTTTATATTACGTGATTGAATTTTCGGCACGAACATGACATCAAGGAGAAAAGATTAAAAACAAGCAAGTGTGGCCTAAAGCCTTTTTAAAGACCCTTTGGTATTAAACACCAGTGACATATCAGCTATTGTAACAGCTAATGCATGTGTAAAATGAGCCTTGATAAAAGAGAGGTAAATAACACTTTCGTGAATATTGGCCTGTGTTATTGCTTTCTATTCATTAATTTCATTTTCCAATTCCTTGCTTCTGAAGTCTCCCAGAAGTAAACATCTCCTCCTTCATAGCAGGGACATAACATTTTCTGGCTGCATATTAAACTGTAATGAAATCAAAGCCATGCTGGGTCCTGCTACTCATACTTATGCAGTTGTGTGAATGCCTGTCTTGCCTCTTTTCATTCGGGTCCAGCATCGTGCGTCGTGCCTGGAGGACGGCACCCAGGGCTGTGCTCCCCCTCCTGCCTGTGCCGCAGCAAACCCACACCAGCCCGACGGTGACCGTGGCCTCCTGCAGCTGCAGCCGGTGCAGATTTCAGCTGGAGGGAATGCTGAAGGCCAGTGACGCGATGCTGCTGTGGGACTATGGGCGGTATGGAACTATCACCAAGCAGGTGACAACTTTACTCTCCAGCAGGATCTGGCACCCCCATGACCTGCTTGCTAGCGCCGCCTCCCAGCAGCACCCTCACTGCTGCTGAGCTCGTTTTCCCTCAACCCACTGAGATGTGCGCACGTTTGATAGGGCTCCATAATTATTACTGTTCCTTGTTCTTAAGTAATATGCTAAGCTCACGTGACTGAAAAACTTTTCTTTACTAAAGGAAAGGCTTCAGTAAAGCGCACGTACACATCTAAACCCAATCAGACCGTGCTCCTGGTCACAGGAACACGCAGCTCCCTCTCACTCTATCTGCCCTCATACACAAAAAGCACCAAACCAGAAAGCAGGAGTAAAACACTCCCGCACTCTCACTCCCTACAAGTACCGTCCAGGGGCATCTCGTGGTCCACGCCGCAGGCAACTCAGTGACCACCTGTTTTGATTGAACTCTGTCTGCACTTAGATATAACTCTCTTTCCTCCTTACCTGATCTGAAACCAAGTCAATATCCCAGCTCAAGTCACCAAACTGCAGCCTCCTAACATAGCGGGCTCAGCAGATCTTGCTGCGAGCACCAAGACTGCAGCAGTTTGCCTGGAAAAAGGACAGCTGATTTATGCGAGTGGATCTGAATAATACGCTGGGGATGCTCTGGTGGGGCTGCAGGCAGAGCATAGCACACAGAGCCTGTGTGCTATGCCACCAGCCCTGAGCAAACTCCAGTTATGTTTCAAGGGAGCAGCCTGGTATTTACAACTGATCTGAACTGAAATCCAAATAAGACCGACGACTGCAGGAGAGCAGCCACCTCTGCTCAGGAGCAGTCCTGCTTCCCTCTGACCGCAGAGGTAACAGCTTACTCTGCCCTGCCTCTGAGAGCAAACGTGTGAGATGAAAATCAAAGGCAAGAAAAAACGTGTACCACGAGATCATTGTGTAATGCTGCACAGAAATGAAATGTTGTTTGTATAGTAATGGCTAGAAGGCTTTGCAGACCTCCGGAGATTTCTGGTCCTAGCCCCTGCTCAGAGCAGAGCCATATATAAAAGAAACTTGCAGCTTGGCTTGACAAATCCTGCACAACACTCACATTTGCCCCTGCAGAGTCACAGACGTTTGTTGCTCCACCAGCACTCACTGCCTCCTCAGGTCTGGAGGGGACAGTTCAGGGAACCTTTCTTAAGAATAAAGTTTTGCTTCCTGGTGTCAGAGCAGCACCGAGCAGAGGCAGGAATGCCATTATATGCAGGACAGCTGTAGCTTACCCCATCAGAAGACTCCCTTGCTGGCAAAGAGCTGGCACACACACAGCATGGATAGAGCAACCTGGTGATCCCTGCGTGGGGCCTGCAGGACCTTTGGATGCTAACACTCTGTGTCTTCAAGCAAGCCTCAGGGCACATGTAAAACTAGATCTGTTGACTTCTACAGGAACAGACAACTATCAGCTTCTCTGTCACACCTATCCTGACCTAGAGAGCACTCGTGAGACTATGTAAGCTTTATAATTTATCTGCTTTTTCTTCTGAATCAGGAAAGTATAATTTTGTACAAGAGTTTCCCACCACTTCTTCCTAAGTATGGGTAAGTCTGGAGCAGTAGGCAAACAGAGAATCTTCGGTGATACCTAAAAGGATTGCTATATGCAGGTATGGTTGGAATAAATTCTGCTGGGAACACTAATGTCTGTTGGTTCGTTCATCGTCATGCTCCTTACCATGCCCCCACCACAGAATCCCGGTGAAACAGGCACTGCTCAACTGGTACGCGAACAGGGATCGACTGAGGGGCTCTGGGCTGTGAAGCTGTCACTTCTTTGTAGCACTAGTGGGACACAAAACCTCAGGAGTCTGGCATTCCTCATGCTCTCTCCTCTGTCCAGGCTGGGCTCCTGACTGTACTTAAGAAAACTCCCTTCTCCACTGGGCTATGACTATGAAGAAAAGTCCCCAGGTGAGACAGCTTGGCACTAGGTATTGGTCATCGCTGGCACCTTGCAGTATTTCAGCATGCAGAAACACCATCATAAGATACTGGAGACACGCATCTTCTGAAACTGGTTTGGGATGTGTGTGTGTGTCTCTCACATCAGTTTTCTCAGGCACACAAACAGAAGTATGGCCTTAGCTCAATGGCTGCGAAGTCCCCCTGGGGATCGATGAATCTCTGTTGCAAGTTATGAATTCCGAGCCACTTTTCCAGCATTACCCTTTTTCAGAATATGGGTAAACATTTGAATTTGAGTATTTATGCACCTCAAGTACAGACAAGAATGTAAAGCACCATTCTGAGTTAGTTCCCATCTCTCCTATCTGCTTCTTCCACAACCAAGATTCAACCCATTCATTTCAGATCAGTAAGGAAAAAAAAAAAAAACCAACAAAAAACAGAAGAAACAAGGAGTCTTTTCTGTACCTAAGTTTTTTTTGCTTGACGTTTGTCAGAAAAAAAGGTAAGATGTGCAAGCAGCGTGAGCTCATAGAGGCTGCCTGTATGACGCAAACGTGCCGGAGCATGTCTGGGCACTACGGTGGGTTTAAGACATTCCTGAACTTGTTCAATATCAGTACAGACATTTCACTGGTGACCTGGATTCAGTTCAGTACTGATTTAATTAATAGCTGCAGATGACTCATAGATGACATCTGTTTTCAGACTTACAGGTTCTTTTAGAGCAGACCACGCGCAGTGAGATGCCCAAATTTCAACACAGCGTTCTTTGAGTAATATGGTATGGACTGTGAACAGTAAATGGTACAAATCATAAATGAAACATGCCTAACATTCTTGGCGTAGCGGTATAGGTACTGCACAGACTATTTCCTGTGCTATTACTGAAAAATACCAGACATTCACCATCCTTTTTCTGTCTAAAACCTCACCAAGTAAGGGAGTCAGAGATCAGAAGACAACTGATGAAAATAATCTGTTAAGAGATGCATGATGTGGCCACAAAATTCAAGTTTCCAAGCACACTGACATGGAAACACAGGTGATGCTCTGCCATAGCCCCACCTCCTATACCTGGGCTGGGAATAAAAGCTGTGTCCTGCTGTATTGCATCAAAAATCCTCCTTGGAAATCCCCCCATCCTCCAAACCTCTGAAACAAAGCTTTGTCTGCCTGAGCTTCAGAAGGGTTCGCAAACAGACTTTGGCTGGCACAATCTATAACTTGACATAAGCATGACACAAGAGTGAAGATGCAAAAATTTCTTTCCCCTGCTATTTTGTACGAACGCACTGTGAGTGCCGAGCAGACAGGAAAGCAGGAAGAGAGGCAGTTTGCATGTGGTCTATCCTTCCCCTTCAATCTCTTTTACTCCCATATCCTTCCTGTCACCCATGACTAGTTTTCTGTCACTCCTTTTTT
>VXAL01014432.1:734756-891428 GCA_013399475.1 Chauna torquata | reverse complement strand
TCCTTTTTTTTTTTTTTTTTTAATACATACACTGAGACGTTTTGCAGTAAACAGCGCCTTCTAACACTGGGCCAATTCCCCGCCATTTGGAAGAGAGGACGTACCATTTCCTAGCTACTCTCACAATTCCCTGGGGGAGAGAAGGGTCCAGGCACTGCTCCTGCTCATACGCTGTAGCAGCTGCCCAAAACAAAGGAGCAGCGGCAGCTCCTTCTCTGTACAAACCTCAAGCTCCAAATCCCCAAACAGGGAAAGGACAGGGAACGGGACTTTATACCCCGCAACAGGGCCATGATTTGTGATTGCGACATGGCAGACAAAAAAAAAAAAAAAAAGCACAAAAGAAAGTTGATGAGAAACACTCTGAGCAGCAGCCCCCTCCTATGCTGTGCACTGCATCGCCATCTTCCCCAGTCTGTTTTATACAGTAATCAAAGGATATTCTGAGCCTCTCAAAATGCCATCAGCCCTCATTGAGAATGAAATAGAGCACATCTCCACTGAAGCCGTTACAGCAGTAATCATTACAGCGTGCTGGCCTGAACAGGGAGCTCTTACAGACAAAGATGGTTTTTAAAAATAAAATAAAAAAGCCTCCCTAAAATCTGAATAGAAACTTGATGATAATCTCCCAATTTTATTATGCAAGGGGGAAAAGAAACCCATAATTGTGCACTCTTGGTCTCTTATAGTGAAGAATAGGCTTCTTGATGAAATGCTGAGTTGATTTAGAGCAGGGCTGAGGTTCTGGTGGCAATAATACTCTAGAAGAAATAACCATCCAACTGATTTGGATAAAATAATCATTTTTTTAACATTCTAAATCTAAACTTCATCTGTGCCTCCTCCCACTTCTCCCCACCGCATCTTTTGGAGAGTCTTTTTATAGCTGCCATCATTTTTTTTCCTCCCTCCCCCTTCCAAACCACAGCATTTAACAAGAAAGGCAGATTCTTTACTCTGGCTAACAAAAGGAATTTTAGGCTGTGTTGGCATGTATCCCACCGAATGTATGTTTAGAAAGTACAGTATTTGGCACAGGATGCTCCTGAGTCCTCCCGTCACCTTATGCTCCAAGCGTTACCACGCGAGTCCCATCACCGTGGGACTCTGTGGATGATGCTCTCCGGCTCCTGAGTCCCAACTCTTGTGGGCAGACAGGTGTTTAAATGACAACTCCTTGGAGCTTTGCTAGGTGCATTCCCAAATCACAATCCCTTGTATCTTCAGGTGTGGTTATTGTTTTAACAAAAGCACAAATACGATTCCACAGAAGCGGACCTTTTTCACTAACCATTTCTGTTTCGAAACCAATCACTGAAGGAAAATTTTCTCCCAGCTCCCATAATTATTTCCTGACTCTTAGTCCATTTTTCCAACTACTAAATTATGTAGAGTTGTTTAGTTTGCTTTTTTCCAAGAATGCCTCATCAGTGCAGTGTAGAAATATTTATTACTTATTCTCTTTATATCTATTGACTTTTTTTTTCGAGAAAGAAAATGGATCAGCTGTGAGCTCTCTTGACTGTTAACACAGCCAGCAGCTATTCATGGATTAAGCAGATGCTGCCTGACTTTAAACCAGTTTATACTGAAGCTCAGTAAATTTACATGTCATACATCGAGGTCTGAGGCAACAGACAGCTACTGTCTCTTCCACTGATTTCACTGAGTGTTGACTTGCAGTAGGTCTCACCAGGAGTACTGTGAGCTGGTGAGTTGTTTTCAAACATGTATTAAATTTGTAGAAAGGATACGTTCAAACCCAAATGCCACCCAACACTTTCAGATGGTCTGACTCTTTATGTCTGTATTCAGGAGCCTGAGTTTGACAGGAGACAGCTAACACATTTAAAAATTCCTGTTTTAAGGCACTTGACCTGCAAAACCATGAGGCAATTTAAGAAGTTGGTCCTGATAATCTATTAAGGCTGAGAAGGGCTTAGTCCTTGAGAAACATCACTGATTTCAGCTGGCCTGGCTGCAAAGTAGGAGACTAATTGCCATAAAACACTTTCAAAGATTTCTCTGTGAAGAGCTGGGCATCATCTATTCTTGAATCCTCCATATAAATTTTCTTCCTTTTTCCTCTGGCAAAGTTAGCAAGCTTTAAAAGGTATTTAAATACCTGTACTCTAAATATATACATTTTGTGAGCAGCTTTCCTTTTTCATGTGAACTATTAAGACTGAAATAATTTTTCATCTAGTATATTTTACAGTGTATTTTTGCATGTTTATTCTTCCTACTTCATTCACCCTGAGCAATGAAATGAGGCTGACTAGTGCCACTCTGGTACTAGTCCTGCTTTTCATGGGACAAAAGTGGCCTGGTGCTATCTACATTTCCAACAAAGACTAGAAATAGACACGCTTTACAGAATACTTCCCAGAAGAAAGTTACAGTAGGTAAAACATTTGTGATGGTCAACTAGACGCCAACAAAACACTAACAGTTACAAAGAACTTCGTAATGGAAAAGGCGGAGCACAACAGACCAGAGCCTCCCACCACCATGATGTCATTAAAACTTAGGGAAGCAGAAAATGGGAACATGAGATCTTCCAAGAGAGCTTGGTGGGACTTCAAGAATTACTCTGAAGATTCGACAGCAGCAACCGCAGTATCTGATTACCGCTGTTAACTAGACCCTACTAGGAAAATACACAAAATGTAGTATTTACTGAAAGATATGCAATGGATTCATACAGAGCTTGAATATTTCTAATGAATCAAGCAGTTTTTCAAGAAGAAAGAGAGCTAATGCAGACATAGTGTCAACATAATCTTCTGAAAGGCTATGAAACCCTTTGATACAATGGTTAGTTAATTTGCAAGTTTATCTGTTCTAGCACTGCAGAGTTCATTGCAACACTTGCATAAGGAAGAGATATCCTTGCAGAAAGGCAAAAGAAGAACTAGTACCATTTTCAGAAAGTTTTTGATCACTTTTTCATTTTAAGAAGGAATTAAAGAAATTGGATAGAAAGTTAAAAAAAAAAACAAAACCACACACACACAAAACCCAACCTGATGCTGCGGTAAGAAGCATCAAATTTAAGGAATGATTTGGTTATTATTTTTGGGAAGATACTGCAGAAGCAGATGGATGGCAAACAACACAAATAAAACTAATAAAAAGAAGACATCAGTGCTGTTCTGCCTTAACAACAAACACGTACAAATGGTGCTATCCTACTCAGCCCCTTAGGCAGAAGAGATTTCTGGTAACTGGCAGCTCTTTAATCTAGCACGAAAAAAGTGTGTGGTGGACATTAAGAGGATCCAAACCTTGCTTAAGAGTCAGTGTTAAAAGCCCAGTGAGACTCTTCTAAACTGTGATGTATTTTCCATCTCAAATGACACAATCAATACGATCTTTTGAAAAGACAAACTACACCTCAAAGAGCGCTTCTGCACTTGATGCGGAAATTAGGAGACAAAAGTTCCTGGCTGATGTTATGCCAGGAGGTTAGACAAAATACCTGTATGGACCACCTAGCCTTGATACCTCTTCACAAGAATTATCTATTGACTTTGTGATGAAGGAGTTTTACTGCTATCAGCCCCACATGGCCAGGATGTGTCTGCAGAAAGAGCACGCTTGAGAGAAGGATCAATTAACTGCTCTTCTTACAGAAAAGAAAGTGGGGACCAGGAAGACACTGATTGCTACCAAAGCCCTGGACACAAGGAGAATCACAAACAAATCAAGATTCCCTCCTGCCGCCTTCTTGCCGAGAGAAAAGAGGGCTATAACCAACTGCCAGCTTTCCCCACCAGCAAGGACTAAGTACCTCTCACACAACCTCACCTGGACTGGCACACTGGGAAGCGCCCCTCCAAATTCTGACTGCTCTCCAAAACCCCTCCTTCAGCTCTAACTGAGGAGAGTGGTGCCTACAGTCCCCACCTTCCAAGTGTGCTGTATTTCAGTCTGTAAAGGAGGTTGTATTAGACCTCAGATCTGATCTTCTACCCTTGCAGCACTGCAGGTACCTAAGAAATTCAGCCCTGTTACTTAAGAGCCTAATTAAAGCCACTGAATTTTGGTAGCCATCTCGTTGGGTAAACAGTCCCCGTTGGCCATGATAAGCTGTGGAAGGGAAGATGCCACACTGACATGAAATGCATCTAAAAAAATCACTAACAGCCTCCACCTTTGCAATCCTGTAATTTGAAAATGGCTACTTTTCAAATTTAGAAACCAGATCAATTAATCATAAAGGTAACTTCTTGCCCAGTTTCTCTCTGGAATGATCTTTTTACATACAGACACGTACAGATATTCAGCTGTGAGACATTACCAGCCCTAGCGCTGTGCCAAGACTGCTGGAATGGCATACCAGACACTACTCAGGGAACTAACACCTGGCTTTTGGCGTACCAGACCCTGCTGTGGCCAAGCAGAACAGTCTCCCTGGACATACGAATCAGACCCCTCTCCTAAGAAACTAGCTTGATATTTAATTGCAGGGTTGGCAGGCATTCCGTAATATATAGCGTATGGAATAAAATTACAGAGATAGCATCAGTGAGTAATAAACAGTATAGACAGTCTTCAGGAGGAATTAGCCAAGGATTTAGAGCAAAAAGCACCACTGGGTACACAGAGTGCTTTCTGTATTAGTATTATCTCTGTGCACACAGGACAGTACTTGTTACAAATACCTGAATGAATCATCTAATGGCTGTGAATGTAGGACACTAACTGGGGTACTGTGCTCCTGGAAACACTGCTGAGGATTCAGCTTATCTCTTAGAAGCACAGAGCTTCTAAAACGGCATGTTTCCAGAATATCTCTAGACGACGGAAAACAAAAGCTGGAAAAACGCGAAGAGCTGAAATTGCAACTGAAGATTTCGGCTGCCACGACAAAAATTCAATTTAGCTTAGGATGCTAATTTTTATTTCAAAACTGGATCAGTCTTGGGATGGACTTCGTAACACAGGGCGCTGCTAGGGGCTTAGAGTGTGGGCAAGCTTCTGCTCCTGGCAGCACAGGTCCTAAAGTGATGCTGGTATGAAGCCAGTCTGGGCGTGATGGAAGTGCTGAAGCTTGCACCTTCAGTAAATCTCAGTAATCCCTGGATGAAGAAGGATGTGACACTTCCTGCGGAGCTGAAACTCACCAGCAGGTTTCCCTCTTTCCAGCCTTCTTTCTATGGGCTGCAGCTCTGTGCTATTCACTCATATCCAAATAGCTCTCACATGGGAGGGAAAAGGCAGGTGCTGCTTCACGCATACCTCATCCAGCGGTGCCTCTCCCAGGGAAAAACTGCAAGGATTTAGGACCAAGATCAATCTAGAGAAACTTCAGCACTTTCTTTAGAAAGTAAATGCCCTTTTCTCAGGCCTTTGAAGCCTCAGTGTGAGGAGGCTCACAATCACTGCTTTCTCACTGCAAACTTCTGTCCCCAGCTGTGCTACTGCAACGCTCAACTACAGCCATCAGAGGAGGAGTACAATACCCTGCCACTGCTCCTTCTTCACTGAAACGACAGTCTGAACAACTAAGATGGGAAATGCAGTATCTTTCAAGCTTCTCGTCTCTGAAAGTGACACGAAGATCATGCAGCTCTCTGTGTGTTTTACTTCACCAAATTGCCTGGCAATCTCCCCATAAAATTTAATTTGCAAGATGCAGTGAACACAAACTACCTAAGCTGTATCAATTCATTTGGCATTTATGGCTGCAGCGGTACCATAATGAGTTTGTGTTATATTAACATTCACTACACCAAACAAGCATAAATCATAAGCTATCCAAAGGAAACACGAAGACAGACAAAATCAGACAACTGCAGGTAGAGAGATCGGACCGCACGTCAGTTCTTTGTGCCTCCTGCAGCTGCTATCCACTGGTACTGAACTACATACAGTAAGCGCACTACTACCTTACAGGATCTACTGCGCATTTTGTTTCAAACCAACATTAATCTTCACTGGAAGAATAGTTAATGTACCAAGAACCTGAGTGCTTTAGAAAAATACCACACAGCCTTCTGTACAGAGAGGACACAAATGTACTACAGCCAGAAAAAAATCTCTCTACAAAGGAAACCAGGAGTGCAAAGATGCTATGGGGCTTTCAGTGCAGCCCCAAGCCTCTCCAGCAACCTTGTGCTGTGGCCCTCCTGCAACGTGCATGTGCAAGCCTGTATGGCAGTACCAGCAGTGCATTTAAGAGATGCAGGACAGTTAGCAAATAAAACTGAAACTTAAGCTAATCTGAGACACTAGACCAGCCTCTAAATTAAAAAAGTTAATCCTGTTACAGGACAGAAGCCAGTCTGCAGCGACTCCAGCAAGTTCTATTATAAATCAGCTGGATGTTCCATGGCAACTTCTTTGCACATCTCTTCTTTCTGCCTTAAAAATTACCCCTCTATAAAGAAATTACCCCTTCTACAACAAAGAAAAACACTACAAAGATGGCACGGGTGCAAAAACAGAGAGCTGAGTGAGCTTTCTGTCCCCCAGCTGCCCTCTGTGAGGTTACCTGGGTTAGAAAACTTGGCTCAAAATCTGGAAACCTTTGGCAAAGGGTAATTCCAGATTTAAGTGTTAGATTGTCATACGATGCCAGAGAAAAATTCCCAGCAGCAGGAGTTACTGAAGGAAGGATACAGAGTTGCTACTGTCATTAACTTGAATCGCAAAGCAAAGCTCCCACTAAGTGGGACAAGATCACAGTCTCAAACCAAGATGGGAAACTGTGAGCTGCGACGAGGAGATGTCACATCAAGAATGTGATGGAGCCTCTCTGTGTGGCAAAAACGAAGGCATGGGGTCTCTTTCTGCAGTTCTGCTGACTTCAAGGGATCATGTGTGCAAGCTGCTACAACAGTGTGGCTGGAAGTTAGACAAAGGCTGTGAGAAAGTTACTTGCATTTTCACACAATAATAATAATAACAAACTTCTTGGCTTGCTTGCCGTGACTACGCCAGTAAGCGCGTCGGCTACCCTGTGTTGCTGTAAGTGATAGTACTCTGCTGTGTAAAACTAAGTAACGGTGATTTACAGCAGTGCGTGAGCGAGCAGCTTTTGAAGGTAACTATTGTCATTTCCTTCTTTTCTCAGAAGTTGGCAGCAAAGGAAAAAGAACCTCTCCAGAGACAGCTGGAAGTAAAGCCGACTTATTTCAGATCAGTGTCAGCCCTAAAAGCTCTTGTTGCAATAAAGGGGAAGTTTCTTGCTTATTGCTAAATCATGCATCATTCCCCTCTTCACTGCCGTCTGGCGATGCAGGAAAAGTGCTGTGTGAATCCGGCTTAGCCAGTGGGACTACAACCCTGACTCTTCCAGAGACTCCTCTAGTCTCCTTGCCTTTAAAAACAGTAGCGATTTCCTTATGAATTGATCGGATATTATTTAAGGTTAGCTTTTGTCTTCCTCATTCCAGAAAAGCACTGCTTTCCTTGGCAGAGGTGAAAGAACATCATGTAGAGTACGATCAGAGCGAGAATACTGACCTGGTTTCAACACCCCTAGCTCCTTCGCTTACCTCTTCCCTGCCACACGTGCTGTAATCAATTCAGACCAGGGTGTGAATTTGGAACTACCCACACTACAGAGAAATGTCCAAAAGGATTCTAAACCATGAGGAATAAATACCATCACTTCAATGAGACTGCATTTAGTGTTTCAAAATGTGACTTTCCACTGAAAGAAGAAAATAGAGACAAAAACCCAAACAAACAAGGGAAGTCCCTAATTGCTGCAGACATCTGATGCTTGTGCGAATGTCCTTGCATCACTAATGCCATTTCACCATTTCTTAGTTTTGTGAAAAGGCGTAGCATCTAAACTGTTAAAAGAATAGAGCCAAATGCAGCACTGGGCACAGGTCACAGCTGAGGACAGGGAACTCAGGAGTGAAAAGGAATTCAAGAGTCCTGTACTCAGGTCCCACCTGCAGAGAACTCCTGTGGTGCTGAGGCATTTAGGACAGGATTCATTTCACCAGACCTCGTGCACCAGGTCTGAGACCGCTCTGGAGCTCTCAGTAGTCAGCAGATAGAGAGAGACACCTCCAGAAAGTGACTTATCCCACTGTACATGTCCAAAGCATGCTGCAAGCATCACCCACTGGATGTCTCGGTGAAGACCTTAGATTGTATCGCTATCTTTTTGACGGTTACAGTTAAGTGAGCTGAATTCCACCTGAATCCTCCGTGTGCCTCATTTATCCCTGTAAAATGAACAGCATTTCCCTCCCTAAAAGGGATGTTACAAAGATCAACATGCCAAAATCTGTGGTGTTCTCAGCCAAAACACATGCTTGTGAAGGCGGGCCCTGAAAGCATCACATAGAACAGGGAAGGGGGCTGGGTCTAAAATCTGGCTTGAGACACAAAAGCAGCATTATCTACATACTCCAGATGCCCTCAGTTACATCAGTGCCAACCCTGTCAAGACGAAAGGATTGCAGGGCCAGAGAATGAGAGCTGTGTACTTCCTGGCCAGGATGGTACACAACTGAGAAACAACACTGCTTGACTTCACGAGCTTCAGCTGTGCTTTCAGGACAGGCAGTTCAAGTTGAGCCTTTGTTCACCCAAAGCTGAGCTACTAATTTAGAATTCACTTGGGCACAATGAACAGGGAACCCAGTGACAACATTTTTATAGTCACTCTCCTTACAATGGAAGCTTCGAATTCCCAAGTTAACTCTCACCTATGTTTGATTAGTGTACTTAAATCTCCACCCATGCTTTTATAATAACCAGTATTTTCTGTCAGAGCTCGCTCTTACCCTGTTGGAATCAATTCTTGTCCTGGAAGTGTAGATTGGAGGAGGGATGTTGAAGGCCTGAGGAACAAGATACTCTTCAGCATCCATCATATCTTCCAGGTCTTCTTCATCAAGAAGGTTTTGAAAGAACTTGCTGTCATTTGGGCTTGGGAGTTTCATACGATCGTCTCCCTAAATAGGTTGTATGGAGAGAGGAAAACAGCGAAGAGATGGATTAATTTCCCAACAGGGAACCTCAGTCTTCTTCATGCCCTGGCAGCCAGGCTGCAGGGACCACACATGCTGCTTTGTTTGTTCTAAAGCACCACATCCACATCATTTGTTTTGATTTTTTTTTACGGGGAGTATGACGACAGAAACGGAATAACTGCATAAATCAAGCAAAGCCATTTTTTCTGGCGTTCTTGTGATTGAGCTTTTATTCTTTCTTCTCTCTTTTTCCTATACAAGCTCAGTTTCTGACCCAAATTCTGTCAAGTCCTGATGTATTTTGTGAAATATCTCAGCTATTTAGGCTCGCATGTTGGGGAAAATAACATGACAACTGCTGTGTTTGGATGTTTGCTTTATTTTCATTTGTATTTTTAGGGACTCGGGGGGCTGAATTTTCCTCTCATCCATATGGAAAGTTCTGCAGAAAGTAACAGAGCTGAAAGCAATAAAAATCAAACCGGATAACAACAGCAACAACACTGATAAGTGTTTTTTACTGAAACAGCATCTACAAGCTTTAGAGGCAAATCAGGGCTGTGCTTTGTTTGGTGCCATAAAACATCAGAAAAGGCAGCCCATGCCCTAAACACCTAACAGCCCAAAGAAATGACGCTACATTTAACTGCATGGATGAAGAGTGGCCTCCCCCTCCTCCAGAACTACTATACCATGTGTGGAGTCCAGCAGGGGATGACGGCTGCGCTACAGCGTGCATACAGACCTGTTTAAAAGCTCAACATCAAACTCATGATTCTTGATGGCCTCTGGGGTAAGGGGGAGTCATAATGGCAGAGATACCGGTGCAATGGAGTTACCCTGGTTTCTCTTCAAGAAGTACACAGCCCGTATTGCCTGCAAGGATCACTGGAGAAGAGGCCTCCCAGGATGAAAAACCAACTAAACTATATATAGTTGTAACAAGTCAGGGAAGGGCAGGGGAAAGGAAGGAAGGGAAGAGAAATTTTGAATGAGGAAACATGTCCTACCTAATGAAGTATTTAATCAGTCTGATTTTTTCAGACTCATTGTTTCACTTGTAACAGCTGAACCTACAATTTAACACAGTGGGGAATACCACAGGAGAAATAAAGCACCATAATCCTTCTTGACCAGCGTTTTACTTTTCAAATGTATTTTACTTCTCCTCAAGCTGTAGGAGAGTAGTATTCGTTCACACTGTGCCATAATACACCATGAGCAGGTTAGCATGCCTATACAATGAAATGAAACACTGTGTGGTGAGACTAACACTAGCCCCAGAAGCAGTCAGGAGGCATGGAAGTGGCACCCTATACTCCTGGAGAACCTTCAGCTAGGAAGTCTTATCTCAGCGTGAAGCTAAGGACCAGCTGGATTTATCCCCACACTGTACTCCACGATATGGAGCAAACATAGCAGAAGAGTGTAAGAGTACCTGGGTAAAACTAATTTCATGCTTTGGTCTCTGGTGTTTCAATATCACCCTACTTTTTTTAGTTTTGCTTCATTTCCATTTGCACTGCTCACACACTAGGACTATCCAAGGACCTTACCGAATAGATGGATTCATTTTCTGTGGCTTGAGCCTGAGTTGTAATAAACACATACACAACTCTAGGCTTCTGCAGAATGTGGGAGCAAAAGGAAAAAAAAATCTCCACACAGGCCTGTGCTCAGGGTGTATACAACTCTGACTAGATTAGCCACAGATATGGCTATGCTGGTACTGCCACGGTGCCACAGTGTAGCTTCACGTGATGAAATACATCGGTGTGTGTCTTATCACACACCCTGTGCAGCACCACAAGCTGTACAGAGCCAACACAGCCTCAGGAGGATACAGAGGGAAGTTCCTCTCTAGCAAGAGGCACCAATGTGACACAACTCTGTCTTCTGAGAAACCTTTATGTTTAGGCTATGCAAAAAAACCCTTTACAAGCTCAACAGCGCAGAGAAGTTACTTTTCAGGATAATCCCCTGAAATTTAGCCCAAGCAACTGCAGAACCATGCAAACCCTTGCTCTAAAGTAGGTTCACTGTCCACCAACAGACAATTTTTTTCCTCCAATTTCAGGAGAGAATGCGAACCAGTCAGCAGCTTGCAAAGCCAGATCTTGTGTATGTGCTCACAAAAACAGACTTAGGAAGTGAGTTTCAGGTGTTTCTCCTAATTTCTGAGATACTGACACTGGCTATTCTACTTTGTTATCGTATAGTACTACAGCCACTGCGTTTGCTTTAAGTTCAAGAGCACCCTGAACTTGCGAGATTCAAAAGCAATCCCCTTAATAATAAGGTTTGATAGGCAGACTTTTTTCTTTTCCCCTAATGCTGCAGAGTTGCTTACCTGAATTACCAGGTACCTTTGAGGGTCTCGAGCCATTCTAGAGAATTCAGCAGCCAGCTCCTTGAATTTAGGCCGACTGTCAGCATCGATCATCCAGCCTGGGGACAGATCAAAGACAACAAAGTAAGCAGTTACTTGTCAAGGAGAAAAAGCATGCAGTTTTTAAAAACGCACAAGTTTGAAGTGAAATGATGTCCTTGATAGTTCTTGCCTAGAGAAAAAGATACAGGAAGGAGTCCAAGAAAACTGGAAAGGTGGAACTCTACGATGCCTCTAAAATGCAAAACATCTGGTCCTGGCTAGAGGAGACCAGATGTTCCACACTGCAAGGATTTCTTTATTTCCTCTGAGTTCCTGTTCTCCATCCCCAAAATAAAGTCAATAACAAGGCCTCGTAATTTTCTTTATTTGCCTTTCCCATTTAGATGTCAACTCTGACCGTCCTTCATCAAGGATCTGCCCAACCTCTAATATAATTAATCCCTGATCTCACCTGAGCCTAGTGGATTTACTACAAAGTTACCGCTAAACACATTTCCTTTAACTGAACTACTGTTCCACAGTGGCTTACATTACAAAGAGCTATTTGACAGCTCTACAGGATGACTGACCCCCCATCCTGCCTTTCAGGTAATTCTGCATTCATGTATCTGCATCATTAACACAGACCTCACACAAGGCATTAGAAGCTACTTTAATTGTGCAAGGGTGATTCTTTGGTTCTTCGTTCTCCCAGAAACACTCATTAGGAACAACAATTCTCAATCCCTTCTAGTGTTTTCTGCAAAATAAGCAAGCAGCATAGGCAGTCACCAACTGCAACTAGTTTATCTCAGTGTCAGCTTTTTCTAATGGAAGATTCTATCAGCAGCTTCCCAAGAACATGTTCTCATTTGCCAGGGAGGCGAAACGAAGCAGGCCTTATCCCCTTCATAGCCCCTAACTGCAAAAGTGACCAAAGCAAAAAAAAAAAAAAAGAAACAAAAAAACCTAACAATTAATACAACTTATAAAGAAGCATTACAGGACTAAGTCTGTACATCTAGCTGTGACTTTCCATCTTCCAGAGTAGTCAATCTGCTAGGACTTCCTTTTTTCACTGAGAATAACCTCTTTCTCATTAGAAATCCTATCAGCTTGAATATTTTTGCATTTGACCAAGATGAACCCCTTTTACTGTTCAGATGATTTCCCCACCTGCATGCACTTAATGTGAAAAGGTCCATGATAATTCAAGCAGATTTCCTCTCTATTTCCCAGATCTGCCTGAACACGCTAATTGTTGTACGCGTGGTTCTGCAACATCTATTCTTAAATAATAAAAGAGTACTAGTGTACTAGTCTCTTTCCTGAAGTCACCAAGACATGGTTTAAGTATCTGGCTTCTTCAGTAAGACTCACGGAATTGTATTTAGTGTAGGAATGGAATATGAAGGAGAACCCATCTATTAACTGCTACTACTAACAACTCGGTTCTAGATCACACTTGAGACAATTGAGTATCAGCTGTCCTCCTATCAATCTGTAACAGTAACGGACAGCTGATGTTGAAAAGCAAATCCCTCTCTACATCCCTATCACAACTATCTGGCTGTTGTAACTCAAGGGGGTGGCAGGCACCAGGCAGTGTTGGTGATTCAAATGTTGCCCATTTTTGGTACGCAGAGCCTGAATTACATTAAGCCACACTGAAAATTCTCCCACAGTACCCTGAGTGCCTGATGGAGTCATGTTATTCCCCAGTCTCTGAACTACCCTGAGAACAGTTCTTTATAGCATATGGGCAGTTCTTTATTGTCCTAAATTTTGACATGCATCCAAAACCAAGCCAACCTGTACTATAGATGTGGTGTTCAAATTCACCAGCACTACTAAGCAGCGCATAGCTCAACACTTTAACAAAGGCTTCGGGTAGGAAAAGATGAAATTTTGCATATTTGAAATGGAAACTTCTGGATTAGACGGGCTGTTCTCACTATGAGGTTTATGAACTCCTAGCAACTCTGAGTCTAACTGTATTAGAAGAGGCTTATTTACCTCTGCTAGTGTTATTTTCTTTCTTTCAGTGTTCTTGTGTACAAAGCAAAAGAGAAAGGTCCATAGAAGATGGATGAGATAGCTGTATGTTAATCTCACTTAAATTAAGTAAGAAACACCAGAGAGATGTCCCTAATTCTTTTTAAATTAGAAGCACACCCTTGGAGAATACAGTCACTAGTGTGGGTATCTTGGAGATAAAAAGGGTAGGAAGAAACCAAGTACAAGTTGTTTTCCTTTTTTGCTAAAGTAAAAATATCCATAAATTATTACACTGGAGTAAGAATGATAAATCTCCTTTCTGTATCATTTCTTATATTAATTTTACTTTTTATTATTACTATCACGATCACCAATCCTTTTACTAACAATAAAACATTTATGCTTTCTTTCCTCAATATTTGGAACCAGCACTTCTCCTCACAACCTTCACTGGCTGAGTCTCCATGTACCATAATTATGTTTAAAACTATCTTTTTAACATCAAAATCAATTGTCATGGAAATGACAAGGGTTTACAATAACAATGATACAATTTTGACTTCACAGCAAGAATATGAGATAGCATCTGACAGTAATAAGAAGCTAACTCAACCTTTCATGGCTGAATTCATATATTTTGCAATTGCAAAAAATGTGCATACAGTATTTAAATGGAATTTACAGTATCTTGGGAAGCTTTTGTTTTGAAACAGCCTGCACTATTACCCAGCACTGTCAGAGACTACAGATGCAAATGTTCTAAAACAGTGTTCCTCTCTCACTGAGCAGAGAGATATTAAAAGCTACAATTACTTACATTTCACCATCACCATATAAACATCAATAGTGCAGATTGGAGGCTGGGGCAACCGCTCTCCCTTCTCCAAGAGGTCAGGGATCTCTCGAGTCGGGATCCCATCGTATGGCTTTCCACCAAAGGTCATAAGCTCCCAGATAGTGACTCCTAGACAGAAAACAAGAGTTAATACTTGAAGTCATACTACTCAGATTGCTACCCAACTTCTTACAGCTCAGTATTGTGGTCCAGTTCTGGACTGCAATCTCTTCTTCATTACCAGGGTCTGTAAAAATACTTGAGTTTGGTATACCATTTAAGAAGTTCCAGAAAATGGTGAAATGACACTTAAGTGTTAAGCTACAAAAGCAACTTCCCTCAACTTTATTGGCATAAGAAGCAGCATGATAGATCTGAGGCACAAGAGAAAGGTCTAAGACAAACAAATGGTGGGAAAGTAAACGGCTGCAATAACAAAAGAATGTATCTTGCTCTTTTATCATATCAAAAGGGAAAATGAATAGCTGATGTACTCTACTATTTTAAGGTGAAGAAACGCAGATGTTCCCTAACTTACAGCATCAGTTTCTCATGAAGGTACAGAACTGAATAGCATTACGTCATTGTCTTTGCCTCCTAAGTCATTCACAGCCACTTGTATTATTATTTTTCCTTAAATCACCTTATGGATTTGAGTTATGATACTGCTGTGCTTCAAAACCAAGATTCTCTTTCTGAATAGCCATAGGATTTTGGCATCAGAGCTAGAAATAAAGGTCATATATCATAAGCAACAATTTGTTACCAAACAAAATCTTCAATATTGAAAATGCTACTTTGACACCAGTTTCTTTCATTTTGTCCTTATTTTTATTGCAAAGGTCATTTAAAACATGCCTGCAGATCAGTACCCATATTTTGACAGCTGTCATACTACTGCAAAAAGCGATGGGCACGTATAAAACGTATTTAGTTCACCCTCATTCACCTCTTTGCTGATATTCAATAACTATGACTTGTTAATTCTTCTTGGTTTTGTCCTTTCTGATTATACATATTCTGGGTTTCCTGCATTTAAAATGAATTTCATAAATGGAGGCATATTTTTTCCTAAGTGATACAGATTGTACAGAATTTAAGCAGAAAGAGCAACTTTACGTGATCAATTTAATTCTCATATATTTTTCATAGCTGAATAGAAGAGGGCAGCTACCCTGTCACAGCAAACAGTGTCTTTTGCTGCTACCCACAGGTAGAAGTGAGTAATGAATAGAGTTATAGACCTTTTTGTTTCAAAATGATATGGCAACAGCAAATGCAAATAGGAGTCTGCAGCCCTAGATACATTCCACTTACAAAGGTGTGTATTATTTTATTAGCAATAGCTACATGAAATAAACAGGCTGACAGCTCAGCACATGTGGCATAGCAGCTCATCTGGATAACAGCATTTACAACATTAAATGAACATCTAATTTCTCAAATGTTATTTTTGTGTGCGTGTGGAGTCCGCATGAGCTGATCTGTCTAACCAATTCCGAAGTTATCTGTGAAATTAAACCTATGCTTGTTTTAGTTAGCTTGGAGAGACTCTCTCTTTTTCCTTCTTTGTCTTGTTATATTTGCTCTGTATTATGACAAATTCCCTTTTATCTGACTGTAGGTACAGAAATTCCCATAAGTCTGAAAACATTTTTTTGACATTCATGGCTTTTATAGTTAAGATTTTCAAAGGACTGCTGAAATTATGACCTGTAGCTGTATTTTTATGAATCTGTGGCTAAGCTGAAAGAAGCCTTCTTCTGTCATAATAATCAGCCAAACTTCTACCACACCAGACCTTACACAGTCATCCCAGTAGGGACATCATGATAATGTATTTTCGTGAGCAGAGAAGTAAGGTAGGAGACAAGTAACAACTGCTGTTTAGCGTTACACATTATTAAAAACAAACAAACAAAAAAAGAGCAAAAACCACTGGAATTAACTCCTCAAAGAGAAGAGTATATCTGTAACATAGTAACACAACTTGGTTTAACGCATTACAAGAGACATATTTTTCAACTAATCACATGAAGATTTACCGTAGCTCCAAACATCACTCTGATGGGTAAATTTCCTGTAGTGTATACACTCCAGAGCCATCCATTTAATTGGCATCTAGGGAAAGACAAGAGAAACATAACCTTAGAAATACAATATTAAAACAATAAAGCTAGATCGTGTTATGTAGAGAGCAGTTTCCTCCTTATTTCCTCTTTCAAGTGCAATCTTAGAAAAAAAGCAGCACTACCCGACACCAAAGGAAGTGGTTGTCCTTGCCCTCTAGAATGGACCTTGACTCACTGAACATACGGAGGTGAGAAATACAATCCAGTTACCTGCAGAACTTTTCATACCACCCAAATTTCACTGATTCAGGTATAGTGGAACAACTCGCTTTTTCATCATGCCTGTGTAAAGCTGGGACCAATGCAGAAATTCCATCCAATCCCCTCTAAATGTGAAGTGCAGCAGAAGGTAGAACACAGAAGCTCTTCTGCTGCAACAGTTTGCAAAACCTGGCTCTGCTATCTTGATTGCTCTCTAATGAGGCTAGTTAATAATGCAATGTCCATAATACTTCACAGTCCACATAATCATCATCAGGGTAAACAGGCAACAGGGAGGATTTACTGTGCTTAATTTCTAACTTGTAATATTCATTAGGAACTTAGCCTTCCCAACTGTCTGTGTCATTACTGCAGTGAGAACTGTTGCTCCAGAAAGCAAGTCAAAAGTCCCAAGATAGCCTCTGGCTGTGAATCATCAGTGGGGGGAGCTTCTCTCTCTCCTGATAGAAAAGGCTGTGTTGGCAAACACAAACCTCGGTTTGGAATTAGGGTTCTCTCTCTGGAATTCGTGTTAAGATCAGATTCCTGGTGTTTTCTATTCCTGAGCTGGGCCTTTGAAGCACAGTCATGAAGTCCATTAATTTCTAATGAACAGACACTTAAGTGCATCTTACCTGGCATGGACTTGCATGGGTTCCCTCTGATTTGGAACTATGGAACATGTAGTGGAATAAACTAAAGAGATACGTAACTGCACGCAAAATGTGAACAGATGGTGGGTGTAAAAGCAGAGGATGTGTCTTCGTTCAAACCCTTATGAAAATACCTTCCATGAAGTTGACTAATGAACATAACCTATACAGCTACAACAAAAATAGCACTCTTTTAAAGGGTGGCTTAGCACTTGCAAAGACAGTTCATCCTCCTCCACTAAATTCTGCAGAAGTGTATTGCTTTCATTCCTATTAAACATGATTGGGTTGTTTCAAACTGGAACAACTGCTAAAGGAGCAAAGCTGCATTGTTCATCATGGGATAACTCAGCCTGGAAGGGACCTCAGGAGGTCTCTAGCCCAACCTCAGGCTCAGAGCAGTGTCAGCTGTGAGATCAGATGAAGTTACTCAGGGCTTTATCCAGTCCAGTCTTGAAAACCTCAAAGGACGGAAACTGAACCAAATCTCTCTTAGCATACTTACAATATAACGTTAAATTGCAAATGTTTTCTGGATTTAACAGCATGTTTCTCTGGAACTGGGAAGTGACATATCTGATGTGTAAATCCGGCTCCAGAATTCCCAGAAGCGTGATTGGCCTCAAAAATCCAAGACATGATCTAACGGCTGCCAGGGAACAGCCGGTTTGCAAGGACCAGCTCATTTTCTGTCATTCACTGGCTGACGGAGGCAAGAGACAGAGAAGAGGCAGAGGGCTTACTGAAGAGGGGATGAGAGAACTGAAGGCATCAAGGAAGAACATCCAAACTCCACCTTCCCTGCCAGGAGGTCTCTTTACTGGGGGAAATGGGTAAGCACTGGTGACTCCTTTCAATGTCACTTACTGAAACGCCAATGTAACCCATGCAACAGCTGCCAGGGGCAGCGGCCACACAAATAAGGCAGCAGCCCATCTAGGAGAAAAGCACACAATGGCAACAGCTGTTTTTCCCAGACAAGGGCGTAAGTGAGCACAGAAAGACACAGATATCAAGTACACTGAGAGCAAACTGAACACTCGGGAAAAGGAATGACAGGAGAAGCAGAACCCCCTGGGATTTTGTGACAGGTTGAAATGTGGAATTTCAAAATGTTGAGGGAGCAGCTGACATCAGTACGCACTTTCAGCCTTCTGAATTTTGTAATGCATTAATCTGAAAGCATTAAAAATGGAGTGAGACACCGTATGGAAGTTCTGCTGTATGCTGAAAAGTAATATGGGAAGATGTCTGGTTTCAAAATTATCCTGAAGCAAGCTTTTTAGTGGCCTGACATTCAGCATGGTATTAGAGACTTGAACTCAGATGTGAGAAATAGCATACACAGGCTCTTCCATGGTGACGGAAGGGGTGGCTCATCGCTGAGCATACGTAAACTCTCATATGCTATAACTACAAGCATGGTCTGTGGCCTTCCTTTTTGTTTTCTGGAAAATAACCTGCTTGGGAAACTAGGACTTCAAGTTATCGAGGGCCCACACTGACCAGAGAAAGGGGCTTGGCAGAAATGCCCTAGAACATTGGTCAGTCAGTGAACTGACTTCAGAAGTCTTCAAAACAAGATACAGAATGGAACTTATGAGCAAAAACTAATTCTGAGTGTGGAAACTGTTCTGGTGATTTTATTTCTGGACCTGGAGAAGCTCACTGAGGAAAAATGAGCTGCTTTCACGTGTACAGTTCACTCCCAGAAGACAGGGCTTTGCTAAGTCACTGACAGACTTACGAATATATAGCCCCCTAAAGATACACTGTCCTAACAAGTAACTTCTGGAGATCTTTAACAGTGTGATACATTTACTTCCAGACATGTAAAATACTCACCTTCCCTCCATCAGCGTTATACTCCTTCTCATCCCCCTCCAAAAGTCTGGCCAGGCCGAAGTCAGTGATCTTCACATGGTTTGGTGATTTCACCAAGACATTACGGGCCGCCAAGTCCCGGTGGACAAGTCTTCTCTCTTCAAGGTACATCATTCCCTGAAGGACAAAGAACAGTGAAATAATCTTAATGATCCTACGTGTTTTTGTTTTTAGAACTTGTAAGATTTAGTTCCCTTAATACTAGTCACAATAACAAAATGGCCTAAAGGGCAGAAGTTGAGCATTGCCCTTGCTCTGAGCAGGAGGTGGGATTACACGACCTTAGGTGCCTACCATACAATTTGCTTAAATTGGGAACTGACAAAGAAAAAACAAACAAACAAACAACCATTGATATTTTAACTCCAGCAAGTTTAAAATCTGGAAAGGTGAGACAAAGAAAGTATTACAGCCCCTGTTTTTCAGACAGGAAATCTGAAGACCAGGAAGATTAAGTGACTTAGCCAAAGCCCAAGAGAAATTTGGCCAGACTGGGAAACAATCCCACATCTTTTAAGTTCCAGGCAAGCACCCTCAATTCAACATGAAGCTTCTTACCATATGCAAATGCTTTAAGCTGGACACAAGTTTTCAGTGCCCTGACTGGATTAGAAGGAAAGCAAATCCTTATTTCATGGGCTGCAATCCACTTGCCTTTTCACTCCCTTATAATTTTGCATGTAGTACTATAGTAAGTCACTAGATCAATAGCTGGTTTTTGTTTCGTTTTTGTTTTTTGTTTGTTTTTTTAAATGAACATGTACATTCTGTTACAAGTACTTCTGTTAACAAGCCCATCCAGCTGCCTTTAAAGATAAGGTAATATATACGCATACTGCCTGGGCTTAACCTTTTTCTTACTGGCATGAGAAACAAACCATCTACCATCAGTATGGAAGTTTACATGATGCTTTTTGACACTGAGATGAACGCCGCAGCTTGGTCTTACTAAGTATATGACATGTAAAGGTTAGCCAGGCAGGGTTACAAGCCCATAATTTTATTAAAAGGCATTTATGACATTAACCATCATTATAAGAACCTACAGATGAAATTACACACTTGACAATTACCCTTAAGCTCTCTCTTAATATATTAGCTCTGTACACTATATATGATAATTTTAAAAAAGCCGTTGTTGAATACCGAAGAGATCATATTAGCCTGTAATACAGACGATAATTCACAGAGTCACAGGTAGTGATTAAAATAACCAGATTACTCAGTGTCATGGGCCAGATTTTATTCCCTTTAACAGTGTAAGAAGCTCACACGTGCCTATCCCTATAGATACTAGGAAGACAAGACATATGAGTAAGCCACTGCTCATGGTCACCAGGCCAGAATGTAGCCCTTTACTGACTGACCGTGGATGTCTTTACAAAAAGCATCAGGTGGAGCTCTGAACTGCTCTGGTGTTTAGGTGAAAAATTTCAATGCAAACACTACTAAAAGATTTGAAAACATGTGGGAGATCATTTGGCACAAACACTACTTCATTTTCAATGTTGTAGGCTTTGCAACATGAAGGTGGTTTGAAAGGGGACACAGAGACTCTTTGGCATACAGCAAATTGAATTATTTTTAAAAGCACTGCTAGTTGAAGCAAACACAACCTCTTGCCAATTGCAAATCAATGCTCTTGCTGGTGAACATCAGATCTCTAAGTCTTTGAAAGCTTAATGGTTTCTGACATCAAATTAAAACCTGTCGGAAAAGGACAAATAAATCTCAGAGGTCAAACAATTGTGAGTCACACAACAAACACATCATGAAACCAGAGGCACCACAGCTTAGCAAAACAATTACCAACTGAAGAAATCCAACCAGAGGAAGACCGCACAATCAAACAGCAACCACACAGGGTAACAGAGGAACGACAACCACAAAAGTGGTCCCATAAAATCCCGACTGAGAATTCGTATGAGTCCTGGTTTCACATCTCTGACGCCAAACAGTAACCAGAAAGGGCTTCAAGGCAGTGTCAACGTTGCTCTTAAGAAGTACTCTGGGAGGCAGCACTACCGGAGCACAGCGGCCTCCTAGCCTCATGTCCCTGCCTCCCACCCGGGGGTCCTGCATCTTTCTCTGCAACAACGGAGCTTTTCCCAACGCAGCAAGTCTCAAGGTGCTGCTTACACTTCCTTTCTACTTAGTTTAGGAAAAAGCTCAAGTTTTTAGAATTAACAGAAATACTTCTAAAACATCGAAGACTTGAGAGAACTTCCAAAATCCTTATTTGGTCAAAATTCTCAGTAATTCCTCAAAATGAGGGGAAGGAAAAGGAAAGGTCCAAACTTGTAGAATGGCACTTGTGGGCAGAACCTGATGAGGACACAAGACCCCGGAGAATCTGACGAGAGAATTCTGTTGAGATCAGAATATACTGGACCCAAATAAAATTGAAATTTTTAATAAATTAATTTGTACCTATCAGCACTGAAATTTTATGAAGATATTGCAGATTTCTTTTGGCAGGAACGAAGAAGTAATATTTCAGTCTTGTTAAAACAGATGGCCTCTGCCAAGGCCTACCCTCTTGTCTTTAGCTAATGATGGCAGGAAGGGATGGTACGGTGTCCAGAAACATCCTTCACTAAAAGAGTTAAACAACCAAACCCTTAACCATGCCTTCTAATTTTACCATCTTTACAAAATTTATTTCCGAACTTGTCTTAAACATGTAGAGTAACACTTGAGGATGTTTCACTGTTTATTCTACTCATTCATTTCAATCTTACACTATTATTCAATATTTTCTTAGTAAAACTATATTTTATTCAACCTAATACCACACACTGTTGCAAACTAGAAAGATTTCTGATCAGCAACCTGAATACTGTTCCTAACCAATACCTGGTTTTCTTTTTCTGCACACGAGGGTAGAAATAGCTGTCTGTGTATGATCATCCTTACAGTTTACTTCACCTCTGTCATACAAGCTTCTCAGGGCTTTTTCCCACCTGTGCTATTTGCAAAGCTAAAAACAAGCTGTGCAGGGCTGACAGCTACAAAACCCTCTGCGGGTCCATGACCTGCAGAAATGTAAATGCTCTTAGGAATACCCTGTGTGACGTTTGATTTTCGTGATATCCTATCAACAAGTTCTAACGATGGATGGTGTAAACGTAAGAGAAAAAGTGTATCTATAATCGTTTTCAATAAATGAGATTATACAAGCAGAACGAAAACAATCTAAAACCAGGAAGCCTACAGTATTCACTGCAGCAATAGTGTCAAAACATATATTATGACAAGAATCATCATTTGAAGGCATTTTCAAACCTGGCAGGAAAAGTGCTCTACATGTATCTGTAATCTTTTTACAAGACACACAGATACGGCAATGAAAAAATACCGTCTGCATTACACAGCTGGTGCCACCACCACCCAACAAGCCCATGATCAAATACCAAAAGGACGTTCTGTGAGTTACAAGTATCCTTAGGCCCTGACAATGGAAAGGGATCTGTTTGTGAAAATGACACTTCACAGCCTAACCAAAAGACGCTATGCTGTGCCATTTGCAGTGTGATCTGCAAGGCTGGAGAAATGAAGCTCCACTCACCACTTGGTATGCCCTAATTAGAGCTATGCAGATCTCATAATTATTGAAGTATAAAATGTCCAGACGGTAATAAACGTCACACTTCACTATACGTATCAGAACATCCACAGCAGAGTGGGACTTTTACGCTGAAGCCACCAAGAGGAAAAAGTTCAGCATTAAGCCATTAAGGACCCGTTGTCCCATTACCTCTGAGCCCAGATTCATCTCACAGGACCATAACAACCAGCCATGACCCACCCATCACTGATACTTCCCCATCCCAGTCATGCCAGAAGTTTCCTCAGAGAATGTCACTAGAAATACAAGTACCGCTAGGATCCCTTGACATAAAATCACTCTCTGAATCAGCGCCTAATGCTATTCAGAAGTCAAACAGCCACTGCAAACAGCTGTAACAGATAAGTTGAGAAAGCCCCTTTGGAACTGCAGCATGAACAAGGAACAGCCTTTCATCTTCCTCAGCTGCACACCTTATGCTAAGCCAGTGCCAGAGCCACATACAGTGACAAACCTGTGCCATACAAATCCTTACCTAGAAATACGTAGCAGTAAAAACGCCCAGATCCCTTCTATTCACGTGGTAATGCAACTGCGAAAATGTAAATTCTCCTTTCAGAAACAGATGCAAATGCCCTTGCCAAGACTTCAATTAGTGTTAAAGGTCTTTTGTCCTTGCCTGCACAACTACTGACCTGACCTGGCCTGCCCCGTGTTTATAGATTTCACACAGCACCAGGGAAACTAATAGCAACGCTGAGGGGTAGAAAAATAGGCTTTAAGCGAAGGCGGCTTTGTCCGATGAAGGGAGGTGGACAGGAAAGATGTAAATGGCCACAAGGAGCTTAACTCCAGTAAGAATTTCCTTCCTGTCACTCCACAGCCTTGGTAATTTTCTATTTAATAGCTAGGGGAAAAAAAACAGCAGTAAAACAAGCTGAGATGAATCCCGCTCTCTACCTATTGGTTTACTCTCGGAGCTGGATAGGAATAACACACAACAGAAATTACCTCATTGAACAGACAATGAGTTAGTAATTGAGAGCTATAGAAGAAGAAAGGCTTTCTCAATGTTGTTACGGATTGTTTGTGAAGTCTCCAGCACTGCGGACAGACAGATTTGGTACAGTCATTTCAGGTACAGCCAGGTGCTTTCCACAAGAAAAATGGCGGATCCAAAAATGAGGTAACACGTGATGACAACAAACTGAGGTGGGACAACGGAAAGGAGACTGTGTCTCAGAAAATCCAAGGGAAGAGAGGAAACAATGAGATGGGACAGCTTTCTGGCCTACTTTCTGCTGCGGCGCAGCACTTGGGTATCAAGGCGGTTCATAAAGTATGATGCCTGCAGCACTGGAAGTCCTCTACAGAGGACCATCACCGAAGTGGGGTTAGTGGTGGAAATGCTAGAATGAAAGGACTTTTTAAAAAAAAGCAAAATGAAGCTTTTCTGGGAAGTTATGGCTTTGTTCCCTGGGATCTCCTGCCTTTAAAATGTGGTCACAATTTGCTGTTTTCTTACTTCACCACTGGCATTACTTTCTGCAGCTGTCACTTGTCTCCCAGTTCCTGAGGGCTGTTTTTGAGCACAGCCTCCATTTTGTACAGCTCACAGTGCTCAGAGTTGTAAGCACATACTGTTTCAGATGCTGTTTTTTGATTTCTTTCACTTTCCTGAACTTTTCAGAGTCCCACGCCCCAGCTGAGGATGCTTCTGGATTCCTTTCAAAGGTTGCAGCTGCTGTTCAGGGAACATTCAACTCTCCAAATTGACTGAGCCTTGTCTGAGAGCTCTTTCCAATAGGTTTATTTCAGGAAAAAGGATATTCATTACTCAGGACAGAACTTAAGCAGGTACATACTTTCATTAAGTACAAAGCCCCTTTGGGATAATCACCAGAGATGAACTGAAGTGTGTTGAATCACTAACTAAAGTTTAAGTATATACATATGTCTTTGCAAGATGCAAGATTTAATTTCGCAAGACAATTCAACTTAAAAAAAAGTATAAAGAGTTTCACCTACCCCAAGAACTCTATCAATAGTAGCAGTCATATGTACTGTAAACATGTTCTTAGTGGGACTTTTTGCTGATTTCGACAATAAACGTTATTTTCTCTCTAAACAGAGTGAATGTTGATCTTAACCCACCTTCAGCAAGCATAAAGAAATTAAGAACAGACTGCCTCTCTTCGATAATAACTTCCACCCACCAAAGCCAGCACACATGGCAGATTCATCAAACAGGTATGTGAAGAAGAAATTTTCAAGCCCAACTCAAATCTCACGGACATTAATCTCCAGCCTTAGAAACTACCCTCTTTTCATCCTAATAACTTGAGGCTAGCTTAATGACAGGAATCACTAAAGAAAGCTTGAAATGATCATCTTTCCCCTTGCTCACCCCATGGAAAAAGTATAATTTTACCCCGGGCTAAATATGCTTTCAAGGAAAACGCGGTGCCCTTTGTTGTCATGAGCAACCAGAATCATCTAAGTAGCTGTTACTCCAGAGATAGCTGTGGGAGGGAGAAGCTGACACTGTTCTGAAATACACTGACTCAGCTGCAGAGGTGTGATTTGTTATGTAGGTCTGCTTGTGAAGCTGGGACTGAAGGCCATCCTCACAGCCAAGAGAAAGCAAGAGATGCTAACAACTTCAGTCCAAAGGTGACAGACTGAGCTGGGGAGCTGAGCTGGGGAGTTGCACCTTGTGCTATGCATTCTTCCACCAGATTAACTGCCAGGGTTTTCTGAAAACGTCTTGAGTTCAGCCAACTCAGGTAAAATTGGCAAGGGAGGTCCATTCCTGCATCCCGGGCTGTGCTGTAACCCCAAATATTTAGAAGGAGTTGAATTATTTTGGATTTATATGGGGCAAGTTAGTATCCTTCTCTCTTTGGTAAAGGGTAGACGAAGAAAGCTTATGTCTAGTCTAGTATGTATAGTAAGATACTTCTTCCCCTCTCCTGCTCCCTTGACTAAGCTCTCTTTCCCAACGTTTATCCTCTCTGCAATTTACTTAAGTTTGAAGTAGTGCACTATTCATGTGTAACAGCCCATATCTTGGCGGTAATGGTGCTTTTACCTCAAGTTGGCTGTCTTTAGATGCAGCCTTTGGACACAAAGCTAACATAACTAGTTGGATTTTCATACAGTCACTTTTGACCTGACCAGGACTAGACAGTGAAACTTCGCTAGACCTGCACGCCGAGCTGTGTGACAAGAGCAGTGGAGAAGCTGTGTATTTATAGCCACTGATCCATTTCTTTTCTCATAGCTCTGCAGTGGCTTTGCTGAATGGCTTCTGGACTATACGGTTCAGAGAACAGAAAAGCAATCTCAAGACTATCGGTTCTTGACTTAGGAGACAGGATGCCGGTACGGCTGGATTATTACCCCTATGGAAAGATAACCAGTGTGCATACAACTCTGGGCACCTAACTCAAGCTAGCTCTGCCATGAAAAGAGTTAGCGGTGACATTCTGCATGCGGGTTAGTCCCAGATCTCTCTTCTGTCTGCTCACACATGGGAATGTGATTGCACAGTGGCTAACTCAGCCGAAGCACAAAATCGAGATGAGCTGGCTTCATACCAACCACAGACAAGAGGACACATGCTACCTGTGGCAGCGTAAGTATGCTGGCTACCCATCAAAAGAACAAACTTTTTTGGGGAAGAAAAGTCTACACCAGGTCTGTGGTTGTGCATCATGCACCTGCTGCAGTGTATTTGATCCAGAAATAAGAGTCCTAAAGCCTGATTTACTGCATTGCTGAGCTACGGCCCAAGACAAAATAAGAAAGATGCTAAAGCATATCTCATCAAAACAAAGTCAGGAAGCAAAAGGGAAGGGAAAGACGTGACGTGGTTAAAATTTAGATGAGAATTACAGGACAAATGCAGGCTACTCCAAAGTGATGTGTGATTCATAAAGGGAGAATGAAGAGAAAGACAGAAGAGGAGAATGAGTTCATAAGCTTATGACTTTTCCAAACATAACTGACTGGGCTGAGCAGCCATTTTGATGGGCCCAGACCTCCTTCAATCCTAAATTTAAATCTCTGGAGTGTCTTCTCACACCCTTCAAAGCACAGATAAATGGGTTACTGCTGAACTGAGGTTGTGGAGTTCTTAAAACTAAGCTATCTGTCCTGGGTGGGTGTTGAGTTTCTAAGGCGTCACCAGAAGGGGAGACTGTTCCACTGTCATCAAACATCTCCCTTGTCTGACCTGCTGCAGGAAGTGTGAGTTGTGGCTCCCCCAAATTATGCAGATATCTAGATGAGCTGGTGCTGAACATGAGTCTGCAAAGCACTTCATGTTCCTCCCATGAAAGCTGTTACATAAATATGTTAAGCAGCGTAAGTAATGAGAGGCAAAGCAGGCATTTCAATACTGCTCATACTGCGTGTGTCTCCAAGTTCTGGTCCCACCTACAGGCACATCTGTGCAGCTGCTACAGGGGCTTTTTACGAGTGGAAAAGAAATGTTCATTCCTATGCATGAAATTCCTGAGGGAGGGAGCTGTGGAGTTGCATCCAATCTTCATTTTGCCATTGACTCAGACACTTAGCACAGTGTTTCCTTAAGACAGCTGAGCCCAAAGTGCTCTCTTACGCCAGCTTTAGTGCCTTCACCCTGAGCAAACTGGCTGTGTTACTGCTTCACTTGGACAAGGTGTCCCAGTCTACCGGGCTGTGAGGACACAGGCTACAGCAGTCTCCTGCAGTATTCTTCCTATTCCCAAAGTGCTCAAGAGGACAGGGATGTTCTCCTACAACCTCCGAAGAAAATGATAGTGGCTCAGCTTACTGCACTGCAGCCCAAGGAGGTGAGAGAAACTGTAGCTTGTAGCTGCGCTTATAATAAGTGTATCACCAGTAAGGACACAGTAACCTGGATACTGCTCTGCAGCTCCTCCACACCCTCACTAGGCCAACAAAGAGGAGATGCACAAATATACTTTGCAGCAGAGATACACCAAGAGAGTTTCTGACCCTCCAATTACTGCCCAGGACCAACAGCTGTAATATGAAAAACTCAATAAAGTCATGAGCAAAGGGTCACACTCAACATGATAAAGTACTCAGCATCTGATGTCTCCCTGCTAGCTCTGCAGTATCTGCTTCTCACAAGGGCTGATGAAGGTGACCACACAAACCAGACAGGTGTTTTCAAGAGACACTCCTTTGGGTGCACTGCCCATGCAAGACGCAAAAAAAGCAAGACAAATGTACCACTGGTCTCTGTGTAAGCAGACGACCAACTGTTCAGACATGGATTTCTGTTCCACCACAGGGATGCCCTTCCCCAGATGTACCACAGAGCCTGGGCTCTGCAAGTCAGAATTTAATGCCTGCCATGTCTGGTAATGCTAACTCAACTCACCGTTGCCCAGTAAGCCCAGAAGTACTTAGCACTGTTTCAGCTGCAACTGTGGTTACATGTTGCCAACATCCTTTTCTGTAAAAGAAGCCTTTAAGTAAGAACTGCCTAAATAACAAACTTATCACTGCAAAACTCTCCTTCCTGGGCAAGAAACACCCACTGCCAAGTAACTACAGCTAAGAGGCTGGCAGGAACACAGTCCTTATGACAAAGGCTGTGAATTACTGTTTCCAAAGCGAATCCTGGTAACCTGTGCTACACATGCCAGCAGGAAGAATGTACCTGTCCTCTGATTTGGGGAGTGCTCAGAGACTTCAGCTTTCAGCTCTCACTGGATCACATACTCCTGAAAAGTGTTTGATACTTTTCAAAGTGGCAGCCAAAGGCAGAAATATCAGTGCATTAACAGTTTCAAAGGGCTTTCTGAATGCTATTCTTCTTCTCTCCTACACTAAATGCTACGGCTAGCTGAGCTCCCGCTCCTTCCTCTGAAGAGGCAGGTAGGTCGAACACGTCCCATTCAGGAGCTCCCAGCAGATCTTTACCAGTGCACCTGTGAGCAATGCTTTCTTAACGCCTGGTAGTTACAAGCTGCCCAGAAGGGAGATCCCTTGCCTTCTTGAAACTTCAAGCCTGTAGAGCTGCCTGAGCTCAGAGGGCCAGCAGCATACTAAACAACACGCTGCCTCTCCCCGCCCCAACCACTGACCTCTTGCCAATACAATTACAATCGGGAGACTATATTGTGTAGTGCACTCACTCTCTCCAAGAAAGTGTATTTAAAATGGATTACTTCTGCTCCTTAGGCAGGCGATCAATAGAGATGTGGACTGCAATAAGTACAGAGATGTCCGTGGGCTGCAGCACTTATCCTTTGTGTCTCTTCAAAAATTAATTAAAAATCGATGAAGTGTGCAGCCTATTAATAAGGAGACTCCACATTAACTGATACAAGCCCAGCCTCCCCTCAGTTTCAGAAAGAACGCAGCCACAGCGCAAACATATCAGAAACTCACCAGTGCTTCAGACAGCACGGCGAGGACAGTGACCTTTCACAGCTGTGCCCTGCATCTGGCTGCACTGCAGTGTTCTCAGCTGTACGCACCCTTAACAAACTACATGCTACCTGTTTCAAGCGGGTTGAACAGGCAGGCTCGGGGTAAGCATTTAGAGTCTTCAGAGCTACTGTGCTGGCTTTCTAGCAAATGGTCTTACAATGAAGCACAGTCACCAGCATAAAGATCGGATCCAGCAAACACCTAACAGAGTGCGAATTGCGTTTTGTAATTCCTGGAGTCACTCTTGGGATTCGACAGTAACTGACAAATTCAGTTATCTGACTTCTTTTCCGACCGCCTGAAGACTGCTCCTTGCCTCCTGATCAATGCTTAATTACAGAGAAGGATGGAATTTGCCTGGGTTTAAAAGCATCCGGGCAAGGGCTGGAGAAAGGCATTCCCGTCACTGGTTTCTGACAGTCAGGACCCCTAACTCTGCTACTCCTTCTCAGCCCAGTAGGGTTAGCATGCAATACACAAAATACAGGGCAGCTTGTAAGATAACTAGCAGCGCCAGCCCAAACCAGGGCCTCTGTTCAGCAAACAACAACACATAACCAGAGCAGGAGCTTTTCCCCTCTTCCTCGAGATGATGATGATGATAGTAATAATAATAAACAATGTTAATCCACACAGTAATATAAAAAAATAAAATGTTTAATAAACAAAGCTGTGTTTTAGAAGGTGAAAGATGGAACAGTTTAATGAGACAGAACCTGGGACTGCTCCTAGGTCTTGGGAATCCCCAGTCTGATACGACACCTACCTTCCCTTAGTTATAAGCCCGCCTTTTTCAGGCAGTTTTCTTGGGACACCAGCACCGACCCAGTATCAGGTAATCATTTTCCACTGGAAGCGTGCCAATCGAAAGACAGTATCATTTGGATGCAAGGCTTTCCAGTACTCACCTTAAGCTGCATGTTATGGTAATAACATATGTGACAAATCTGGTCTTTCCTGTGCTCCATGTACTCTTCCCATTCATATGAGAGAAAATGTTTTTGGACAGCCGAGCTACTTATTTTCCTCTTACAGGGAACGCTGGAGTTGCTGCTACCTTGTGTGTTCAGATGAAAATCCTACAACAGGAGCACGTAGAAGCTCCTGGCTTTGCACAAGGCAAATATGTATGCAATTCCACCAAGCCTGCTGCAGTACTTGAGAGGGGAATTTTTTGACCTCAAGATGCATGTTTCATAGAGCACTTTCAGTCCAGGTAAAACCTTTTAGCATTACCCAGTACTCTCATTAAACTAAGCCCTCATGATTTTTTCTTCCTCAGCAGACAGCATGGTTGTGGCTGAATTTCAGAGGCTGGCTCCGTTACTTGAGAGATGCCCCTGAAGCACACGCTGCTTCAGGAGGGCTCTGTGACCACTTCCACATAAACAGGCACCCAACAGGAGAACAGACGGGCTGCTTCTCTAGGAAGCCACCATCTTCACAAGCTATTCCACTGCAAGGGCCACCAGGCTCTGCGGGAGAAAACTGGAACAAGGGCATGCTTACCCTCTCCTGATACTGTTTTCTTCTCACGTGAGCACAGCAAGCAGTCAGGCTACTCTATATGATGGCTTCTGCTTAGGATCGCAATATTGTTCTACAAAAGAAAACTGTCTGAATATATTCCAAATGCTTTTGATACTCTGATTCAAGTGAGTTCTTGAATAAATTAAAGCTTTGAACTTCCAAACTCTGTTGCCACTAGGTTTCTGAGCACTTCTTAAAAACCCACATCACAGGTAACCATAGTTACCTATTTCATACTATTTTTTTTTTTTCTAATTGAGAAGCTTATGACAGCTGACAGAACTGGAGAGGCCAGCTACAGAAACAGTGTGTGCTTGTTGATAATGGCTGGAGAAAACTGCTAAATAATCCATTAATATTATTCAATAAATCCAGATGAATGCTAGAATGGGGTGGGTGGAAGACAAATTTGGTTTTGAGAGACAGATATTTGCCCCCAGCTAAAATGTCACATTACTATTAATGCTTCACAGCATCGTTGTGTTGACAATGAGAGCCCACAGAGCATGAGTCAAACTGCCACTGTGCCCCGTGAGTTACGTGCATTCAGACTGAACATCCTCGAGTGTGTGTGGGGGGTTAATCATTAAATATGGCTTGTCACTTTTCACTTCAGTATGCTAAGAAAGATGTTTACAACAGATAATTTATCAAGAAATATATGAAATGGCCATATGCTCCTTGCGCTTATGAAAGCAAGGCACGGTGACTTTGTGCTTGTGAAGGAAGCTAAGCTGAGTGCTGCCTGCTGCACAGGGACGCACGACCTGCTCCCTTCCCTGCTTACCTGCACGTTAGCTCAGTCCTACCTACACAGTAACACACGCTCCATGGATGTGTGGAGATAATGCATCCAAAGCAAGGTTTGAGAAGCCCTTACACTACTCTGCTACAGGTATACGTCACTCCCGCAACATAAAGCAAACTTCTACCCTTCACGTATACGGAGTGGCTCGGATAATTACGGAGCAGACTGCAGTAATGTTTTGTGCTGTACATTGGTTCACCTGTCCTGCCAAGTGAGTCTACAGTTTTACTAGAAGACCACGATCGTACACAGATGAGAAAATATTTCTGAACTTGTAAAAGCCTAAAAAGCCTTTGTAATATCCTCAAACCAAAACTGGTTCTTCTTTTTGCCTACATCCCAGAAATATCTAAACATGGTTTGACTCAAGCTTTCAAAAAACATTCCCTTTTAAGGTGAATCCCAGCACTGGAGGTTTCAGTTCCCAAATTTGAGAAACTTCTCATAGTGAGGGAGAACTGCCTCTTTTAACTGATCTCTGTAACCTTCCTGGCTACAACAAATACTTCTGTTAAAGCTACATGATTTACTCAAAAAGACAAACTCATGACTTTGACATCTCAAGATCTGAGCATGTGGGTGGGTGAATACATTGGAAATTTGAGAGCTGCTGAGCTGGAACAGGTGACCTGAGTAGAACAAGGAGAAATCAGGGCAGGTGCGTTTCCACTGATAGGAACACTCCAAGGGTCTTACGACTCAATTCCTGGTTCACTGATACCATCACACAGCACCAAGCTCGAACCTGCCAAGCATACTGAAATGGTTTGTAACCACTGGCAAAGTAATTCACCAGGGAAGCAGAAGGAACCTACCTCCTTTGGGATCCTCTAGAGTCCCAGATTTTGAGAAGACTGTAAAAACTCGTATTTGACCTTTCTCCCCAGCAGTAAATCAATGCCTTTTTGCCACTCATTCTAAACCACAGCTGAGAATTTCTGCATGATTTACGATGACAAACTGCTAGACCTGGCTATGGAGTCTGTGTATCCTGGAGCAGTCAAAGGCCTTTTAACAGGAATCAACTTCTTCCTCTGACCTGCCACAAAGACCTTGTGGGAATGTCCACTAACACCCTGCCTAACAAGCTGTCCCCGCTCCTCCTGCAGTTCTGCAGCAGCATTTCCATGCTTGGACTATCGATCCTGCGCTGCCAATCTGCCATGTACCACTATCATTTCACATGAAGCTTCTTTGTTAGGTATTTTCTTAGTACTGAAATGAGAAAATGCGTAAGAAACGGTCTGTTTACAATAAAATCATTGCAGTGAGTAAAAAAGTCTCCTGGTGATTTTGTTTCATTTGCATCAGATCCACATACACGGGAAATCTCTGAGCAGTTTCCACATCTCTCCTGGCTCCACAGTTACCTCCCTCTTTCTCAAACTGTCTAGGTGTTTTGAAGGCTCAGCTGTAGAAACTCACCATTTCCCCAAGGACCCAATCATGCTGGTTTGTTTTTTTCCTCTTCAATTAAAACTAACTGGCACTAGGCTTAAAATGTTTCTGTATCTTGACTGAAACGCACTGATTAAAACATAGGCAAAAGCACAACATGACCCCCAAACAGGAATACCTTTAAAAACCTCTTTACGCTAACGGCTCTTTAGGCACGTGGCAAGGAGAATCAAGCTGTCATTGAGGAAAGCATTAAAAAAAAAAAATCACATCAATAAATGCTGCACAGTCACCAGGTGCCATGGACTGTAATGGCAAGAACTTCTTTTCTAGAGGCACCAAGATAACTGAGGATGCCTGGGATCACATATGCACACCTATCAAATAGCTTCTTGCCGGTAAGATTACTACTAGAACACATCCATATACAGAGTTCTGGCTCTGCCTCTCTAGAAAACTCACATAACTCCTCCAAATTGCACCACTAAGAAAATCACTTTCAACACATCAGTGCACACAGCACAGGTCATATATGCACCTTCAGTCCCAGATCCTAGAAATATTATAGCTCATTTCCAGCCAAGCACACAGAATGGACGGTACCAACAGCTTCTCAAAACCTATACTACATCTGCTAAGGGTCACAGCAATGGGTTGGGTTGGGATGGGATGCAGCGGCTGCAATTCTTTCCTATCAGGAGAGCTCAGAAGCGACCATTATCCATTTTCATTTGAATTGATATTTACAATTTTTCTCCCATTTGATCTACTTTTAGCTTGATTCCCTAAGGAATCAGGCCGGTACAATCATGACATGTGTGCCTCTATCTGTTCCTCTACAGGGATTTTTGATGCCTTTGATGGTTTTCCGCCTGATTTGGCACGACACTCATCTCAAAAGTTTAGCATTCTTATGAGTTTCCTGAAAGCAGATAGGCAAGTAGAGCAGAAAGACTGTAACAGTTTTCCTGCTACTGCGATCACAGTCTTGGGCACTAGAGACTCCACGTAAGAGAGAGACATTATTGGGGATACTTTAACTAGCACTAGGAACATATTAAATTCCAGATAACCTAATCATGAGACATAAATCATAGGTAACCAGCTCTCTGCAGCTCTACTGCTCATAAAACTACTTTTCTAAAGAGCTCCAGCGGGCCTCATTGATCACAAATTCCATGAAGTTCTACCGGAGGAAACAGTACAACCCTATTTACATACACTTACCTAGACTAAAACTAGGACTGGGTGAACCTACTATGGGGAGCAGCAGGCCAGCACACAACTCTCCATGGGATGCTGACCCCCTCTTCGAGTTGCTAAATGACACTGAAGGACAGCTGCAGAGATGCAAGTAACAGGGTCAGGGAGCATCTTTCTTCAGGAAAACTAGGGAGAGTTTTGTCCTTCACAAGGAAATTTGACAGCCTCACCCACCTTGTCCCTGAGGGGATGAGGGGCTGAAGACTACCTGGGCTTGGCCTCAAACTTACAGCAGCTATGGTCCCTTACGTGGTGCTATACCACACGGACAGCGTATGCTCAGGAGTACAAAGACACAGCCAAGCACTGTCTCCACGTACTAACTCTAAAGCTGAAAGTGCAGGGTGGGACATGAGCTTAGGAAAGCCTAAGCTGGCTACGTGTTACAAAGGCCAAGGCTGGATGCAGTGCAGCTGTTTTAGCCTCATGCGGTGTGCAGGTATGGAAGGAGCCCGGGGTCTTCTTAGCCTGGATACACCATGGCAGCAAGACAGGACACTGCACCCGGACCAAGCTGGTAAGCCCTGTATGGTGCCCTACTGCACTGCACAGTCTTGCTTGCAGGTCACAGTTCCCACTGACTTGTGTATTCCTCCACTGCGTTCCAGTTTGCAGAGGGGATACGACTTGTAGACCTTACTCTGCAGCATGGACCACAAAAAGGCTTCATGAAGCTTATCACAGACATATTTACTCCTCCTCAAACACCTTGAAGCCTCTTCCAAAGCCAGCTCAAAGCCCCCTTTGAACTTCAAAAGGCTTGGGATCAGCCAGTTTGGAGGGAATGAGGTAGACTTCCTACAGTGAGCCCTCTCTAAATGTCCTGATGTGTCAGGCTGATGCTGCAGGTGCTCTGGTATCCTGCTCTAACAAAGAAACAGAAGATACAGGTTCATTTTACTCTGCTGCTCCTACCATTGGGATGATGGGCAATCTGAGCAGGAAAAGAAGTGGAAGCAGGAGCAGGTAAGACTCTCTGACAAAACATGGAGGCATGTTTTCTACGGCAGTCTCCCACACGGACTCTCAGCTGTTTAATAACGTGGTTGAGCCTACAGTGCCTGTCTTTCCTTTAGCAGGAGTTCTAATCACAGTCTCATCTACCTAGATGCCTATTTTTATGAAACTCATACAAAGATAATATCTTTGAGACCTTTTCTCCCCTGTCAAATCTGAGTAAGTTCAACCAACATTTTGAAAAGTTATTACAAGGGAAACTGAAGACAGACATTGAGATTGCAATAAGGCTAATTTCCAGAGAAAACCAGGCTAAGCCCAAGAAGTTTTAAGAAAACTCAAGCCCTTACAGATCCCTTTCTTTTAAAGGAAAACAGCTTCCCTTTCTTCTTTCCAGTTCTTTTAAAGGAGATTTGAAATAACCATCCAGCCCTGTCCCAAGGGGTAAAAAGCCTGAACTACATAAGTACGCCGTGGGCCTTATTTTAGGGATGGCATACCTCACGCAGCTCTGGTAACTTCTGTTTGCTTCATCTGAACTGCAAGCCACTGTTCAGGAGAGAGACCGTGCTGGAGCATCTGTGTATCACAGCCTGCACCATCAGCTCCCTGGTAGACCCAGGCCAGCATCCAGTGGTTTTGTTTTTGTTTTGTCAGGGACAGTTCTCTGATCTTTTGAGTAAGTGCAGCAGAACTGTAATTCCCCAGCAGTGAGGCCTTCAAAGAAGTACATCCCTCAGTACTCCGTAAGGTTGAGCAACACACCTGTTGTATAGGTAAGTTTCACATCTCACTACGCCAGGTAATTACAGCCAATGTAACACACACGATATTGTCAGCCTTAAAAACCAAGGGTCAGAGCCTCTAAAAAAATCAATGTTTACTTACAAAATTCTGGTATTGAAAGTACTTTGGGGGTTCTGTTCTTATTTGCCCTTTGGCCTACAGCATGCTTTTACCCTGTTTGCAGGCTCATCCACTCTTCAATTCTGCTTTAAAAGAAAGCAGAAAATCTCAAAGTGTGACTGGAGCTGGAGTCTTCAGAATATCTTGACAAACAGTGGTTTACAACACAATCGCTGACAAGAGGGTGGATGTGCAAGCAGACTTACATAGATGAAGACTCCCCAAATGACTGACTCTCAAACTTCTCGAAAGACCTAGAAGTTCAGCCCATCTTTTAAATCTACTGTAATTTATACTGCAGTATTCATACTATCCATTTTCAATTTCTACCTCCTAGCCCTGCAGTGCTAGACAGACTTCTTCTGACGATGAAAATACAATCCCAAGCCAATACTAATGTATTTGTTTACATTTCAACATGCAAACAGCAGAGACTTGGTACAACAAACGACAGGTAAATCACAATCAGCAGCAGACCCAGCAAACACTAAATGTTTTGGAATCATCATGTTGTGTGTATTTTGAGAAGGAAGTTGATGTTGCACAGTTCTTAGGAGAATATTAACAGTGGCAAAGGAGAACAGGTAATATTATCCCAGGAGCTGCGTGAAACAACACAGAACCAGGTGAGAGTGAAAAACAGCTTTCATTCAGCACCAGTGAGAGAAGGGCTTCGGTCTGCTGGATGGATCAGATGGCTGAAACAACAGAGGCCACTGTGAGGAGATGAGCCAGGATGCTCAGATGTTTCCTGCAGGGTCAAAAAACAGCCATGGAGACAGGGAACTGCCTGAACACCAACTGGATTTCCATATGAGACTAAGGGATGCTACGGGACGACACGCAGAAAGAAGGACGAAGAAAGATAGAACAACACTTTTAGCATGACTCGAGGGGAAAACCTGAGAATGACTGCTTCTGCATTGAATTCAATACAGGAAGAAGCCAGGGACTGTCTCCAGGGCAAGAGGGCTTTTTCATGTATTCCTAAATCAAGTAAAATTCATTAGGAAAAACTTCAATTTCTCTCTCTGTTATGCTCACGGAGACAACACAGAAGATCTCAATTGATAGCTAAGTCACTAATTACTAGTGTTCAGTCTTTGCATGTCTCTGAGGTTGCAAGGCACCATGACACAATGAGAAACATTGTTCCTGGCAGAGGGGTCAAGAACGTTTCAGAGACAAAAGGGAGAAACAGCTGCACATAAGCTGTCTGAGCTGCCCAAGGGTGTGGGTTTTCTCAAATGCAAACCCAAGCTTTGTAGACAACTGCTACTTCTAGTTCTGATGACTCAAGGGGGGCAATCATAGTTCTTTTCTCCCAGCGTCATTTATTCTCCTGGTCCTTCCATACAGCTATTTTTTCTACTGCAAGCAGCCCTCTGCCTGCTCATCCTGCAAGGTGTATCAGTCCCTTTGGAGATGGCAAAAGCTAAACAACAAATGGCAAATAAAGGGCTGGGGTGGGGTGGAGAAGAGTTCAATGTTTTTGGCAGAACTGATTTGGCTACGGGAATGTTTTTCAGTAATAGCCAGCAGAAAATGGGAAGGGAGATGGAAGAAGGTGAATTTACAAGGGCAGAGCCCTCAGTTTTCAAAGGACCTCAGGTAAGATCATTTTAAATGCTTACCATTTTGAAAGTAATTGTCATATTTTCAGTTGTAATTAGCGGAGTGCTAGAATCAAAGCCACACTACTCCCACAATTGCAATGTGTTTACTGTTCCTTTTTTTTTTTTTGGCATGTCAAATGCAGTTTTAATATTTTTATCTTTTATGACAGGACTTCGTTCAGACCAAAACAATCACTGTATTAACATTTTTTTCTTACCCAAAGTAGTTCATCACTGCAGAAACAGCAAGCCTCCCCAGTTCGTCATTAATTCCTACTGTTTTAATTATGCGAAAGAAAAAAAATTCTCTATGGAAGACTTTGTGCATAATGACACTGTAAATACAAATCTTAATGCAAAGCTATAAAATACAAACCAGACACAAGTCAGTTGCTAAAGCAAGATTCTGGTAAAGATCACGTTTTATCTAGTAGGAACTTCACTTTTCACTCTGCTAAACCATTCTTATGCTGCTCTAAACCCTCTCAAATTAACTGCATCACATCTGCCTGGAGAAGAACGAAGCCCTTAAAGCTGTCCTAACAATGAGTTCTAACTACATCCCCATATCTTAATTTGACAAAGTTCAGGGAAATGTCAGCTCCAAATGGTGTAAAAAGACCTATTTCTATAATGAGCATGAATTGGGATTCTAATTCCGAACAGCTCTTCAACATGGGGAGTTTTGATGAACATCTGAACTTGGACTCATTTCTAGCTTGGGCTAGCTTCTTCAGATACTTTCACAACAAGAGCTGGATCAATAAACCCCGTTTGCAGACCACAACTATAATAATACACATAAGCTACACATCTGAGGTGGATGGGATTTTCATAGGTATGCACAGACTTAATCAGGAATATTTTGACCCAAGGACTTTTGGATCCAAAAATGGAGCGTAAGACAAGTACCATAACATAAAAACTGCAGCTCCACGTTTTCAAAATGCAGTATTTAGAGTCAAGCGCATACATAATTGGTAGCTCAAAGATAACAAGTTTACTTGCAAACCAGGAAATTTAGTAAACTTAAGCTGATGTGGATGGATGCACTATACAAATATATCCAAATGTGAAAAGCTCGACTTTTTTTTATTTTGATAGTAAGTGGCATGAACACTGTGATAATTCACATTTCAAAGTGGTGAGAACTAGCGAGAAGAAGCTAATGCGAAAAACAACCCCTAAAACTGTAAAACAATGTTACAGTGAGGTTTAACAATTCCCCTGGGTCTAGATTTCAATAAATACTGATCTCTGTTTCAGTCTTCTAAGAGGAAACACAAATGACCATAGATAATTAACATGCAACCCCACAAGTTAAAGATGTAAACTGAAATGATTTGTGTCCGTTCCTAATCCAACCCAGAAACCTTCTGGCTGAGAGTCACACCTGACTCCAATTATTTTGCTTCCAACCACTACTAAGTCCTCCAACACCGGGAAATGGATGCGATTAGAGAAATATGTAAGAACCTCCAAGGATCTTGTTAATGGTCAATTTTTCCTGCTTACTCATGACTATTTTAAAAGAATACCAATAGAAGCAAAGAGGACAGCAAGAACACCTGACCTGCACATTAACAATAATAAAAAATTTAAGCAAAATCAAAAAATAAATTAAAGCAAAACCAGTATCAGAGAAAGATTCTTCTCTCAAAAAAATAAATTTTTCTTCTGCTATCCGAAGTTCATTTCTTTTTATAACTGACAACTGCTTGCACCAGGACATTTTATTTGTTTATATACTCATTATATTATATTCAGTCGAACTGCTGAATGAGCTAGCAGACACACTATTACTAGAAGTATTACAATTTTCTTCAGCTTACGGAAATGAAAAAGCATCTTGCATGCATGCATCTTTCCTGATCAACTGATCCTAGCAGTATTATCTGGAGCAACAGCGACCATTCCAAATAACTCCCCAAATAATTATTTTCTCATATATGTGCACCAAAACATCCCCGAACAACTATGAAATGTTTACTGCAATAGAGAAAAGCTCTTGAGAATCTGATCTGACATCAGTGAAAAGACTTTTTAACTTCTGTGGCCTTTGGACTAAAGTGAAAAAGCTAGAGAGCGGCTGAGCAAACGCGTAATGTACTGTCACAATGACCTTCAAATGCTGCATAATTATCAGGTTCAGCTTTGACAGATCAATACTGGCAAATAAAAATACTCTAACTCTGTGTTGCTGCTGGATATTTGCTGACAAGTCCACAGCAGATTTTGCCTTGGGGCAAAAATCATCATCGAGCTTGATTGTATCACCAGTGACCAAAACCATCAGTGGAAATTGCTGCATAAGGAAACGAGCATCTTCACAGCTTTTGGCATCTTTGCTGGTGGTCTCAATTGAATTTGGACTGTCTGTACTCAGCCCCTACCCCTTTGGCAAACACTTAGGAACGTGGGCAAAACGAAACTTGAATCTCTACTGGACATTAATCAGCCCCAGAAACATATAATCTTCTGCAAGTTACCATAGGTCCTTCCTTTGGCTTCAAGAGATGGAGCCAAACCAAACCTCAAGCCATTTCTGCTTCTATGTAAAGCCCAGGCCGACATCCCCAGTGGACTGAAGAAGCATAAAGAAGTGTCTCTTGGTCTGAGTTCCGTTTCTGGCTTCAGACAACTCTGAACAGGAAGACTCGGGGCAAGGGCTGAAAGGAATTAAATCTAAATTAAAATCTACACGGAGGCTGGCTAGAGTCAAGCTGGCCAAAAGCTCGGTCTGGTAGGACTACAGCTGGATCTGCCAGTAAAGCATGTCACGAAAGGGATGTTTTCTAATAAAAAAACCGTTTCTACACAGATGTGAGCTCTGCTAGGGCTGACCACCTCCTGCCTGGAGCGTTACTCTCCTTCCTTCTATGATCAAGAGGCAGACCAGATCCAAGACTCAAACAGAGCACACATGAGTGCATTTCCAGCATGGATGTAATACCAATCAAAATTATGGAACAAAACCCACCCCCCCTTGAACTGAAAATAAAATTTTGCAGCCCAGACCAATTTCTGGACACTACTTTTCATGGAACATGCAGTTGATGATGGACTTAGTATAGAGACTTAGCACAGAGAAAGCAATAGTTAGCACAGGGAGACCACCACACATGGAGAGATGTAATTTAAAAACAAACAAAATAAACACAACAAAACAAACAAAAAAACAGTGTTCTGGTGTCGAGCTGTCCTCATCTGCCCATCTGTATTTCGAACCTCTTTCACAAAATCTAGTGAGGCTGTTAACAAATAAGCAGTGACCATGAAAGCTGACATGGAACAAAATTTGAGAGACTATTTCAGAAATCCTGGAGCCCGAGGTATCAATAGAAAAGCACTGCTAAGATGTAGTTACAAGCAGCCCACAGCTTTTCAGCCACAGAGAAAATAAGCAGAAGAGAGCCCTCCAAAGCTTTATTCTAAACCGTACTTATTAAGCTACAACAGTTACAAAAAAAACGTAGACGTTCCTTTCATCCTTCTGCTGTAAAGCAAGGTTTTCTTTCTTTCTTTGTATTTAGCATCTCAGGGCTCAAAAGCAATTTGCAGCAAGACGAAGAATATCGGCTTCCCTTGTGGCTGTCCACTGGACCGTCCAAGGACCTGTTTCCCTTTTCTAGGGGTGTCACACAGCTATTGTGAAGATAACGCCAGGCTAAGGACTAGCACGGACATTTAAAACACTAACACCCTGCCATTTCAGACAAGGAAGCCCATCAGAGAGAGAGGCCCATTTCCTGTTCAAGTCTTAATTCCTGAGCTGCCATTCACAAATGAATACGGAAGCAGAGAATTTAAAGGCCGAACAAGCCAGTAGGAAAGGTAACAGACCAGGACTTACTCACTTCCAAGGACCTCCTCTTCTCCCCTTGCCCCAGTTCCAATTGTGACCATGGTAATTGCCACTGTGCAGTGGGGAGGCATCCTCAGGGGTGCCATTAGCTTTCTTGGGATGAATGGCAAAAGTAATCATCTCAGCTATTAGGGGAACAGAAGGAGCAGCTAGTTCTCACAACACCTGTCAGAGCCACCTGAGCTGCTTCATCCCCTTCCTTTGCTCAAGTTACTTGCTGGCTGGCAGACGAATGCCGTTGATGCTTGCTAGCTGGTTTAAAAACATTTCTCGAAAGGGAAAAAAAGCATGCTCCCTTCACCTCTTCCCCGCCACGGCCACCCCAGATCCCAAGCAGCCATTCAGCTGCTGGGCTGCTTGCTCTCCCCTCTCCACCCCCCTTCTGCTTCTCTTTGATGGGTTTTTAAATCCCCTTTAGTGTGTTTCTTTAAAGCACTGTCACACATTTTAATTCCAGTTCTTAGTCTGTCAACAATGAACTCTGCCAGCTAAACAGAGCTGAAACTGCTTGCAGTTGGCGATAAAGATCCATTGAAGTGGGGGGTAACATTTTTTCAATAGCAGGCTTTCATGTAAAATACTAAACTGTAGTGCAGTCTTTCTACTATAGACTGCGATTAAACTGTAATTCCCTGATAGACTTATAGCCATGATTTCCTACCAGCTGGCCTGGGAAATTATTTCTGCAACTTCACCCAACAGAGCTGTTATTTAGACAGCACACACAACAAACGCACATTCAGATTTGCAGTGCCAGTGGCTGCGGGGCAGCCAGAGCCGCAGCTCCAGCCGGGGCAGGTTTCTACGGTAGATGGCAGCAGCCAGGAGCTCTGAGGCTTTCCTGGACCCTTCTGCTGACTTCCTTCACTTCCAGACATCCCCATACAGGGATGCACTCCTCCTGCCCTGCCCCAGTTGTCAACGAACTCAACTCAGATTGCAGACTGAAGGAAACGAGATGTGAGGAAGGAATGAGTGGCAAGCAACCTCTCCCAGCTTTGCAAGCTGAGCTTGCAGCACACACTGCCTGTATTCCTGTCCTGCTCTGGCAGAGAGGTATCCTGCTACAGACGTGCCCTGGTGCACATTTCCCTCTGTACCACCTCTAGGTGTTTTCGCATGCTTCCCCTGGGGCTGTGGCTGTGCGCCGAGGTCTCTGCTCCAGCCTGCCTCCAGCTGTGCGTTAGCACCTGGGTGACACATACCAATGCTCCCTGACGAACCCCAGGTCAGAGGAACAGTAGCCATCTCCTTCTGAACTGCTCCCACCAGCGTGGCTGATTGAGACTGACGCAGGTTAGGAAACCAGCACCAGCGGCACGGTGACAACCCCAGGGCGGGTGACCCTTGCAGACAGCACAGGTACAGCCAAAAGGGACTGTCCCCTCAACGCACACCTGCAGCAACACCACCGATGCTTCCCTATGCGCTTGCCAAGTGGCACTAATGCAAGGGATCATCCCATTCTCCCAGAGTAGCACCTGCACATTTTTCATATGGACATATGAGTACTGAGGTCCTCAGAAAAAGCGGGGGACAGAAAAGAAAACAGCAGAAAAGATGATGATTCCAGAGTGAGAGAAATAACAAGGCAATGTGCTGCACAGCAACTGTCTGGTGGACACCTCCGCGCAACAAGGCAAAGGGCTGTCCACACAAACCTGCCACGAACCACGTCACATCTAACAGCCGCCACCATACGAAGCAGATACAGTTTTAACGGGAGAATGAAAAAACTCAGAACTGCAGTTTTAAAAATTAAGACTTATTTACTCAGAACTTTCCCTAATACTGCCTTTTGAAGGCTCAGGGCCCCGGTTCATGCCGATTTGGCAGCATGGGTGTTAAGAGATCTGCAGTGGCACCGATACGTGCGTAGAACACCACCAGGTGCTTGCTCTGTCCTCCAGATTTCTGTGGTGGAGTAATGCACCTGAGGAAAGTACTGTAAGACAAGACCAGCAGGACTAGGGAGGGTTAGGACTATCAATTTCAGTGCATGTAAGCTCATTTCTTGGTACAAATGCAGAAGCCATCACTCCCGCAAATTAAGAGCTGGGACTGTTTTCCCAGTACATAGCTGCTGATTTAATTTCAGGCCTTAGATTCTGTGGGGACATTTCTAAGCCTTGTTGTAACTGCCCACAACTCTGTTCTGCCCTCTGCATTCAAAGGTGGTAGCGCAGAGACTGAGGACATGGAAGAAGGGGAAGAGAGAGCTGTATGCTGTGGCTTTCATTCTGCCCCATTCTCCTTCCCAGATGAATGCAGTAACTTGCACTGCCACTTTGTCGGTGAGACAGAAATATGCAACACCAAACACGCCATGTTATAGTGGTGTCTGGGATATGAGCTGAGGGAGCTTGAGCCTTTGCTTGTGTCAACAGCATCTTTCACATCTCACAGGCATGGGAGATGAAGGTCAATGAGGAAGAGCCCTTGAATCAACACAAACCCAACTGACAAAGTTAAGCCTGAAAGAAAAAATTAACCCTGATTTTTTTCCTCATTTCTGAACAAAACTAATAGGATGAAAATACCTATTTAAAAATATCCCACTGCTGACAGCATCTCACCCCCAAACCATCTGCACCTTTAAGATAACCACAGTGCTCTGTCTTCCCAGGACCTTAGCAAGAGTAAATCCAGGACCTCAGCAAGTGAAAACGCTCCCGACTCACCTGCCACTGCTGGCACTATGCACAACAGAGGGTCTGGGACTGGGATTTGCTTTTCCTTCTCTTTAAAGCCACCTCGCCAGCCAGACATTTGTTACCACTGGGAAAAGCCCCCGTATGATATATCCAGTGGATTATCAGAGTGACAGAGGAAGAGAGAAATGCATGTTGTAGGTCTGATCCAAACACCGTTCGAACAGGGAGGGACACAACGAACTGGGATCAAGCTGTTTTGTTCTGCGTGCATGGAAGTGAGTTTTCTTTTGAGGTCAGGGTCCAGATATATATCTGGTTTTAAAATATGCATATATATATATGTATCTAGTTTTAAAATATGAAGATGATATCGTTAGGCAGTAATACTATACACCTATATTGTCATATACCTATACTGTCATCCACCAATGAGTTCAGAGAACATGAAAAAACACCTGATGAATCGCTATCATTGTTTAGAAAATAAGTAGATAAGGTCTGCTACTGGCACTGCACAGAGGGGACTCTGAAGCACAGACGGGATGAGGAGGCCTGCAAAAGGTGAGACAAAGTCCATGAATTAATCAGAAACACTGCTCCCAATCTTGTGCTGTTATCACTGCCTGAGGGCATCCCATGCTTGCCGGACATTACCATCTGCTCTTGATACAGCACAATGTTAACAACATCAACTCAAGAGTGGGGACATCTGTCTTCTGAAGGACTGGGAATTTAGTCCCCTCCCTTAAAACAATTAACACAATAGCTACTTCAATGTACCATCAGAAGATGGTAAAACCTACCACACTATTTCAAGAGAAGGCTAGATCAGAGCTAAAAAAGAAATAATTTCAGGTTTACAAGATGTTTTCAGACATGGCTGGTTCTGTTGAATATGGCCTCTTGTAAGAGTTTAGCACGGAAAAAATGTACAGTCTCTGCCAGATACTCAACTTCAGCACCCACAGTCAGCCTTTATGATGATGGGAGGGGGGGAAGTTGCTTTTTTTTTTCCCCCCACTAAAAAATTCTTCATTTGCCACAAAACCAGAAATAATCAAATAAAACCCACACAGCTGGTGATTTCCTTTTTTTTCCAATACTGCTGACTGGGAGCCCAGTGCTGGGGAAGGCATCTGAACTGGACCATCAGGGATCCCCACCCAGAATCACAGACACTCCTGTACAATAGACAGAGGATGAATATTGAAGCTCAATAGCAAATTCCAAGCCCCCAGCTTTTCACTCCCTTTGCCCAAGGAATATACCCCCGAAGTGTGTTCCTTACCTAAGTAGTAGCTGGAGACAGGAAAACAGAAAAGGAACATGCTGCCAAGAGAGTTTCATTATCAGTGCTGTGTCCCAACACTATTTACACCACGTCATTACGGTTCTTCTCTCCAGATGAAGAGAGGCAGCATACAACCTCAAGGCATGAACTCACAATCCTTTGCGCATTTCTCACCCGAAGGAAAATTCGCATTGCAAAGAAATGCCAAATCGCAAAACTGAGTTTGGAAAAATACTTGGTTCAGATAGTAGGAATCTGTAGCGTTCGTTTGAACGTGTCATAGAATATCATTCAGCAGTGCACCCTTGTACTAGACTAACCACATACCAGGCTGTATGAGCAAGAGAGAGCCAGCAGGTCAAGGTTAGACATTATTCCCCTCTACTTATTTGAATTTCCTTAAGAAATCTCAGGTACCTCTCCACAGTATGAGAGAACTGGCAACAGACAGGAGAGTCCAGCAGAGAACTGCTAACATGGCCGGGGAATGGAATGGATAAAACACTAGGAAAGGCTGAGGAAACTGGGTTTTGTTTACCCTGGAAAGGAGAAGGCCAGTGGGGGAATCTAACTGCACACTTACGGCACCAAAAGAAAGCTTACAGAGGAAATCAAAGCCCAACGTTTCGCAAACCAACTTTGGTACTGTATGAATTACAAAAAAAGAAATTCAGCAGGGCCCAAGTTTTTGCAGGTGATGAAACTACAGATAAGCTACAGCCTGTGACTTAAGGGAGTGACAGTCAACATGTAAGCCTGTAAAGGTATTGGTTTATCGTTTTTATAAACCACTCATGTGCATATCTACGTACTATGTTCCTACATGCTATCCAAAACAAACAGAAGGATTACATTTAAATCAGCAAGCAGTAATATAATACTTTGCAGAGAACCTGGTAGAAAGATGGCCTGTTACAAAGTTACTGCTCAAATGATGGTCTACTCCAAGAAAATGCAAACTCTGCAGTGCACTTCAGCTTTCTGCCTCTGCAATGCAATGCCTATTAGCGTGAAAGCAAGAGACCTCCAAAAAGCAATAAGAAGATTCTGTAAGTACAATTTCAGGCATCACTACTTACCAAACTAGCTTCAGCCACTAACGTTCAATTCCCTTTTCTTGGGAACCCTGCCCTACACAAGTACTGAACTATGCAAAAGGGGTTTTCCTGACATTTGGCAAAAGACTGAAAGATGCAAGGTTGAGTCTTATGTGAGAGGATGGGTCATCATAAAAGCGTGCATGGGGCGGTTCTTCTCATCTTGCCATGAATAAAAAACCATTTCAGCAAGTCAGGCTTAGCAGCCCTTGAGAAAGGTTTTACGAAACCTTTACATAGAATTGCTTTCCCGTTGTAAGTTAGCATTGTTGTTCACACAATGGCCTTCACTTAGCAGGAGTCAAGGGTCAGTAGTCTTTTTGTGGAAGGTAAAAAAGGTGCCGCAGCACTACAAGCAGTTAAGTAGATAAAACATCCTAGCTGAAAGAGAAAATACCTGCTTGCAATGACATATGAATGGTTTTATAGCTGGCGCTTTGTGTGCAGCTGTAATGCAAAGTTGAGGTCTTCTGAACACTCATTCAGCATTTATTACAAGAGAAACAGGCAGGTTCATAGCTTCCTCAACTTCATGAGCTCATCTCAGCTGGGTCTGAGGTGACATGGTCAGCGTACGCAATTCCGTGACTGGAACCAGCTTTGCCTTTTGCCTGGTCCTGCACTGGGTCCCTGCAGTTTCTGTAGTGTAACGGTATCTCCTTGTCAGAAAATGCCAGATTTGACAAGGCCTGGATTTCACCTTACCTTTTTGAGCAAATGAAGTTTTGTTCTGTTTCTATTTCCAAAACCCCTCAATTCTTAGAATCAGGAAAAGGAGAGGCCCTTTAATAATAAGCCACTATCACAACTACACTTTGGGGGAGAAGGCATAGGTTTTTTTAGCTGATATCCCCCTACGTAAACTTCCTCTAGCTTTCTTCAAAAAATGGAACAGTGTGTTTTTATCTTGGGTATGCTAGTCCCTTTCACAGGAAGGAGATGGTCCATCAGCAGGCTACCTGAAAAGACAACTAACCTGAAATAGTTTTTGAATTTTTCTTCTGCAAATCCAAGTAATCTAAGTAGCACGTTCTGTGAAGAGTTACAGTATGAAACAGCATCTTCATTTCAGCATTTTCCCCTCCCCTCTCTTAATTACTATACTCTGATCCCAGGCATCTGAACTTTATAAACACCCTGCAGGATGACTTGCCTATTCAAGACTGCACTACCTACATAAATGTGTATTAGCAACTGGAGCGATGCACTGCAGACAAGAGACTTTCCAAGGAGAGACAAAAGGCTACTAGTTCTATTTAGCTGCACGTATAAAATATGCAGCAAATAACAAACACATACATGCACGTACACAGCCATCCCAGAGGACACAACTCAAAAGTAAAAACCAGGACCAAGAGGAAAAAAAACTGTAATGCTGAAAAAACATTCAGATTTAGAAGTAAAGATCAAATGTTTGCCTGTGAGAGTAAGAAAAACAAAAACAAAGCCAACAGGATCAGAGAATACCCTCTTGTGCACGAGGCTCCTGCCGTGATATGGAGCAAGGAGATGATGTTCAAATAAGAAATAAGATAGTTACTTTGACAATAAGGAATATTGTGCTAGTAGGCGTTTCATATGGAAAGCAGGAAGTACTCTCCAAATAACAACTTCAGGTATCTGGTGCCTAGCACTAACATTTTCCTAGGTGTGAAAGAACATATGGATGCCTGCTTTTATGATTATTTGTTAGGCAGGAGGGGTGTCTATGATACTGATAAAAAAAATTATCCTGTAAGAAGTTGTCGCTATCCGCCAAATGACTAGGAAGGTCAATGACACTGACTGACTGATTAAAAAATAAGATTTATAAAAAAGAATCAGATGGATAACTTGTATAGATGAAATACTGTGAACAACACATAACACACCAGGGCATTTATTAGCAAAACCAATTTAATTTTCTAAGCCTTAGGTAATTTAAAACCTGCAAGTGAATAAGAGAAAGGTTCTTCTCCTCTTGAAAATATTTCTGACAAAAAAATAGAAAAAAAAGCAAAGAAAAAACCCACTAAACATCCCCCACACAAAAATCCAAACAGAAGAGGAAACAGGGAAAAAAAAAAAAAAAAAAAACCCTTAAGGTAGCACAGCTCTATGCTTCACAACTTCCTGTACTGTGTTGTCAACCAGACTGGCAGATATGAGAAAGCTGACAGCTCTCCAGAGGACCCTGGCTGAAGCCGCTGTGCAGAAGTCTGGAACGGCACAGACCTGATCCCGCATGTAATGAGACTGCAGAGAGCTGGAAGGCAAACTCCCTCCCCAGCTGCGGGGAAGGAGCAGACAGGCTGTCTGCCAAAGCCTCCCACGTGCCCCTCTGCGTGGGCAAATGCATGCACACGGGCACAGGCCTTCCTTCCAGGGTGGCTTTGCTCGGGAGAGGCATCCTCGTGGGGAAGGTGAACTGCAAAGTCTGGGTTCTGCTCATCAAAAATGCACTGCAAAAAGCACTGAATTATATTACATTAAAAAAACTTGCACTCAAAGCATCTGACACATGAATCCAGAGAATATACAGTCAAATCAAGGAAATGCTGACATGTCTGTGCTCCTCCTTCACGCCTCAGGTTAAGTACGCTGGAAAAGCCTCATTAACTGCTGATAGTTTTAGCTGAAGGTCCTGTGCACCAGGCTGGCTGAGAATACCATGAGAGTATTAGGCCNAAAGAAGGAACAAACATAGCTGCTGTTATACTCCATTCAGTTTGTCTAATTCCACTTTAATCAGTACCCACGTACGTGACCTCTTGCATTGACTGCGGAACCGTCCCAGACACACATTTCAAGCAACTGAACGCAGTCCACACAACCCATCCTTTTGTTCGCTCTTGGCAATGCTAGCCCAAAGGGTTCTGAAGGAACAAAAGGACTTTTCGTAACCTCCCAGGAGGTGAGGCAACCCAAAAAACGTGGCTGTGGTGGCAGATCTGGAGGTGTGTAGCTCTAAGTCAGGTGCCACAGGAGCGATGGGCAGCCCGTAGCTAATAACGTCCCCTGCTCGTGGCATGACACAACGTACACAGCAAGTTCAGACTCTGATCTGTACTGGAAATAAATGGCCTGCCCCTGCAAGCCAGCTACGCTGTAAATCCAGAGTAAAGCTGCTGAGGAGGCTGAGGGTAGTACTTAAGGGAAGCTAAAGAGATAGTGAGCCAAAAGTTGATGACGACAGCTGTGTGTTTGATGCCTATGGCAGGAACTATCTTGCTGTATCTGCTCACCATTTCTGACCTAACAGGACAAAGGCTCAACAAAAGAGACTGCAAAGGGCACCTGCCACCCTACTGTTACGCAGGTATCAGATCATTCCCACCTCAGTGAAAGACTCTGCACTTCCAGCAGTATGCTGGCGTAAAAGGCGCAGAATGGGAACAAGTTCACAATCGACACGCTCCCTTCTGACAGAGAACCAGCTTTTTTACAGGAGGGTCGCACCACCTCCACATATGGTGAAATTAATAAACAGAGCTGTGTATTAATATACATACACACCTAGACAGCACAAGCACAAGACAGGAAGACCAAGAGATCATCTTACTCTCTGCACAACATGCACGGATGTGGCTGTGCGCTGCACCTACCCTGACACACGATCTCTCTGACGGCATTACAAAATTGTGGTACTTTCCTTTAAGGTGTGGGAATTCCTTAGGAAAGGGATGGTGGGGCAGTAAGAAGTCTAAGAAATCAGCATCAAATGGAGATGCTGCTGGCTTGCAGATTTTTGAAGGGGAGTACCTCATTGGCATTCCTTTGTGCCCAGTATCCTTCAATTAAAATCACTCACCGTGCAAAAATGAAAAAGAATAGAAATATCAACAGAAAAAAAGATTGATTTTATACTCTCATACTTCTGGTATGATTCATATGAGGATTATCATAATTCTGACAAAATTAATATGAATCAGCCCTCTGCGATCTGGGAAAAGGTAACATATTACTAAAATACACTGCAGATGACACTAACAGATCACACTGGCATCTTTGAACAATGGACGGAAAGATCACGGTCAGGTCTCTGCTCCTCCATCAGACCTCTGAGGGCTTAATGACCCTGCCCGGCCGCACTGCAGGACAGCCACACAGACGCCACCGATGTGGGCAGCCAAAGCCCAGGCACCTGCTTGTAAGGTGCATCTGTCAAGTGTCTTTACAGGCAGTAGGAGGAAGAGTCCTTTTACTCATCAAGAGTTTAAGCTAGTAAAGAAACACCTGAGAAAGGAAGCAGAACTTCACTTTTCAAAGTGCTGCGACAGACCCTTTTATTCCCATTAAAGGGAAGTTCAGTGGCACTACAGAATGACTTGAATAGGGGAAGGAGTGTGAATTTTCACTCTCTGCTCAGCCTGAAAGACATAACTAAGGTAGGTGACCCAGCACATGCTTTTTACTGCACATCATGAAACCAAACCCCACAGCTTCCATTCATGTCCTCATTCTTGCTCTGCTCATTCTTGTTAACGTGCCACACTCTCTTTTTCTACCCTACTGTTCAAATGTGTTGCTGCCTTTTCCAGGAGATAGTTAATACATGAATTATAGCAAAATTAGGCAATCAGAATACAAACAAAAAAGTAACAGTAAACTGGAAGATGCGAGTTACTCCTTTTAAACATCCATCTGCACATTAGCCTAACTTCCACTGGCCAGAACCACTCTGGCCCCTGGCACTCGGACCAAGACGACACTCCTTCGGAGCAGAGGTTCCCCAAGGAGAGAATGTGCCAGCAGTGACAACAACATTTTGACAGATACAATGCTTCCATGATGTCACCATCACCCCCAGTCAAGTGATCTCAGACACTCAAGCACAGCATCCCCCAAACTGATGACAAAAGTTGCCGTGCTCATCCTTTTCTCGCTTTTATTGCATCCAAACCGACCACCTCCTGCACACGGAGCGTTTGGGCAACGCTGGGTGGAACAGTCAGCCTGTGGAGACCGTGGCTTACTCCTCACCTCCATCACGATGGGCTCTGCCTTCCCTTGAGCTCATCACTTAGCAAGTCACTCACAGAAGCCGAGAGCAGCTTGAAGTGCTTTCTCTCTCTTTGCTTTCCTCAAAGCCACCACAGAGACAGGCTCTTTCAAAGGACTGCTCAGAGCATGCCCCTGTTAGCCGTGTTCTTACTGCCCCTCTGCAAGCACAGTCTTTCTCCATCAATTATACAGGGGCAAGAGGGCCCTGAGCCGCTAGGTGAGCTGCCTTTTCTGACACCCTCCTGTAACGTTCGGGCACCTGCACAGCTGTATACGCCCCGACGTGACTCTCCCTGCTCCACCCCTACACACTGAGGCATGCACACAGACACACATGCAAGCACTCTCGGTTTCACTGCAGCTTAGGCTGATGAAAGAGCAGCTTTACGGAAAACCCCTCTGGGACTGACTGTACATTTCTGCAAAACTATTTCTACAGCGTGTAAATAAATAAATAATGTGATCCTTGTTTCCGATTTAGACTGTAATTTCCTTTTTAATAACTATCTGCTTTCACAGCACACTCACCAACTCAACAGTATTTAACAGGAGGCTTGTACTATTCTCAGGGGACTTCAATTATGAATTAGACTGTAAACTTCTTCCCTAGTTTTTATTTTTTTTCTCTAACACTAAGTGCCAGTGTATTCAAATTCCTCTTTAAACAGATGTATTGCTTCAAGTTTGTACATAAGGGAATAGGGCTATTCTCTCCCTGCCTGGTTCTACTGTTCTCCTCAAGACCATCAGCTTAAAAAAACAAAACAAAAAAACAAAACAAACAAAAAAACCACAACAAACTAACAAAATGAGCAAAACAAAAGAGCATGCTAAAAAGCCCAGGTACCAAACAAACACCGAGATGAATCCCCTGTTTCAATCATCCAGTGTTCCTCTACCTTGCTACATACGGCATATTTGGTTGAAATGAATAGAAATACTTAAATGTCTCCGTCACCTCTGTCCATTTTAAATGCTAAAACGCATTTGACTTTGTAATGAACTGCAGAGCTGTTTACATAACCTCCATGTTTTAGAATTAAGCTACAGTCCCCATGAAATCACTCATCACCAGTTAACTCTAACACCACGATTGCTAAGCCCGGTAATGACTGATTCCCAGGGCCTTCTCCTGTTAAGATATTCCACTCCTTATAGAGGAGAGCTTTATAAAACACTTTAAAAATTACATCTCCAACTGATCATTAATTAGCTAACATCAAAAGTAGATACATGGCGTAAAGTTACTAGGAGAAAGCTGTATCCCAAAAGGGCCAAACAAGAGGACAACCCTCGTTTAGAAGTCAGAGTCACAGTGTGAAGGCCAGTAACAACAGACCTGGCAAATGGGAAATGCTGTCACCGAGAACCATCCACACCACGTTGAAATTTAGCAAGAGAAGACAGGAATGAAGCAATGCTCTCAGAACACCACTGCCAATGAGCACTGGTCAGGCATTATGGGGAACCAGCCAAATCCTCTGGCTTTCCACTCTTACAGAAGGCTATCAACAGCAGACACAGGAAGCAAACACATTCCCAGCCCTTTCAGCCCCTCTGCATTGCTCACATGTCAATCTTCTGGTTAAAAATAATGTTCAGCTGATTGTCTCCTTGGAGGTCAAAGCAATAAACCTTACTCTCAGCTTAGAAAGACAGTGGAGATGCATTCCAATACTGAAAATGAAGCAGATTGAGTTATGCTTCAGAAACTCATTCACCACACGGTCTAAGTTTTGAGAAGGAGAAAAATGTGAAAGGGCTTGTATTTCGCTTCATACTCTAGCAGCATCCAGCTGATTAAAGGCAGATCTGTCATCAGGCGTCATTGTGGGCCATGTGGTTGGAAATGACTGCAGGTTACAGGCCAAATTCAGACTGCATTTCTGAGGATGAAACTCAAGACAAAGAGAGATGCCTCCAGTTGAAGCTAGTCTGAATTCAGTCCCCACTCTTCAGTAATCATAGGAGTTTTGATGGCAACAAAGGATGCTGGCTTCCTCACACATGTAAATTTGCATCCATTGTACCACTTACTGAAGGGAAGGGCTGGGTTTCCCCCAGCGCTGATCCTCAGTCGGTCGTTGGCAGGACTGCAGAACTGTCGCGGTGTGGCAGGATACCCTAAAAAGTCAAGTATGTCTTGATTTACCTGCCTGTATTAATGACCATCTGATTAGCCTGTGAATGCTAATAAAAAATGCATGCTATAAAAAGGGAGTATGTTCTGTAGTCTACTGGGAAGTGCAGGGGGAAAGGCCATTCGTGTCTTCAAGAACGGCAGGACATAGGCTGCAGGCTTACTTGTCAAGTAAGCTGCTCTAAGACAGATCTCCAAGACTACCTTCAGACAAGGATGCACAGGCTGCTGCTTTGCTACTTAAACACACTTATAGTGAATGTATACATTCACTGAACAATTCTGTTCATTTTGTATTTAGTTTACAAGTAAATATAATTATACTGTTACATAAATTTGAATATTTATATACTATTTATATTTTGTAAATATACGTCTGTTATAAAAATACTCTGCATTAAGTTCATTTGACCAAGAAGGAAGATTTGCCTTTTTTTATTTTTTTTAATTATTTTTTTTCTTTTTTTTTCCATACTTGCAAAGTTCTTCTTCCACTAATAGTGTGTCTGAGTGACTCCGCTGGAGAACTACCAAGAACTACCATGGCTCCATGTCTGCAGCTACAAAGCGCTTAAGACCTTGGTTCTAAGTAAGCCTATTTTCAGTTTTTCTGCTACACACCCGGAATCAACCATATTTCACAGTCCTGATACTAGCGCTCAGACTTCTTATCAGCTCAAAGTTTAATATCACGCGATAACATCACTGTGTGCTGTCAATGGAGTCAAAATATGACTATATTGCTAGACAGCAGGAGGATTTATTTTCATCCTCTCTGAACACAAGCAGGCACAGATATACGCATCTATGGTACAGTGAGGGAGGGAGGGAAGAGAGCTTTTCAGAGATACAAAGAGAAACTAGTTGCCCAGTACCTTCCCATTTTATAATGTATATGTATATATTTTGCATAGAGTAAAGACACACCTGTGCATTGAGGCGCTCTAGAGAGAAAAACATATGCATTGCCACCACCCCCCCCCGCCCCGAAAGAGTATCTGTAACACCTCCATGGCACTAGCACTTTTGAATTTTTCTGCTACGAAATGAAACTCAGGTAGTGGGAAGTCTTAAAAAATTGCCTATTTTTACTCTACAACTGACGTGAAAAGAACAGCTGAGAGCAGAAAGGAACCCATCAGGCAGACACTGAAACAAAAATACTTGATCTCTTCTTTTTGGTACACTGCAACTTCAAGGAGTCACCAGAATTAAGTGGCATTTGTACATTTTCACCAACCATGAACGCAGGTTGCCACTCACTTGAACTGTTGATCTGATAGCTGAGCTTGACAGAAGAACAACGACGCCTTTTAATTCCACGTGGGCCAAGCTGAAGCAGCAAGAGAGCATTATGCTATTACTGTAAATTACACTGACAGTGGAGGGCTGCTGGGGTTATACGGAATAAGCAAAGCTGCACAGCCACCAGTAGTAGAAGTAATTAGCTGGTGTAATGAAAAGCGAGAAACCAGAGAAGAGCGTTGGACAGCAGAGTGCTGTACTGTCAGCATTATCATTCTCCAAGGCTTCAGCAGAACAATGCACTGCTGAGCCTCTAGTAATCTCTACACATGGCTACCCATGAAGAGAGTAATTAAGAAATGTCACCGCCTCCTTGGGAAAATACCACTGCGTCTCAAAAGAATGATGATAATCTCTGTAACAGCCCTGTTCTCTCTCTCTCTTCTCTTTGTTTTGGTGGGGACTAAGAATGTGTGACAATGCACTCTAAGCTAAATGCGCTTTTGTTCTTCCTTTTGTTACATATCAACCCAAATAAAGTACTGTCGTTTGAGCCAAAACAAAGCTAGATTTAGAAGCAAGTGCATGCACCCTCAAAGCCTGTATTACCAAGCGAAGCCAAATGTCAGTTGGGCATCCCTACTAAAAATGGGGAAGAAATTCTAAATTCCTGTAGAAGGAATTCAGTGTCTTGCCCAAGAGAGGCAAAACCTTACAGGTTCAATTCCCTGAAGAGCAAGGCTTTTACAGGAGCTTCTGGATCTGATGAGGACTGAAGGATTTGGAGAAAGAAGCTGTGCCACAGCCTTCGCCCAAGGGCCAGTGGAGTCAGTGCAGGACCCTTGTTTTAGGTCTGACTCCAATTAAAGAGCAGTATTCCTGCAGAGGTGTTCCGCTGTGTTTCCCAGGAAAATGACTCGTACTTCCAGTTCAGTGTAAACAAGACAATGGCTAGTTTTCCAGTGCTGGTCCAGAATCATGTCATCCTTCACTAGGCAACCTTTGCATCATACTCATTCTTTGTCGATCTGCCATAAAAGACTGGTCCTGTTAACTGACACAGTGCCTGAAAACCTATAGATAAAACTGATCTTAGAGGTTACTACCTATAGCTTTCTTATAAATTTTTTAAAGGAACTCCAACACTGCTTGGGAACAAAGCAGGAGGCTATGTACTGCCCGAGAGCAACGCAAGGCCACTGCCAGGATTCACTGAGGAAGCTAAAAACATCCCTACCATTCTGCCTCTCCCTGCCCACTTGACACAAACCACTGGAAATGCATCAGAACTGACACATATCTTGCTTGTCACAGTCGTACAAATACCAGAAATCCCCTTACAAAAGGTATGATTAATTACACAAGCAAGGATTTCAGAGAAAAAGCTTTAGTGCAGCAGTCTGCTAATGAGGCTGATCAATTCAAATACTTTTTTCCTCCCCCTAGAATTTCATTCCAGGTTGTTTACTCTGCTCTCTGAAATTAAGCAGTTGTGTCTATACAGCTAACATACCTTTGATTCTCCAATTCACTGCTCATTCGGATTGTACTGGAGGTAAATATTTGTGGCTGGAAAGTAGACAGATGAGAGTTGAAATGTACCAATTTCTGTTTATTCCAGGCTGCTTTCTCTGAGAAAATGGTGAAGGTGAGATTAGAAACACTTTCACATAAAAGGCTGCTTTTAGGTTCTGTTACACAGTGCAAAAGGTCTTGGTTCCTCACGTGGACTTCTCAAACACTGGTACAACTCACGATCAGTTCCACTACTCACACACTTTATTCTGCAAACCTTTAGGCAGAAACGCAGCATGGATTAGTGTGTTCTGAGATTTCGGGCATCTTTTCTGCAAGCACAATTACACACAGAAAGCTGATGCCATGTTGAAGGAATAAATGAGGGGAAAAAATTAAATAAAATTTCCTTTTCCAGCCTCAACTGATTATGGTAACTGTCATTCTCCAAAACAGCCTGATGCAGCCCTATCTCTAGCTTCCTAATTTCAAGACATTACCCAGTGACACTGCTGGTTTAGGCTGGTATTCCCCCTCAGGATACATCTGAAACCAATCAGGTAAGTAACTAAGCAAAAGATAATCACAGCAAGGTTAAAAATATAATGGAAAAATGAATATTTAAAAAGAGCTGAATACACAGTTTGGAGAGTGATAGAAAATGACATATCCTCATGGGTAGATTCAGAAAGAAGGGGTAGAAAAAAATGAGGCTGTTTTGATGGTTACTGAAAGAGAGGCTAAGTATTTTTAAATTTGACATTAAATTATCGCAAGTACAGTAAAAAGGAGAATAAAATCTATTAAAAGTCCAAATAGAGAATTACCACTACAGTAGACTCATAACCTTTCCTGATAAGAGTCGAAATCCCTGCAAAGGCTGTATTAAGGGCCCTCCTATTATTTTTTCTTTGCCTGTATCTATAGCAAATACAATTTTTCTTAAGCTATGGATTGGTGGATTTGCACGTATACTGAGAGCATTTTTTACACGATTCCTATATGCTAAATAATGGTGTCCCTGAGACTTTTCCTGTGAAAGCTGCAGAAAAATAGAGGCATGACAGGGACTAACTGAACTGATACAGGCTGAAAAAGCTGCAAGGATCCTAAATCTCCTTTTGATTTCATGTACAACATGTACAATAAATGCTAAAGCAGTGGGCTATGTTCGTTCCTGCCCATTTCCACTGACCTCAGTTTTTCTGCCATTGTCTTCAATAGATCCCTGACCTTAATCCAGAAATGTCCAAATATGGAAAGAGGAAGACCATTTTTCCTTGGATTATCAAGCCTGAAAGTGAAAAATCTCTCCAAGAATTCCTGCGTATAAGGCCCCAGACAGGTGCTGACAGCCAGCCCAGATAGTCTGGATGAATACTTATCAACCACATCTGACCAGGAAGAGCTTTCAAAAGCAGTGTTCTTCACAATAAGCAACACAATTTAAAGGCCTAACCTCTCGCAGTATTTTCTGAGCTTGTACAAATCCCTATAGACGCTTTGACTCCAATGAATCTGCACCTACAGGGAATTCACTCACATATTTTGAAAGGTATTTAAAATAAATCATAAAGCCCTGAGTCTGTATTATTTTGACTAAATATCAGACTGAATGGGAAGATACAACTTCATTCTCACTTCTCTGTAAAACCACTCTATTTTCTACGATGGCTCCCCAGAAGCAAAGAACCAGACAGCTTCAAAACAATGGAGAAACACTTATCTCGAATACTCCAGCCCCAGTGAAATAGACTTATTTTGTGGGCTACTTTGCTAGGATGCTGTAAAATGGAGAGAAGACAGAAGGGTAAAAAGTACGTGTGGAGGATGCGGGGGGAGTTATATTTAACAGGCTATAAAATTCTGCCCAACTCAGATCAAATGCTTCTGTCATTGCTGTCAGGCAAAATTACAGCAGATCAGTGTTAACACTGCATTCTTTTGAATCTACAATCCTGCTTCTCATATTGATTTGTGGCAATGGGTCAATACAGAAGCCTTCACAAAATACATGTACATGTGTATATATGAATCGTAGCCAACAACGCTAAGTTTGTGTGCATGCATGTGAGCGTTCCGTTTCATTTTTCTCCCATTTGCCACATGAACGTCTTTTTAAATGCATTCATTATTGCGACAACAGGTTGAATCTGCAATTCACCATCTGCCTAAACAACATTAACCTTCATGCAACCTCATATTATTATTGTTAGGCTTTGTCTGAAATTTAAAATCTTCCTAATAAAAGCTGGGGGCAGCCCGTCCCTTAACATCGTCCGTTCTGTGATATACACAACCATCCCTCTGGACTGCAGCTGGAAACCTGCATCTGAGGTTGATTTTATTTACAGAAATAGGCTAAGACTCTTAAGACAGCACTAGAATGTTAGTGACTGCTTTGTACTGCTGGACAGTCTTTGCGCATGCAACTCTACCTTGCAGCGGCTGCAACTTCTGAAAAATGCTGCTGGGCTGCGGAAGTACATCGCTAAACTCCCTTTTCTCTCCTTCTGGAGACAGGTACAAGATTGGCCAACCACTTTAAATAGCACAGTGCTACTCCTACAGAACCTTCTCAGAGGATTGCAAGTAATTCTGGCCATTAAGAGTGTCCACTGAAAGACACAGCAAAGCCCCTCTAGTGGGAGCATTAGCACAGCTTACCGACGCAAGGTAAGCACTGTAAGGCAGTGGCACCACAGCCTGCACTCGCTCCTTGACAGCAAAATTACAGAATGAGCCTTAGCTCAGTGAGCACTGAATTCGCCCTACCTCTTCTCTTGAGAGCATGAAGCCAGACCCAAATCTAACCCTCCTGACTGAAAGCTGATTATACATGCACTTACAGCATGCGTGCAGCTAAATAAAGGATGAGCTTTACTCCTTTACAAAAAACCAAAACTTTATATCAGAGGGAATATTTTAAATCAAAATACAAATCAGAAACTCATTCCTAGAAGCGTGTCACAGTTTAATAACCCAGGTTATAGCATCTCTGCATCATTCTTCAAGAGAAGGAGGTAGAGACCTTCTGCGTTTCAAACACACAGCATGTGTCTGGCTGTTTGCAGCTGGCATTCACTCCCAGCACGATGCAGTCAGCAGTTTCCAGTTCAGGAGAACATCCCTGTACGTAGAGGGGCGCATTAAGCACATGGTTTGAGCACTTGCTCAGGGCCCCTTCCTCAATCGCACCCAAAGTCAAAACTCATTTCGCAGTTTCCTCATTTAGAAGCACCTGAGGTAGGAGCGCAGCTTTCAGTTAGCCAGAGGGCTTCACAGCCCCACCTTCCTGGATTCCGTGGCTGTGCACAATGAGATGGAGACAAGCCTGCACACTGCTACCTGCTATTTCTCCACATCTTTCCAACTCAGATTTCTTAATCTCATGCTGGGCAATCACCAACCACATGAAGTTCAGCAAGAGCAATGCTGGATTCTGCATCTGGGAAGAGGCAGCCCTGGCTGTACGTACAGACTGGGGAACCAGAGCCTGGAGAGCAGCCCCGCAGAAAGGGATCTGGGGGTTCTGGTTGACGGCAAGCTGAACATGAGCCTGCAGCGTGCCCTGGCAGCCAGGAGGGCCAGCCGTGCCCTGGGGTGCATCAGGCACGGCACTGCTGGCCGGGCGACGGAAGGGATCGCCCCGCTCTGCTCTGCGCTGGTGCGGCCTCACCTCGAGCACTGCGTGCAGTTTTGGGTGCCACAGGCTAAGAAGGACATGAAACTTAGAGTTGCCAAAGGAGGGCAACAAAGATGGTGAAGGGTCTGGAGGGGAAAACGTATGAGGAGCAGCTGAGGTCACTTGGATTGTTCAGCCCAGAGGAGAGGAGATGAGGGGAGGCCTCCTGGCGGCCTGCAGCTTCCTCACGAGGGGAGCGGAGGGGCAGGCGCTGATCTCTGCTCTCTGGTGCCCACTGACAGGACCCAAGGGAACAACATGGAGCTGCGACAGGGGAGGGTCAGGCTGGGTGTTAGGAAAAGGTTCTTCACCGAGAGAACAGTCAGGCACTGGCACAGGCTCCCCAGGGAACTGGTCATGGCACCGAGCCTGCCAAAGTTCAAGAAGCATTTGGACAATGCTCTCAGGCATGTGGTCTGATTTTTGGGTGGTCCCGTGTGGAGCCAGCAGTTGGACTCGATGATCCTTGTGGGACCCTTCCAACTCAGGACGTTCTAGGATTCTATCATAATAGTCTCACACACGACGACAGAAGACACAAGAAAAGAAGTCCACTACCCACTTCACGGTCTCACTTGTGAAACTAACAACAAGAAACTCAGACTTGGTTATTTCTTCAATATTAAAGGTATCTTTGTACAAAATCTATACTTTCATACATTGTTGCTTTACCAGTGGCAGCAGCATGTACTGTCAACTAGACACCCAGCCTATGCTTTGGCCCAGAAAGGGACATTTAGGCTGCCAGCTAAAAGCATTCTGAATGATAATACTTTGCTGACTATTTTTCTTTTTGGTATTTGTGAGAAGAACATATGATTTCCAGGCTTTCCAGAAACATACAGCCTTTACCTTCTTATGCATACCTCTCGCAGTCCATACTGCTGGCTGAAAAAAGTGATACTGGTCATCACTGTAATACAAACGCCTCGATGTCAGTTGGACAGCAATCGCGACTGATCCACCTCAGTGCTTTCCACAGAAGCTTTCATTTCTACTGCTCTACAAACAGGCATACATATCAAAGTTATATTATAACTCAAAATGCAATAAATTGATTGAGTAGTCACTGGACATCCCTTAAAACAGACCTGGTAATTTCTCAAAGAATTTCAGAGCAGACTACCAATTTTAGCTACTTTTCTTTCATTAAAATTAGCAGCTAAGGGCTAGATTTTGAAAAGTATGTGGCTGCCTGAAGACGCAAACATGGAGATGAGATTTAAAAAAAAAATTTTTTCCCCAAAGTAGGCTAGACCATTCTGGAAATCCCAACAGAAGTTTTCCCAGGTATTTAGATACTCAAACATGCTCTGCTGATCTGGACCAAAGTCTCTTTGGATAGGTATGAAAACCGGAATCACAGGCAAGAGGAACAACAGTGAGCTCAAGAGCATTAAAGATCTGGCTACATACTCAACTGCCTACATGAGACAGTAATGTTTTGTTTGTTTGTTTGTTTTTATGGTCCTGGGCACAGCAGCTGAAGAACCAAAGACAGACTGAGCAGCAAACAGTACAGTGTCCCCAGCCATGATGCTGTTGGTCCTCTGCTCAGTTCTAAGCAGTCCTTGCCACTGTTGCTACCAAAATCCACTAGCAAAATATTGTTATATTTACTGTACAATTTACTGTCATTGTTCATTACTAGCCTGTACTTAACATTCTCAAATTAAGGTGGCAGTGATTGGTCCCCATTCACACTACCCTTGAAATCTAACCTTTCAGCGTGTGCCTTGGATGGATTTTTTCCAGTGATGTGGTGCGAGTCCAACTGCTCCTGTTTTACCACTTTTTCCCTGGGTAATTGCATCAGCATAAGAAAACACTTGTGTGGAAATGAAATGAAAAGTAGTCCCTAGAATCAAGCTCTCAGACATCCTTGATCTCTAGGAAAAACTGGATCTGGGTCCAAATTCTGAAATTTCTGCTTCTCTCTGGTCATGATCATGGCTAAGTCCTCCTGCACTCAATGGAAGTCATCACACCTATCAGCAATTAGTGTTGCACTGGGAATGCCGGGGTCCCAGTCCTGCAGAGGCTGAAGGACATATCTGAGCATTTGGATACCAATGACGGCAAAGATGTGTCATTTTGAAAACAAACATCTTTGTTTTGTTTCTGCACTCTTGTTTTCTATAAATGCTTTAGCTAAGCCTCAATAGCTATATTTCAGTGGGAGAACATTATCTGTTGACAATTATGCAATTCTATTAACATCATTGCCTTTTTAATCTATGAAAGGTTACATTAAACAGAAAGAAGACACACAGGAGACTACAGAAAGGAAAGTACCTACCCTTTCAGGAAAAAGAAGATTATTCAAATGATCATCCTGACATTTATTTTTATATGAAGGAAAACAGAACAAGAAACACAGCAGGGTATTTTGGTGACCTGAATACCAACAGAAAGTAAATTAAAACTCACACAATAAATGCAAATGACAGGACAGATTCTTCCCTCTGCTCAGAAATGTTTACAAGGGTGGGGTGAATAAGACAAAGTGGGAAACAGTTATTTTGTAGACCAGCCATGGCTGAACTGCATGACAAAGCAGGGTGAAGATCGAAGAGGATGATCTAATGTATGCTACCTTACTGTAATCAATAGCTGTCTACAGAATCTATGAAAACCAAAAGCAACAGCTACTTTTGAACTATTAGTATTTATATACTATATCTTCTGTGAGCCCATAGGAAGATACACATCTACCAGCTGACACATACGCCCAGCACTGGTTGAGGTTTCTAGCAGCATTTCCAGCAGCGAAGCCAAGAACACAGACCTTCCCACAGGCACAGCCCCCAAACCAGCACTCCAAATCCATGCACCCAAGGGAGCCTCCTGAAGCAAAGAGGAGCTGCAGGGTTTCTCTGCATCTCTAGCTGATGCATTTTACTGCTGATGAAAACATGATGTGAACAGAAGTTGCTTATTCTTAATTCACGGTAAGGTGGGAAAACAAGGATGTAATTGATCTAATAGGTTATACAGTCTGAACACTGTGCTCAGCTCTACCCAGAAGGCTCCCTGCTCAGGACTATAATTCAAAATTGTCTCAGTGTCTGAAAGAACCACTGCTTTAAGTACTTCCAAAGTGTTGTCTTTTGGCTGGAGTCTCTGTCCACAACAGCATACTAAGCTCTGGAAAGTGGTAAATGCTGCTCTTAAGGTACTGAGTACTTGTGGCTTGTGGTTTTTAATCAACTCTGTGGGAAGGGTGGGCAAATACATGGAGAATGGTGCATTCTCCTTTCCAAAACCGAAATTAATGTGCATGTATATTTTTCATCAAGCAGAGGCAAACGACAGTCGAGACAGCGAAGAATTTACTGATGCTTAGGACACTCTACAATTGACTGACTTTCCTAACTTAGAGATCCCATTAGTTATTAGAGAGATTTTAGAAAAATCTGTTTACTGCCATTATCTATTCTGTACATCTGGAGTACATTGAGTACATCTGGATAAGCTTGTGACCTATAGATAAACAGCTCTTTGCATCACTCGAGTACTCTTTATCTTCCTTTTCCAATGCTATGCTTCCTATTGTACTCAGTATAGGAGAGATTTGTAATCACAACCCAGACAGCAGAGAGAAGGGGGTTATTTTTTTGTACATTCTGCTAGTGCTTGAAAGGCTGTACACTGAATGGAGGCGGCACCTGAAACGAGACATGAGGTTCCTTGAGAGCTGAGACTGTGTTTTGCAAAAGTTGAACGATGACAAAATTTCCACAGAATTCTAGCAACTGCACCCCCTTTCAACATTACGGCAAAATCCCTAAAAGCCAGACAATGACTTTCTATAGACGGACAGCGCTCTGTTCCATGGGTATGAGTAGAGGCATTATGAGGCGGTCCTTCGAATTCATGTTCCTACCAAGGACACCACATTTCCTGTGAAAATGTGCATGTTCAGTCCTTATGATTTTTCACTGTTCCTCACTTGCCTTTTTTCTAATTTTCATCTTCCACCTTGTGCTCTGCACATGGCTGCTGTCAGACAGATGCTAAGAAAGATTAGTAGTTCAGTAGGCAAGCCAATACAAGGCATGAAAGTATAGGAGTATTTTTCATACTTTATTTTGTAGCTATGATAATGGGTATTTCTAATGATGCTCCTCGCAGAAGTATTTGTTTGCCTTTTTGCAGTCAGAATCACTCAGTCTGGAACTGCACTTTCTTGCCCATTTTTACTCTACCTGAAATGACTGTTTAAAAGACCTTATTTATAATAGAAGTGATGGGTAATGCCTGCCACAAGTCAGTATCTACTCAGAAAAAGTCTGTACAGAATCTTACTTCATTTGTGACTGGAAGGAGTAGGATTTGGGCTTAGAATACAGCAACTACACAACTGAGGAACTTACATCAGCCTACATGTTCTTCCCAAAGAACTTGGAGGTGGTGAATACAGATTAAATCACAGAAACATGGGTTAGAAGAGACCTCTGGATGTCCACTAGTCCAATCTCCTTCTCAAGCCAAGACTATTACCAGCGCTGACTCTAATTTTCCAAACACTAATTCTCCAAACCAAACTAGTAATTTGCAAACACCGTGTTTTATAAACAATTCATTTCTTCATAGGCAATGAGTAAAATATCTGTTAATAAAGCCATCCCCCCAAAAAGACCACCCCACCCTCCAGCACAATGAACACCCTCCCTTTATCATCACACGAGCACAAGATGGTCTAAAATTGGTCTAAGATTTCAGAAAACATTGAATTTGGCTTACCGTTATCTTCTCCAGAATGGCAGCACTCATACTACCATCACCTTACACAAGCCCAAGGGGCAAGCCCACCAGATCTATGCAGTTCCCAGGAACGTGTTCTCATTAAGTACCCTAGCAACAATCTAGGACTGCTGCTCTATGAGAATGAAGGACTTATATATTAATAAATTAAAAGAAAAAAAAAGGTACTAGAGATCACACCTCATTGTCTAGCTATGAAAATGCCTTTTACCATTTCTGTGAGTTGACTAATTGGTGCTACTACTCTAACTTACGTTGGCTCAAATCATAAACCACTCCCTGTCTGGTCCTAAGCACAGAAAGCTGGCCATGGCACGCAGCTGCGTTTGTATGAACAGTCCTGTGCTTCTCCGTAAGCGAAGACAAGGCTACACTGCCGAGACTTACTTACATTCTGGTCAATAGCTACCAAGCAGATCCCATAAAACCACTTTAGTATATAGCGGGCTGTTTCTATGAACTTAAAACTTTTTCTATGAAAAACACCATTCCCACTTGCATTCATGTTATTTCTAACAAAGCCTGCTCTGAACAAAACAGAGAACTGAAACAACTGGCTGCATCAAACAACACAACATTTAAGTTAACAATACCAAAGAGAAGTAAACTCCAGCAAACAGGCTTAGCTTCCACTAGCAGCTGCCACATTTTCTGCCACTCTAAGCTAAGGTTTTCTCACAAGTCTAAGCTATTTAGGCACTGAAGTTCTGTTGAAATTCCAACAACTGTGTTGGAGAAGTGAACTCATGAGCACCACCTACACATGCCAATGGCCAGTAATCATACACTTAGGCAACACTGATACAGCCTGTAACTAGAGAAAAGATAAATTAGTCCCCGTGGGGGTAGTAGGGGGCTGCAATTTCAGTTCAAGTTTCTGTGACAATGTAAGCCAAGAAACTGAAGAATGAATCACACTGAACCTAACTGGAAATGGCCCACTTGGAAAGCCATCTGTAACTCCCCCTCTAAATGGCACGCTGGACTAACAAATGAAATGGTTTTACATGCCTTTTACCAGTTTCCACTAAGGCTAATTCCATTTCAGAACTCATTCTTTAATTGCGATGTTATCTGAGAAGAAGCATTTGCAAATGCTCAAATGCTAAATGAGCATCAGCAATGTGAGGTATGAAAAAAAGGAATTTGGTCTGTAGAAAGACATCAGTATATAGATACAAATTTAATTAAGTAACGTTTACCTGTGCTCTGATGTTCCAGTCCTGCTATCAGATCATCTTACTTAAGCCCGGACACCTACAAAATATTGTAGCTGGCCACGAAAATCTACTTCACTGAATGTGAAAAGCTTTGGATACATAAACATTCAGATTAAGTTTTCCTCTGATTGCTAACTAGAATGAAGAGAAGTGCCATCCAGCTCCATACGCTACCCAAGTACATCGGCAGCCTTGAAGCAAGGTTGCCAGACTCATCTTATGGCATAGTAGAATGTGTGACACTTTGGAGATTGCTGATGTTTGAAATGAAGGGATTTCCTTCCTTTTTTTTGGCTTTTTTTTTCCCCCCCTTTCTTCCTAGAGAATCAGGAAAAGTACTTGGCAATAAGCCAGAGATTCTGTTTTTAGGAACTGCACAGAAGACACCTACATGAAGATGTGTATTTCTTTACTGAATCTGTAGTGAGTTTTAGAAACTTTAAAAAAAAAAAAAAAAGTGTATTACAGATCTGCTGAAGCTAAATACCTGCTGTTCCTAACAACCTCCAATTTGCTGTTGGTCTCAACAGCAGACCCTCTTCAGGGCACTACAAGCTTAGATAATCTATTATAAAGTAGACTGCTTATAAATGTCTGTTATCCATTTGTGGTAAGTATGTTTCTTTGGCTTCATAAACCACCACCAGACTACAAATGATGCATTGTTGTGTTAACTGCATCTGGAAAGCCAAAGGTATAAATCAGATGGTGCAGCACCACACACAGGCATCCGTGTTCCTAATCATTCCTACCCACAGTATTTGTGAGCATCGCAACTGGCTCAAACACTTTTGGCTTTGCCAAATAACACTCCTGGTGGGAACAGACAGAGAATGAGATCTGGCTGAGATGGAAATAAAAGTATGTCCATGTATGCTTGAGAAAACTGGCCATGTGCCATATTCAACACAGGGACTCATCCCAGCTTTCATTCACGTTCCACACTTTTTAATACAAATACTAGCACATCTCAGACTTACCACCTGTCAGTTCTGACCCCACCTCACATAATCGCTTTGCTGTGCAAGTAAAGAAAGCTGGAACATACAGTTGGTTACCGTATGTCAGCTGACAGGTGGAAATTTCTGAAGATATGCCAATTCACATACTTTAAGGTAATAACAAGGGTGAATGATTTGTGTGCAAAACGGAACCTAACCACTGCACTTATCTTCAGGTTAACTTAAATAAACAAACCTGTGACAGGTCTGCGATACATAGCATTGTGAAATTCTCTCAGTTGGAAACAGTCAGGCAGTAACACCTGGCACTTGCATACTGTCTGTCATGCAAGGATCTCCAAATGCTTTGCTTCATTATGGGCTGCAAACTCATTTGCTGAAGAGAGTTTTACTGATGCGTCAAACTTCATACCAAAAAAATCTACGGAAAGGCCAGGAACAGAATTCAGTCCTTCCTAACCCTGTGTCTTGCCTTTTGAGACAAAAACAGTGACTCCCATTTGAATCACTCTGCCTTCCGAATCAGCACTGAGTACAAGTGCCAACAAAGAACTAGACAACGAAGCACTACAGTAGGTTTCCGCCTAAGAATTAACAGTGTTTTGTCACCCGCTGCTCTAATTCAGTGATCTTTTCTTCACCTTAATTTGTTCTGGGACAAAAATGTTCATGTGGAAGATTAAAAGCATCTTTCTTTCCAGTGCATGCAGCCTGGATGGACTGAATGATTTTCAGTCATGAAAATGATGAGAAACCAGAAAGCACTTCCTGACAGGTTCTGCACACAGAGACTGAAAGCCAGAACGGTATGAGGCTACCTCTTCTGTAAGGGCCAGATGACTTCATCTGCTTTACTCTTCAATTGCAAGCACTATCCATGCTTCTTTAGCATAATTCTTATACTGTATAAGCAGGGGGCATGCACTTGGCACTTACGCAAAGTGCTCCGTACTGCATCTGCTTTCCTGCTTCTCATTTTGTGGATTTCCAGTTTACATCTATTCATCATATCAATCAACAGAACGTCGGACCTTTCCAAAAAAGCAAGTTCAAGAATGTCATATATAATTTCTTTCCTCATGTGCCAAGCAGAAAAATAAGAGTTCTTACACTTTGCTAAAACAAGCATATACATGTACTTAAAAAGGAAAGGAGAAAGGTAAATGAATGCACCAGGGAGGAAAAAACAAACAAACAAACAAAAAAACAGAGGTTGATATGTACGGTTAATTAGAAAGTTGTCAAGAGGATATGAAGGTAAGCTACATCAAAAGAGTCCCTGGAATCTATCACAAACATGCTAATGCACTTGGACTCCCATGTGTCCATCAGGATTTTCTGAACAACAATACAGATAAACGTGCCCTGGAGCACATATATGGTAAATCCGGTATGTCCCACGAGCATTGTGCACGATCTGTACATTCCCAGATCAGCACTGTTCGTTTGACACATCCTGAAGGTATTGCAGCCTTGGGCATGCTGTGCAGTCTGCACGTACACACAAGTGCAGGATTTCTGGACTCCCACAACCTAGAGGTGAGCTGGCCCCACAGAGCACCCACTCTGCAGCGTCTGAGGACTTCAGCCTCCCCCAGGACACAACTGCAGGCTTTTTTTGATGCTCCATGCAGCTTTTGGTGTAATTATTACAACTATTCTGGCATATAGTACATCAGTTGTTAAACCCTGGTATTAGTCCTTCGTATACTTAAGAGCTTTTATTTTTTTCTCTCTCCCTTTCATCACGTAATTGTGTATTATTTTGTATTGTTATGACACCTCTACTCTCCTAATCACAATGTGACACTGTATCATATCAAGTAATGATAAAATGTAATAGTTAAAGCATCAGTTTCTTTTTATGAAATTTTACAGTATTAGCAAGCATTAAAGGCAGCTGCTACTTAAAGCAAATTGCAAAAGCGTATTTCTTTGATCAAAACATCCCCTTGTTTGTGTTGCAACAAGACAGGATCTAATCAAAAGTGTCCTCAAAAGTTTTTCAAGTATTATGTCAGAATCAAATAGATTATTGTACGATACACTTGACATACCATATTATACCTTCCAGCCAATAAAGAATATGAGATGAAGATATTTAAAATGAATTTTCTTGAGTTTATTTCAAGATGAAATATGCTAAATGCATTTTTGGAGCTTCTTTTTGAAAGTATAATCTTGTTCATTATTCAAAACGTTGAAATTCTGTAATCGGCCAGCTCTATCAGGAAGACGGAGCTTCCTCGTATGTTTTTCATCAGTTCTTGAAACCCACTCGTGCAGCAGCCAAGGTAAAGCCTAGAAGTCTAATCAAAACCAGCTCCAAAGGCAGCCAAACAATATGCAAACCACCTTTGAGATGTCTACAAAAACAACCTACCAGCTGAACTGGACAAAACCACAGGCTACTTAAAAAAACAGTCCCCAGTTCTTAGATGTGATTTTATTCCACAGAGGAGGCCTTTATAACCGTCTTGTAAGAGACACAGAGAACACAGAAAATGGGCCTCATGTAGGACGCATTAGACAAAGGGTCAAAAGCCTGCTTTACAGCTGACTTATTTATTATCATTTTCTGCAATTTAATCCTGAAATATGTGTGTTTCATGAAATCACTGGCTGACCATCACTTAACTCTGTCGCGGTCCCTGAGGAAGAACAGGGCTAAACCAAAGACAGTCTTTCCAACCACAGACGAGCAGCTGAAAGCCCCAGCCTAACAAAGGGGATCCCACGTCCCACCTAATAAGCAGGGAAGCTGGGGGTCTGCTATGGGACTGCTATAACTATGTCACAGATGTATTTCACCCTGAACCTTGGATAAAGAAGGGGAGGGAGCAGAAGATGGGAGATGGAGAGGAACCACAGCTGAACATGAAAGATAACCACCTGGGGGTAAAATCCTGCCTCGCTGAAGGCAACAAGAAAGAATTGGGTCTGCTTGTGGGGCTGGCATTTTACGTAGAGATTAAAACCCAAAGAATGCTTCCCCAGTGTAGAAGACAACTCTGGCAAAGTAAAGGAAGGCTGTTAGTGGGTAACGGAACGACTTCCTCAGCTTGTTTCTGAAGGACTGTATTACAACAGCAGAGATCTCTTCTCCCTAAAGACAACATAAAAACCTCCTCAAAACTGTCACCTCAAGATTAGTTAAAATACAGTGAGAAAAGTGCAGTAAAAGGTGATTCAAAGGTAGGTGAAGACTAAAAAGAAATGAAGTAAAATGGTTTACCTCACGCACTAAAACAGAGTTTATGGTTTAACTAAGACATACTAATGAAAGGAAGCTCTTATGAACTAGATTAAAATAACAAGACTTTGCATTTTTTGAATAAATGCATTGCTGCTCTTCAACTATCAACTTCTGTAACGTGTATGATCCTAAGGAGGCTCACAGTGCCTGGCTTGTACCAGAACAGAGGTTCATGAGAAAAAGGTTTATCGTCTGTCACAAATCTCGGATTCAAATTGAAATGTGCTTCTAAATCAGGTTTGTTTAATGCACAGGTACCAGGCGTTCCTTCCTCCTCATGTCCTACTCCCCCCCCCCCATGTTTACATGAAACATGTTTAAAGAAAAAGTAGCTCATTTAACATGCCTGGAAAAAAAAAACTGGATCCCAGCTCCTCAGGTAGGAGGGAACCTGGTTTCATGTGACATTTTCCCCTGCCACATACAGATGTCTGAATCTAGCCCCTTGGAAGTAACATCCAGGAACAAGACCAACACTTCACAGGGTTCTGAGGAATCTGGAATATTCTCCTCTTTCTCAAGTCTAAGCTGATCTGCTTCAGAAGCACAGCACTCAATTCAAAGATATGGAATGTGTTGTTTTGTTTATTGTAGTGATGACTGCAAATGGATTTGCAACTTTCTATGAAAAAAATCACAGAAATTAAATCAATGCTTACCTCAGTTTGAGAGAAAATGCAAAACAATCACAACATAATACAGCATAGAGCTGTCAAAATAAAGGTTTTCCACTGTTTCTATGTTTACATTTCCTTTTCTGGTGACATTATTGGTTTTGAAATGAGACGTAAAAATTATTTTTAGTCTTACAGTTCAAGATACACAGCACTGTACAGAACATAACACCATTATTAACATGTTAAGTCTTAAAAAGACTGAACAGTATACGGGAAAGAAAGTCAAAGAAAGAGTAAAATTTGAAAGATTACAGAGGAGGAGGTAACAAGGTGTACTTGTAAGAAGCAGAGTAGAAAAGAATTTGTAACTAACGGGAGGGAGGCAACTACTGTGGCAAGCAAAATAGGAGTCATTATTCTGTGAATACTGGTATTCCATGAAGATGTGTAGGACTGAACATCTTATGAGAAAAAAAAGAGAGCTGGAAGGCAAGATACAAAGGAAAAGACTGGGAGATCATGGAATAAATTCCATCTTCAATAAAAAATATTGTCCAGGTGGGTCAACTCCGAACTATAAACAAGTGTTTTTCAATATAGCCAAAATCAATGACACTCTTGTTTCTATCTTGTTCCTGAACCACTAGTTTTGCAAAAGAAATGTTGTGGGTCATTAGTCTCCAACACAAACTAAAACACTTACGTTTAAAAGTAATGAAGTGTTCATTAAATAATTCCATTATGAGTGTTTTCCACCTACTGTACACATACCATGAATTACTGATAGCAAGCCCTAGGCAAAGGCAAGGGGGGAAAAAAGGAGAGCAAAGTGAAAACTTTTTTTTTTTCTTAGGGTGAAGCAGGCTGAACACATAGGAGATTGATTCTGATATGTTTACTCACAAGAATAGCATCATCATTGCATGAATAGGCTCGCTGATTTCAATGAAAACTCACAGAGTAATGCATTATTCAGTTCAGCTAATGGAATCAGAATCTGATTTAATTTGAATTAAGAATGAATAAGGTGAACAAATAAGAAAGAGAAAAACAAGAAACAATCCAAAGCGGAAAACAGAACTTGATCTCTATCTCCAGAAGCCCCACATCTCAGGCCCGGGCTGTCTCCCAGCACAGCGTGGGAACGCTGCCTTCCACTGTTCATTCTTGCCCGCTCACTCACCTTCAGAACAGGGAACTAAAAGCAACTGTGTCATCAAACTCAGCCCCTTGAAAGCAACCATACCACCACTCAGTCCAAATCTGCTTCATCAACTTATCAAGCTCCATCTTAGAAGTTATTCATTATTTCGTCCCCATTATTTCCACCAGAAGGTTTGAGAACACTACCACTACAGTGGCTGATAACCTTCTTCTACTCTCCACTCTGAATTTATTCACAGCCAGTAAAGATTCATTCATTCTCATGCCAGTGCCATCCTTCACCTTACATCCTTGTTTTCCTCTTGGGTGTTTAACCATGCTATGCCTACAGCTAACACTCAGCACACAAAGCCTCATCTAGCAAAACTAAGTACACGTTTTTTTCCTCATATGACCAACTCTGTATACCCCCAAACCACTAAATCTATTGCAACTTGATTCTCTTTTTGGGCACCAACTGGATACTTGTCACTGTTACTTAGAGGAGGTGAAGCCAGATTCCTAAAGTAATAATGACACATCCTGTCTCTATCAGAAGTGGCTGGCGTATTTTGGAGTTATTATTAGCTTTATGTGGGACTCCAAAGTTTGTATTTAAATCTAAACACGAAATGGGTCTGCCATTTCTGGGGGGACTCAGTGTTCCTCACCAACAGCAGCAGTGGTGTGCACGAAGGTAGGGCGCAGAGACCCCAGCACCGCCTGCCGCCACGGAGCACCGAAGTACCACGTGCCGCACCACGCGCGCCAGCAGCCTGAGGCGACACACAGATTCCAAGCAGGCAGTAAGCCATGGCAGCACACTCTTATTTGTGCCACCTCCAAATCTTTAACGTAAAGCTACTGTCACCTACTATTCGTAGCGTTGCACCGTACTGTTCCAGTCCACTTATGATGCCAAACTCCTCCTTCAGTGAATACTAGCTCTTCAATTATCTGCATTCCCAAACATACGGAAATTCAGGTACTCTGCGCCTTCTGAAGTCCACTTCAGATAGCTCACGTTTCATTTCTTTCTCCCCATATAATATATCATGCCATCACACAATTTGCATTTGTTTATGAGTGCTGACAGGCGAGACATTACTGTAGAGAAGTTCCTAAGTAAAGGAATTCACGATGCAAGTAATGTAACTTGCGTGTAAATACAAAACCAAATTCTATTAATGTAGCATTTTAGTTATATACATAGGTTCCTAGGAAATGCTGACCAAAAAAATTTTTGGGGAAAAAATAAAGTAGCTTTCATTAAAACCGACTTTTTTTTTTTTTTGAAATATTCTTACAAACTACTACTTTGGAAAAAAAAAACCTAATCTTTATGCAAGTCAGAAAGATATTTGTTTCAAAACTATTTGTTTTAAAATTAAAAAAAGAAATTAAGGATGAATCCAAAGCTAACATTTCAAAGGTTTTGGAAAAATGGCTTAATTTGGAACTATTCGGAACTATTCAGAACTGTTTTCAGTTCAGGGCACTGCATTTTATTTATTTATAACACACGATTTTTTTTTATGGGATAGATAACCCCATCTTCTATCACCTCCTCCAATCAGAAAACATTAAAAGGCTGCAGGACTGCAGGTTTAAATCATGCACTGTGTGGAATACGATCCCCTGTGTTTCTTTGCTAGTATGGAGAGTTAATAAAAAAAACAGAAGCAGCATGGATTTTACTCTGGCGCACAGACAAGGGTAAAGTCTGAGGAACCAAGAAGGTCACAGGATGAAGAAAGAAAACTGAACTACAGTGAGAACTGCTGCATAGCGAGAGCTAATTTGCACAAACAGGCTAGACAGAAACAGATGGGAAGTGGGAAAGAGGGAGAGTGTTGACTAATGACACCTGACTGCCAGATGACCCTGTAGGTTTGAGGGCTGGCATGGCACCTGAAACTGTGCCAGCAGCCAACTAGGAGCTGCCCTCTCCCCTCTCACATTTCATTAAACAGACTAACCTTGGTCTTCTGCATTGCACAGAGGTGCACAGCATCCCAAGAAGTGTATTCTTCCAGCTACACCGCTCCTTTATCGGGGAGCTCTTTAACTGAGCACTGTTCACCTCTGCTGATGTATTCACCGGTGTGTCTCAGGGCACACGTCCTGCTCTGCTGTTTCTGTTTAAGTTTTCTTTGGGATGGAAGGAGTCTACCGGCAATGTACCAGGACATAAGGTGCTACCTTCAGGACGCATTTATGGCTTCAGGCGTGCCTCAGCAAGGTTTCATGAAGGGGTATCACGTGATTGCTGTTTCTGTACTTCTTTCACACCCCTCTGATACAGCAAGTCATGCTGGGGCAGGGAGACAACAGGCCTCAGGCCACTACTACTCCTGGATCCCACCTGAACAGTGGACAGCTCTGGTTTTAGGACACATCTGGATTTCAGACATGGACAATAGCTCTTCTGCTGGTAGACATCTGCTAGGCTTGATCTCACATTTATGGACTGCAGCCCTCATATGGAATGGCTTCCTCAGAGCATCTCCCTTCCCTTTCAACAGGCCAGTTCTTCCTTGTACAAAAGGCTGCTCGATTTACATCTGAGCATCAAGATTGCACAGGAGACCTTGGAAACGTAGCTCATCATGAAAGCTAAGTTTTACTCAGATGTGGGCACATGCTTTGGAGCCCCACAACGTTTTCCAAATGGCTTTGCAGAGTTTCCTGAAGACTCTCCCATAGTTTTAGGAGCACGTTACTGTTTTTATGCATGCTGTGCCATTTTGCAAAAATGTGGCAGGTCTTAACTTTAAACATCAATGCCTTGGCCATCCATTTTTTGTAGTTATCCAAGCAGGGTAAGTTACGTTATAAAATAAGATGCTGAAAGAAAGGCATTCACTAGCGGAAACAAGTTTTAATTTATGGGTATAGAGAGAAAGGACCCAGCTTTTGTTTCTCAACTCCAGCAACTTAAAAATAGCCAAATACATATATTTCTTAAATAATAATAAAAAAAATATGCTTTGGGCTGAGACATTTTATGCCAAGTCACAGTCCAGAGCAGAATTTTATGGTTGAGTTATAAATCTGCAAAATATGGGTTTACAATGGAAATCCTGACAGATTTTAGTAGGTGCTCCTACAATATCTTGAATCTGATTTAGGAGTGGTTTTCAATAATGCTTTTCCAAACCAGTCTGTTGGGGGACTGCTAGGAAAAATCTAATCGTTTCCCTGCCGCCCCCCCCTCCCCAGTGGAGCTGGGTGTACTTGATGAGAGCACTGGTCTGCTCAGGCAAAGCCAGCCTTTGGGCTTTTGTAGCCTGCAGCTGTCAAGTCCCCAATATCAGAGACCCAATAAATGTCAGCACTAACTGTACCTTTCATTTAACAAAACAATAAATTGTCTACTCTGTCCAATAAATTGCCCATTTCTGTGCCTTCGCAATGGCTGATGTGATCTGTAAATGGCTGAAAAAAAATCTTGGCTCTTTTTCTAACAACCATGAACTGTGGAACTGCTTTTGGGAAAATAGGAATTTTGGGGGTAGGGGAAGCCTCAATAATCCAGAAGGAGTCAGATTAGGGCTGGAAAAAGGATGACTGCCACTCCTTGCAAACCCTTGCTAGTCACTGACAAGCTGAAAGCACGACAGCATCCCTCCTCGCAGGCCCTTACATAGCACGGCAGGGTACAGCTCCCTAACACAGCATCTACCACACTGTGCAGAAAAAGAAATCCAGCAGCACTTATGTTAGCAGTTCAGACCTTAGCTTAGTGCGCTGGTACCTGCTTTGCCCCAGATTCCGTGTGTGTTCCTGTCGTCATCCCCACCCTCCACATTTATCCACCCTAAATTAAGCTGTCGGAGAGCTGCAAGGTTAGCCTACGCTTGTCTTCTAGACTCCCTCCGTAGTCACTGGAGAGAGACAGTCACCTTCAGAGGTTGAGTCACTCCACCCAACTTAGGTACCTCTGCAACTAATGACCAAATATATATATACACGCACACACACGACCATAAAGAACTCAAACACCACCATACCAACATTATTATAGTATGCTGTACAGTCTTAGAGAATCAGAGGTCCGAAAAAAGCAAAGCTGCAAAAAAGCTCTCTCAAATTTTTATGTCAGCCCAATCTTGCATTTTTGTTTCTGTGATTCTGCTGCAACCTCTTACAGATTCAAACATCCCTCCCCCCCAAGCTGCAGTCATAAGCTAGCTGGCATTAAAACCCTCAAAACCAAAAGCATTGTCATGAGAGAAATGAAGGTCCTCTCCAAACCCTGTAATGAGATGTGACAAAGTCAAAATTGGTGGCAGGCATCATGCTGCTCCTGTGCTGGTTTCAGAGCACTGACTGGCTACCAGCTAGAGGGAGCCAGGCAGCCAGAGAATGAGGGAGAAATGATCACACTAAAGACAGAGCAAGTGGAAACAGGTTGACACAAAACTGTGGAAGCAGGGGAAAAAGAAGTATCAAAAGTGAAGGGCAAATACAGAGGAAAAAGTGAATTTAGTGAGCAGACAGTATGAGATCGAGGGAGAAAAAAAGGAATGAAAGAAAGGAAGAAAATGTGTTCTACATTTAAGTTAGTGAATTTCATTGTGTGTTCCTTCGTTTTATGGCTTTTTGCAAGGAACTTGTCCTGTGGGCAAGTAGGTTTGGTAGAAAACATTAAGAAAGTTTCTAAAAACGGCTTAAAACTGTTCTGTACTCCAGATGAAGTGACCGGTGAAAAAAAGTAGAGGGGCAAACTGCATGAAATTCTCCATAAATATGTATATAACCATGCCGGAAAAGGAGGAATACTGTGCCGGCCAATGAAACATACAATTAAAGTGCAGAGATGCTGTAATTATTTTTAATGGGATCCAATTCCCTGATTTATTTGGAGAATTATTTCCAGAGAGAATGTGAAACAGCCACAGTCAGAGGAAGAGTCGCCCAGCCCTGAGCCTGCATCTCAGTGCACCAGCAATGGCTGCACGCAGTGTACCCACATTAATCTGAGCATGACGGATCAGACACAATGACCAAAGTCCTAAGATTTATCCCCTGCCTTTGATGGAAAAAGAATCTTAATATCTAAGAGGACTGAAAGAAACTTCTTCAGCCTCTCACAAAACCCAAGGCACTCCAGCTGACCGCAGCAGGAAAGAAATCAGTCCCCTTCTACCACTTAAGAGCTAAGAGGATTCAGAATACCTCTGCAAGGTCCACCTGAATTTTGCTGCAAGGGTTTCTCAAGTTCATATGCGCGTTCACAACCCAGTGAGCCACCCAGCAGGGTACCAAACAAGGTTCTGGGCACGGGCAGGGTACGGTAATCCCCCTCTGAGCCTTGACAGCACACCCTCCTTCAGTGACAGCTCTCCAGCAGCACCAGAAGAAGTGTCCTTAATTTCAATCTGCCGTCTGTGGGCATCCAAGCTTTCCAGCGAAGTGTGAAAAAGTCATGATGAATAAGGGAAGAAAATTACTCTCCTGAATCCCTCTGTGCAATGTGATACTCTCCCTACCTATTTTGATTTTGCTCCTCCACACAATTAAAGACTTGTTTCAATATGGCTTTAATTTCATAGTCCTTGGTTTAGATCCTACTCTTCTATACGCTGCACTTCCTAATAGAGCAGCCCCATTAGTAAACTACGTTTATGCTAATGCACTTGCTTGCAGTGATAATTATCACAGCCCTTAGCCCTGGTCCTTGCCAGTGTGAGCACGTCAGGAGGGGTTGGTATAGCATTATAATTATACAATTAGCCTTGTCATGGCACAGAGCTCTGGGAATAGAGACATCTTGAAGCTTAACGTGTGGACAGCTGATAGATGACTGTCATTAAGCTCCTTTGTTCACTCCGTGATGGAATGGCCGCTGAGCTGTAGGGTAGGCTTCTTTAATGAAGAAGAAAGACCTTGAACCACAGCCACTATCCTCCACCTCTTCTCAACCTGTCCGGTCACCCCATTGCCTCCCACTTCACACAGCTTCTGTCTCTCTCTCACCCTATCTGCAGGAGAATAACAAAAGCTGTCTCTAGCAAGTCAGTCCTAATCCATCACATCATGATGCAGGAAAAAGGATCCGCTCCTCACAGCGCAGCTGAGTGGACCTCATTTGCCTCCAGCCCTCCCTGTTTAGAGCCTCTTTCACCTTGCACATGAGGAGCACAGGCTGAAACCAGTTTAATTTAGGATGTGAGGTGTACCAGCTCCAGGGTCAGCTTCTCAATTGCATAAATCAGCATAGATCCTTTGAATTTCACACCGCCTGCGAATTTACATCCAGCTGAGAAGCACTGCCCTGGGCAATAATAAAATACGCCTTTCTAAAAAGCCTGGCATGGAGAGAGGCGTCAGGAGCAGACAGGCTATCCTTCTTGCCAAGAGAACCACAGAAGGCCACAGAGCCCTGTAACGTGAACCAGCTAACGGGAGAGCTGACAGAGCGGCAGAAGGAAGCAGTGAGGCGGATTTGCAAGAGTCTTTGCTTAGATGGCTCTTACGAGCTCCCATCTGTGGATCTGCACTGCTGGTAGAAAATCCTTGAAGAGAGCAATGAGTGCGATTGTGCTGGAACAACATGCACCAGACAGAGACATGCATCTGCGCTTCCCCTCGTAAGTGTCATTAAACTCGATCCCTGAGTTCCTCTCCCTTTTTCTTTCCTACAGTGTTTTCAAATGTTCTTTTTTTGCATACCTGGATAACTTACGCTGTGCAGGGCTTTAGTTAAGGTAATTTGAGAATTCTTTTATATTGAAAAGGTATAAAAAGTAATCCCCTTAAGTACTGGATTTTCTTTCCATGACATTCCACTGTATCAACCTACTTCTGCTTTACCTCGTTATTATTCTGAGGTGATGTGAATGAATTACGACAGTTCAGAACACCAAAACCAAATCTGGCAGCCCAACGGAGGAGACAGGACCGAACGGAATGGGGTACTGGCAAAGACCCAGGAGAGCTGAGCTCTCTTCCACATTGCAGGTGATCTTAGGCAAGCTGCTTTGTTTTAGGAAGATTGCTTCCTTTCTCACATGGCAGGAAAATTTCCTCTGCATTCCAACACTGCTCAGCAAAATTGGTGCCGATGTAACGCAAGTCACCAGCAGCTGAACAAAACCTTAATTCTGCCATACAAGAACAGTAAAGCAGTAGATGGGGCTACCTTGGTTGAACTTCTGTGTTGAATTTAGCAGGCTTTGCATGCTAAGTCACAGTAGTAAAAATCTCTTTCTACGTGCTCTTGAGAGACAGCCTAGCACAGCACAAATACCCGTTATAATAACCACAATAGGACACAGGCTAATTTTTCCATTTGAGTACCAGTGAGAGCATACAGACTCAAACAGATACATCTTACAGCTAACCTCACCTGGTGGCAGAGTGTAGCCAACTCCTTCTGACTAGAAACTTCACTTATTCTTGGATGTGTTTCTGTAAGAACAACCTCACCTCCATGCCTTCAAGTTGTTAGAGAGAGTGTTTGGGCAGCCCTTGTGGACAGAAATTGTATCAAACACTGAAATACGAATGCACAAAGTACTTTTTTGTTTGTTTTGTTTTTTTAAATCTTCCTGATTTGCATGCATCTATCATGCACTGGATAGCAAGGATATAATTTATCTACTGAGAATTCACTAACCTTACAAGATTTGATTCTCAGTTTCTCCAGCAGCCAACACAGCGGATGTTTGTGAAGCACGACTCCATCCTCCCATACCCTAAGGCCACCAAGCTTGGCACTCTTGTTCCCACTCTAGGGAGCACCCTGATGTGCAAGGATAGCTTGCTGTTTTACTGGACATCAAGCTCCACACAAAGTCACTGAGCTAAACTCAGCCAAACTCTGAGCTAAAAGGTTAAACATTCCGTTTCTAAGCGAGACGCTACACACGCAGGCTAGACACAAGGAGATGCCTTGTGTATCTGCAAAACAGAAGGGAAGAACCCCCTCAGACACAGCTGCTAACAACCATGTTTTACGCAGAATGCTTGGGGGCTACTCTATTTTTATAACTTTCACCCATAAAATAAGAAGCTAAAGCTTCTAGAAACAGAACACAATTACCCCACAATGATGTAACAGTCAGAATAAATTCAACATGATCTATATAAGCAAAAAGAAAAATCATCTAAGCTTTTTTTTCAATTCGCAGTAGATAATACTTAATAACTACCCTATCATCAACCTTCAGAAATGATCTCCAGAGCCACATGCAGGTTGGCAACCAGGCATAGCGCCCAACTAGTTTTTGCATCTAGTTTTACAGAAGTAGAGACATATGGAAATGAACAGCCTGGCAGAACAAGTGAACTCTGAAGCAATGACTTCGATAAATAAAAGCCTGCACATTGACAGATGGAGAAAAGCGCAGTAAGGAGGAACTGTATTGCAGCAACTACTTGATTTTAAATGATTCACGAAAATCAGCCTGAACTTCAGAGCCAAGGCATTTCCAATTCCTTCAGTCCTACCCTTGTTACGGAAAATTCTCACTACAAAAAGAGGAAAGGTGAACGCAGAATGATGTTTCTAACAAAGGGCAGATACCAGGAGATGCTTCAGAGAGCAGAGAATGGAACTGGGAGATCACTGATCATGTCTGCCTCTTATTATGTTGCTAATCAAGTTCTAGGTAGCTTTCAGAAAGGCACAACCAACCACTACCAGAAGTCTAGAAAGGCAAGATGTGGAGATGCATTCTCAAGCTGTATAGTGGAGCCTAGAATGTGAGCACAGAGGATACGGCTACATGGGATACACAGACCTTTCCCTCAGTGAACAGAAACTTGTGTTCAATGCAACCACCACCTTCTGCATTCATTCCTGAAGAGACTGGCCTTTTTGCAGGTAAACAGAATCTTTCCTATTTGCAGGCTGCAGACTGACTCCTAGTAAGTGTTAAATGTGACTTATGAGTGGAAAACAAGCATTATTATTCCCCTGCTGCTAGGCTCCAACCAGCACACTTATTCCACTTCTTGGGATAAGGGGACTCCTTGTCTGGTGATCTCAAAGATTACTCAATCCAACAACTTCTGAAACACCTTTCTGTGTACTTCCTGTAGCCCTGATCCATATTACAGTCTGAAAGCTAGCAAGGGAAAAGGCATTCCTGTATCCCACCAGAAAGTGCAATGCAATGCAGAGAATTCTGTGCAACATTCCATGCACGTCCCTACCTCTTTCCTCACTTCACTGATAGCTTCCTATATAACAATTAAGGTAAGTTCAAGCTATGCACAGAGATGCATGATGGGGAACATTTTCAACACCCAACTGTCACTTAAAGTCTCCAAAGACAAGAAGAAAATAAAGAGTTAAAACATCATTTTAATTCCTTGAAGTCTACTTCTGCAGTAAGACTGCACCACGGTGTGCAAGCAGTCAGTACTTATGGTGACCTTGTCAACTCCAACAAGCCATCCCCTACTAGATATCACTGATATGCATGCAAAAGCTGCAAAATGCATAACATCCTGTGTGATAGGTACTGATTTTCTTCATGCCAAGTACCGACCACTGCAGTAAAAATAAGAGAAAGGAAAGAGACATTAAGAAACTGAGGAAAAAATCCAAAACAAACTGGGATGGCCCAGAGCTAAGAAGTCTGCCACTGGTACCGAGGACTGCACTCGTTCAAGAACCCAGTCACTCGTGCTGTCCTCTGGATAGTCAAGTGGACAAGCTTCATGCTGTAACGTGAGGCCAAGGCAAAATTAACCTCAAGACTATTGTGATGCAGAGGAAAACGAATTTAATTAAACTTCAGTGAGCTAACTGAACTTCATTAAACTTCCCCTCAATAATAGGCCACCTTTTATTACAAAGCATCTCCCTCTCTCTTCCTGACGGTCAATCAGTTGGCATTATGCATATGATCTCACTTCTTTGCACTGTTTGGTTACCCACCATCTCAGAATGCAGGTATCACACACAGATCAAGAAAATCAGCAGGCAGAGATTTACAAATGAGTGCACCTAAATCTAATCCCTACATTATACTGAAACCATTCACAACAGGAACCAGCTTAGAACCAGGGGGTGCTTTCCACCAACCCTCCCACAGATCTGCCAGCTCTGTAAGCCTTTGCTGTGGCGCCCGGCTACCCTACTTCGCTGATCAGCTGCCCACATAAAGTCCAGAGCAAAGCAAGCACAGCTATTAGTGCAATGAGTCACTGGCTGTATGCATGCACAAACGGAAAATAGAGGTGGATTGTCTTTTCATGTATGGCACCGCGTAAATGTTTTGAAATAAACAATAATGGCCACTATCAATCAAGAGAGCGGAGAACAGATGGGAAGGAGGTTGTGTTGCGAGAAACGACTCAAACAGGAATACGTATTTTCTCCCCCACCTTCCTTGTTCTGACAACAGCCCTAGATCTACTCTTGCACATCTCCAGAAACAGGCAATCCCTGTTACCATGTTCTAATATACAACGCAACTCTGGCTGCTTTACCACCACAGCACAGCAGAACCATAGGTATAACCAACCTCCAAAATGCTGCAATATGAGCATTTGGGTTGGGGATTTTTTTGCCCTATTAATTTATTTCAGTGTGTTCCTTTCTTCCTGAATTACTCCCTTCCTTCTCCCCAAACTCTGAAAGGTTTACATGTTAGCCACAGACCACTTCTATGGATCAACCCCTCTACCAAGCATTATGGTCATTTCATCTCCTGTCAGCTTTGGGCAGATTTGACAACAGATGTAACCCTGGGGGAAAAAAAAAATCCCTATTAATGATGAACCTCAAACTCCTCCTCCTCTTGAACAAAACCTCACATCTACCTGAATTTCTCAGGTGTTTTTTTTTCCCCCTCTTGTAAGGAAATACATTTTTAAAAGAAGTGAATGCTTACTTGATGGCTGCCATTCTGTCCAGCAAAACAATCACTGAATCTCCAGGTTTCTCTCCATTGTTGGAAGTTTAACATTACAACTTGAATTAAAATTCCTTAATGGATATTGTAGCAAATTCACTTAAGGCCGTAGATTTACCACACAAGGGCAATACGTGGCACACATTTGTATGGAACAAGCATTCTCAACAAAATAATCTAAAAATATTATTATTTTCTAAGTAATTCTAAATAAAAAGTGGGTTCCAGATTCTCATTCATGGTAACACCACTGTAAACAATTCTAGTCACAGGAAAGAGCCTTTAAAATGGATAAAAACCATGGCTCTCTGCACTTCTGGACCTTGTCACTTTTTGCAACTGATTATCAGTAACATCTTAGTACAGCGCTGAGTACCTAAACATATGTAAAAACATACATTAAATATTGTGCAAAAATTACACTGGGACTGGTTTTATGACCTCTTCTGCTGTTCCACCTCAGCTGAAGCAGTCTGTATCTGAATGGTAATGGCCTGAGCCTTGCTCCTAAAAATCCCCAGGAAGCAGAGAGCATTATGCCATGGCAGGCAAAGCAGGATCCAGCCCCTGAGCTCTCCCATTTTGCAAAGACAAGTGGTATCACCCTCCAGCCTCAGCTGTTGTGATAGGTCTTAAACACAGCAGAACCACAGCGGTTCCCAGAGGACTGACATGAAGTATTTATCTTCTCAGCAGTGTGGGGGCAGAAAATTGATGGCGTATCAGAATTTAACTGGCAATGCAGATTCAGAAAGGTTGAAAACCACAATCAGGTTAAATTAGTATCTATGAGTAATCAACGGCAGAACAGGCTGAAAATCTTTCTGTGCTCAACCCCAGATGCCATAGAAGGGGCTTCTTCCGTCACCTTTTTTTTCCCTCAAAACTCTCCTGTTAACACTGAGTTGGAAAGACAGTCAACACTTTGGTTTACATACTAATGAGTAATCTACAATACTGTAGAGGTAGCCAAAACAGTACATATTTCAAAGACTACCCAACCTTCTTGAAAACAAAAATACCTGTGAAAAATACACACAAAAAAAGAATCATTTTTTCATCTCTTTTTTCCTTTTTCCATGCCATGTCATTTGGTTAATTATGAAAATGAAGAAAAAAAAAAAGGAAAATAAGAACAGCATCAACTTACATACCTTAGCTATTTGGACACACCAGTTTAGCAGAAGCTGAGAGCCAATATTATCCTTATGTTCATGCACATAATCCAACAGGCAGCCATGAGGCATCAGCTGAGTGACTAGTTGAATGGTCGGGCTCAAGCAGACACCCAGAAGTCGCACCAGGTGTGGGTGGTCCATGCTAGCCATGATAAGAGCTTCCTGTAACAACAAAAGTGACCCAGTTACTCCAGTGTGCTTAAAGACTCTATGCAAAGACTTCCCATAGAGCATCTAAAGGGGATCAGTGTCCCCTAAATACCATAAATTTCTGTTGTCTATCTAGCGCGAGGCATACACCCAGGCAAAACCTAGTCCGATGTAATGCATGTTTGACACAATGAGCCCCATGCAATGGGGGTCAGACTATCCCAACAGATCCAGTGAAAGCTCAGATCAGAAATTCTGCACTGCCTTACATTCCCCATCCTGTTACAGCCCCAGAACCATAGACGTGTGATACACTTGACTTTGTTTAAAGGTCTCATTTTTCTTACTTCCCTTAGTTTCATGAATGTATTTTCCCAACTGATGGTCAATCCATTAGGCATCAACTTTTTTTTTGTGCAAGCAAACTATGCCACTCCTGTATAGTTACATCCCCACTTCAGCCTTCTCTGGCAAGATTTTTGATCAAGCTGTGTTCATATGCTTTACCGGATCAGAGATGCTATACTAAGAATTTTACAGACTTAAGCGTTAACATTTAACCAGAAGTACTTAATGTTGGCTAAGGTATGCAGTTCTAAAGTGCCACAGACAGGTAGCACAGGAACCCCTTTTAAAAAACCTGAACATCTGTTTGTACAGGTAATGCTGCCATCACAAGCTGCTGGCATTCAAAAAATGCAGGGAGAAAGCTTTTCTCCCTCATTCACTGCGCTGAGTCTTCCATTTCAAGACCGCTTCATCATGGCAACGGAACAATGAAAAGTGAGATGAAACTGCAGCTTTGTAAAGCTATTTTGGTTCTCTTTCTCCAAAAAACCTATGTGACATCCTTCTGACAATTTAACAGCTGTAACAGTGCCAAAGAAAGACAGAAAGAAAAAAAGGATAAGAAAAAGTTGGCATCAGAGGAATGCAACAATACACCACCCCCACCCCCCAACTCCTAAGTCTTTTTTTCTTCCCAGTATTAAGGGGAAGAAAAGTCCTGGCAAGTAGGCTGAGTTTGTATTAAAGGAAATTGCTCATCATAGTACAAAGAATATTTGAAACCAAATTGCAGAGTATTTGCATAATAGTTCCCTTTCTTTCCCTCTTTTTTTTTCGTTAAAACCAAAAGATGAACGAGACACTAATTGTAGGTTCGTTCCCCCCCTCCCCAAAAAGAAAAGAGCAGATGGCCTCCATTGGGGGAATATCTCCTTTTTTCTTCCTAAATGTATGTGAAGAAATAAATCAATCAATAGCAGCTATGTGATGGGATGACTGGAGCAGGAGCTCTGAGGAAGATTCCAATGAAAGTGAGATGAAGAATCATCATTCAAGAACTTCTGCTCTAATTCAAATTAATACAGTTCTGTCTTACCCAAGTAGTATGTGTGGGGTCTCCTTGAAGCAATTTTAGCCTCTTCTGCAACCATCAGAAAATGTCACTGAAGGCCACCAGAATAAATACTTTTTCATAGATGCGTTATCCATTTTCCAGACGCAAAATGACACTTTGTTTTGTTTTTTTTTTAAACCCCATTCCCTTTTCCCCCTGCAGATGCTTAAGGGGACAGTACTTGTTGCCCTCTCCTTCTCAGAGTGAAGTTAAAGAGTTTCTCCAGAATTTCCAGTGGGAGTACTTTTCTTTATAATGAAGACTGATTAGAACATAGGCAATATATTCTTTTTGCTCACCAAGAGACCAGATGGAAAGCTTTGAAGCATGCGCTCCATTAGTCTCTAGCTACTTGCCATTTATTAGTCTATCTAAGTCCAAAGGAAAGATACTTCGGTAAAATAATAAAAGTAAGCAGTGCCATTTGTCTCATTCTGGTGTTACAGGAAAGCACATATTCCTCCTGCAGTTTTGGTCAACGGTTCCAGAAAAAAATAAAAATATTGTTAATAAAATATTATGAACTGCTCTGTAATAAATTAAGACACACAACAGAGCAGGGAAACATTCATTATAGATCTAAGTCACTAATGGGTATTAATTTAGCATGAATCCTGGCTTCACATAGTTATTCTCATTAGTAAAAGTATTGTTATTTTCATTGCACTAGCATCTACAGGAGAACTAAATTCAGGGTTATGTCTATCTGGCACAGCACAAACACAAAGTAAAAGAGGTTGTAATTGTTCTGCTAGAGTCTAATTAGACAAAACAGACAAACAACAACAGAAACATTATGACTTAGTAGCATTTTAAAAATCTGTTCAGCAACTAGGGAATAAGAGCCCCCCCTTTTAAAATCAGTTTGGACATAAAGACCCTACAGTCACAACTTCCATGGCACTTACGCACCCTGCAGCATGCTTCCCAATTACATTTTGCAAAACATTTAATAAGGTAAAGCACCTAACTCACAGATTTGACTGCCTGACACTGGCACCTCTGAAAATCGGCCTCTGCAACTTCCCTTATCTCTTGGTAGCCTTATGTCTGCAGATCTTGTCTCTGTACTCAACTGGAAGAATTACACAAATGATTTTTGAAAATTCTATCTAATAACCTAATTTAAAGGACAGAAAACTGAGGTACAGAAAAGCACAATCTACTGTCCAGTCACATAGGAAATCCAGAACAGAAGTGGGAATCAGGCCCCAGATCACTTTATCTTTCTCTCCTGACACAAAAAATCCTTTGAAGCTTGAAAGAAGAAAGAGGAGGATGGGAGATAAATGATGAAGATACGATACTCTTTCCTCCAGGGGTTGGAGTCTTTGTAACGTCATGTGCTCACATCAGCATCTGAGAAATGACAGGAGAGAGGACAGTTCTGAAAGGCTGGACATCTGGGAGACTCCATCTATCTGCAGGAGCACAAAGTCTTATCACAAGAGGAACTCCGCAGCCAAACCAGATCTCTTACTGGCCTTTGTTTATGCATCTGTCCCTTCTTAGGTACTAGTTATCACAGCAGTGTGCAACAGTCAGACAGCACAGCTACAAGTCAGCCTGTCTGGACACAGGTAGCAGTTGTGCAGCTAAGCGTGCCCTTACCTCTAAGATGTGCTGTTCGGTGTACAGTAAGCCCTGACCAGCTGAGGCTAGGGAACTACAAGATGTCCAGTAAGTTACTTAACACCACAGTGCCTGAGGGGAAGGGGGACAGAGAAAGGCTTTGACGCAGAAGGCCTCAGGCAGCTTGGCAGGACCACTGCTGTGTCCCTCCCAGCCTCATCACAGAGCACAGCGAGTGACTTTAATTGGGCCTCCCATGTTTAACTCAGCAGTGTACTGCCCAGATACGGTATTTTGTATAAAGAAATCACATGTCGTGTTGGTCATTCCTCTCTTCTGCCCCTTTTGAATGCGTTTAAATTATTTCTAACAGGTGCATTGAGCTCAGCTCCTGTGATTTATATACACAACCCTGTATTAAACAACTACAGGAATGTTATCTTGATGTTTTACACTGATCCCTCTATCACATGCATTCAGTAACATAGTATACTACCCAACAAGAAAGGTGAGTGTGCAGGCCCCAGTGAGCCATCGCCAGACCTATGACTGGTTCTCTGTAAAGCTCTGAGGTGCAATTGTTAACCGACAGAGGCCAGAAGCAGCCCCCAGAGCACCTGTCATCAGACCAGCCAAAAGAGGCCTAGACAGCCAGAGCTTATGTAAGTCACAAGAGCTGGCCATCTCTGGAAGGATACACAATGCATACTCACACCCAGGCTAAAAGCACCTGTCAGCACAGCTGATGAAAAGAATTAGCCACTCACTTCTCACAGGTCACTCAAGTCACCTTCATTCCTTAGATAGCTTTGGAAAGCCCAGCTAAAATGGTTTCTTGATCTATCCACATAATGCAGTCATGTTTGAAGTATCTTTGAGTGCTGTTTCTGAAAACTAACTGAAAATCCAACTAAAGTAAGATTTTCGTTTTGGCCTTCCATTATGAGGAAGAAAGAACAATTCTTAAGACTGTGAGAAAGAAAAATTTCCACAGTGCACCAACACCTACAGCACATCTTAAAAGATGGTATTTAACTCCCCCCTCTGCTACTCCGAGGTGTTTTTGTTAACAATTACAGCTGACAACTGAGCATAAATAACTAGCCAGCACACTGGCTCCTGATGAGCATATTTCGACACTGGCTTTGTTTCTCTAACCACTGAATTTGTAAACCAATGACTCTGCAAGGTGCCTGGGCCACTAGTGGTACAAATAATGCCATCCTGATGGCCATGTTGAAGATTTATTCCCCACCCAGAGTGATCTAGGACACCAACCTCCTCCAGTACTGACTCCTCCATTAGTACACCAGGAAGCAGTTCAGTAAACAGTCAAGCATCCCCAGCCAGACTGTTCCCAAGGTGCCAGAGATGGCGTAAAGGCAATGTGGAGCTGACAGCAAGCCATCCATCCCCCTGTCAAGTGCAAAACCTGGCTCTAAAGGCAATATGAACATCTAAATCAGTCGAGATCTTGACTCAGCTGCTTATGGAGGGAATGAATCCTGTTAACAGGTTGTGTCATTAAGAGAGCCTTGTACCACTTGGTGGATCCCAGCAGTTCCTAATGCAGTGCTTGATGACCTTATCTTCTTGGTTGTGAAGACTTCACCTAACAAGAGAATCAACATCTGAAGCAATATTTATTGTTTCCTTATATCAGACTTAAAGATCTAGCAGCGGAGAAAAGATACTCCCTCTGAAGGTTTCTTTTCTAACACATGAGCTTCCTAAGCGCCCACGGCCATACAACACAGAGCACAGGGAGGAGCTCACTTACAGGCAGCTAGTGTCCCCTTCCAGTGCTCCACACACATGCCATCTCTCAGAGCCAGTGCAGGAGAAACATGCTCCCCATTCCAAACAAGCAGCACAGGTCTGCTGCCCCAAGCACAGCAAGCTGAGAGCAAATTTTACTGTTCCAGTTAAGCCAGATGAATACATGCACCTGACAGAGCGTGGTAAGCAGGGCCAAAATCTAAGAAATCTTTGAGTTTCCTAGCCTTCTAACTGTTCTTGCCATAAAATGCCCCAGAACAAAACAAAGCAAAAGAAACCAAAGAACAACAACTCCCTGTTTTTCCTCATTGCTCTTGAGCACATAAAATTACTTTAAAAACTTACTTCTTACTGAGTTGTTCATTTTTCTGAAATCACAAACTGTGCTGTGGTAACAGGAGAGATACTACTGTGAATACATTACTTTTTTCATTACAATGCTTCTAATGGCTAGGGCAAACACCTGTTTGGAATGCACGTCTGACCTGCTTCAGGCCAGATCCAATTACAGTCCATAGTATTTTCACTGCATTTTGTTTGTCTGCTAGGCCTTACGGATTTCTTAGGTTGCAGACAACTTAGCGTATGCAGTCTGCACAAATATTTAAGGTGAGGGACAGCACAAGACATGTTCAAAAACATATATGCCCATGTTTGTCGTATGATAATGATACCCGCTGTTTTATTTTCCCTGTACTTCCTATGCCAGACACCATTTTCAATTGCTTTACAGCATTGCTATCTATACTTTTAGCCCCTGGGCTTCCATTTTTCACCAGTCATGCAGATCCTCTCTGCAAAGCTTCTGTTGAAACACCTCAGCCATTTCTGAAAATGAAAGGAGAAATGCAGCAGTAGGAACCAACAACAGCTATCAGAGTCCCACAGAGGGATAGCAGCAAGCAGAGGGAGGACACTAACATCATTAACTGCCACAGCTGTTTTTCCAGGAACTGCTTTATAGTTATTAGAAGCAGATGCATTTAACAGGGCACTTTCGGGCAAAAGTCTTATTTGGGACCTGACAACAGCTTATATAACCAATTTTACTGGTAGGTGACGAAGTCAACAGCACTTGAATGCTTCAAGGGCAGATTTAGCTCTCAGGTTACTACTGCAGAACTGAGCTACATGCTTTAACTTGGCTCATGTGAGTACAATGGCATGCCCTGTGCCCTGCGACGACACAGGTTTCTAGCACTGTACTGTCCTAAGAGATGGTGACAACGCACATGTCCTGTACAACAAATTCTCTCAACTTCTCACTGGAGAAGCAGGACTCAGGAGCAAATGAAAAAAGTTATTAAAAAACCCACCACCAACAAACTTTCTATACATTCACACCCATATTCCAAGGAGAAAAGCATGATTAATACTTCCAGCAGGTACAGTTTTACCTACGGTTGTTGCACAGAAGCGTAACAGTGCACATTCAGGGCCAAAGCCTATATTCACACTCACGTGACCAGTCATTTTTTCTGTGTGGAAGGAAGACTTAGGGAAGTCTAAGTGCTGCTAGCTGGAGTTTCCCTCTAACCACTGTCTCCTTGAAACTCCCCCAGTGCTTGTTTTGCTTTAAGAAGCCATGCTAAGGAGGCTATATGTGAACAAATACAGAACGTAACACTGAGTTCTGTTGAGATGCGTTTCCTCAGAGCTAGGACAAACTTATTATTAAAGAGACTACAGGTTTTGACTGGGTGGTTTTGGACTTTAGAGATTTGACATTTTCAATTCCACAGTTTTCACCTTTTGTTTCCAACAAGGACCTCGACCAGAGATCCCTTGGTTAGTAAGCAGAGTCACTGTGTACTTAAGACTGGAGCACAAGTGTGTCGCACCATTAAACGGTGAAATTAAGCTCACCCCTTCAGAAAAGTCAAAAAATACAGCTGGCAGGTGTGCCATTATACCCAAAAGTTTCTAGGGTAAAAATTAGGAATGTAAAAGAAAAAGTCATCATGCACAAACGTGATGGAAACACAGCATCAAGCAAGTATTGCTCAGCTGGCTCTGACCAAGCTAGTGCTGCGGCCTGGGGTCGGGCACAGCACGGTACGACACGACAGCAAGGCGCTCTCCTCTGTCCAGGAGCAGAGCTGGCTTCCACAGCTTCCACAGCTGGGGCACTGCTGTGCGGGTGCACAGCCTGTTCTGGAGGTGGCATGTGTCATTCAGTGTGCTGCATTTCTCAGTGCAGTCACACCCTCTGAGACTCCTCTGTTTGTCACGGCACTTGCACACAGCAGAGAAGGTACGCAGTCTTACTGACTCAACACTGCAGAGGCTCAGCCGGCATTGTTGATGCCCAATTCAAACGCATGTGATTGTCCCATGCAATTCAAAATCCATGACAGAGATGCCCCACTTCCTCCAAACGTTTACTTGAAACTAGCACAACTCAGTGATCTGAAAGCTCTCCCTCTTGAAGGTGACGACTGCAGACTGCTGGGTCAAATATTCCGAGTTCATCTTAGAAGAGCAGTAGGTCTTATTCTTGCAGGAACAGATATGTTCATGTGCTTGTAGAAGCAAATCTGGCTTGCTATGTATTTTTGAGAAAATAAATAAATAAATAGTATGGTGGCCCCTGTCCTGCCAACACTAAGGGCATGGACAACCACGCTGATTCCAACAGGGCTCAAGAGCCTAGAGTTAAGCACATGCTTAAATATTTGACAGAGTAGGAGATGTATTTTGTAAAACCCACACACCATATGCTCCTGACTTCTCCTGCTGACTTTGTACCAATTAAGTCTCTCGATTCATCAGAGCCTGTGTTAAGACAGCTGAGGAGCAATCTCAAGACTAAAGGAACAGACCTCTTTGTGCACAACAAGCTAAGTGAGGACTTTCCATCAAATGTCCGGTCAGGGGACGACTCCCACCAGCCCTGCTGTGAACCTCGCTTGAAAACATTTGATTCTTGCGATTAGAAAGTAAAATCTTGCCTGCTTTCAGTTCAGTTTTATGTATAGATGGTGACAAGTTCAGGATCTCAGCAACCGAACAAACCTTTATTTAAACATTTCCACGGAAAGCAGTCAAGAGAAGTAACAGTGGATTTCAGACTGGCAATCCCCCCTTACAGACCACGTTCAAGTGGTTTAACAGCATGCATACCTCTCTGTAAAGGTATCATATCATGCTGACACGTTTTACTTAGCTTGTGACACGCATCATTATTTGAGAATAGTCTGTCAAAAGTGTTTTGTTTCTTACTATTTTCATGCAGCTACAAAAAACATTTGAAGTTTAAAAAAACCACTCTAAAAAGTAATCATTTCAGCATTATTTGAACAGGAGGGTAAATCAGCCTAAACACAGACCAGCTTAAAAAATTTTCAGCCTTAGCTGCAGATTTCTTTCAGAAGAAGAGAGTTATTGCATTGAGTTTTGATGTAAGATGAGTGATGGCAAGGTCTCAAGAATGAGTGATAAAGGGAAAAAAAAAATCAAGTTCTCCTTTCTGAAGAGTCTTAGGACATTGCTTTGAAATTTTCTAATGTCACTGAAAAGGTAGACTTTATAATCACACACTCAAAGCCCTTTCCTCCTTCAGGATCCATTTAAAGGGACAGCATCAGATCGAAACCTAATTTCATCAAGTGTACTATCAATGGTAAGAGGTGTTTTAATCAAAGATGCATTTTACCCATAACCCAGGTAGTTCATTTATAACATCTGAGAGTTCAAAATAGCCTACTCATTTCCATGTTTCCCCCTCGTCTGTATTCAGTTGTGTAAGAGCATCACACTCAGGACTCAAGTGCTGCAAAGGGAAGATTATATTTAAACAAAAAAGGTTTAAACAGACTGCTTGGCTCAGTTAACTTTTTTTTTTTTTTTGACAAAGCCAGCATCACTGAACCACGAAATCACCAAAAGCTGCCACACATTTCCTGTCTTATGGGTGCTTTCATGTCTGCATGGAGCAATGTGGACTGCCACTCACTTTTTCAGCACCAGCTCAGTTTAATATGCATATGGTGACACAACGTGGTTTAAAACACTTTCTGGAGCTTTAGGACACTCTGAGATCTTGCCAAGCCGTCATGTAAACATCAACATCATTAACCTTTGGTAGTCTACCGTTTCACTCCTATCTACGTTCTCATCTGAATGACAGCACTGTCAAGAAGGCAATTGTCCTCTCACCTGACAGAAGAGAATTTGTCACAGAGGAACCAGAAGCATCTCCCTGCTCCGCTTAAAATCACACAGCATACTGCACTCAGATCCTTATAAATGACCTAGTACTGAAAAATGTTTCCCATCCCTTATTAGGCTAGAAGAATTCCCCAGTCCTCCCAATCCTTCTCCCCTGCTGTCCACAACTCAGTCACACAAGAAAAAACATTCAATATTCCAATCTGGATTTGACCACATTTTTGTCTACATAATATACATCGTCTGAATTTTGAAACAACTGATGACCACAAAAGGGAAATCCTCTAGGGTTCATTCAGAAAATGACAAGCCCAGTATTTCAATCATTGTAGCACATTTCTAAAGTATCTTCTAGCTGAGGAATTCACTGGAACTTCTGACTGAAAAGCTCAGCAGAAACTGATCCTTTTAGTTCCAGCAATTTAATGTATTTTACAAAAATAAAAAAATTTTGCAAAGAAAACATTTCTCCAAAAAACCTCACATTCTTGCCCCATTTCTTTCCAACCTCCCTCCACACATTTTATTACTTTAACTTCCCCAATGACTTATATTTTCAGCAGGTGACTCCAGCCACTCATCTAAACCAACAATGGTTCATTTATAAACCAACTGTTTTGCTTGGTTTCAGGAAACATATGAAGAGCTAAATTCTGCTTTTATATCCATATACAAATCATTCCCCCAAACCCCAACAAAGGGCACTGCCTAGTTAGAAAAAGCATCCTCAACACCAGGAACATTTCCAAGTAGATTCAACCTGGTTACCCATCCACTGACATGACCTCCACTCAGTGCTGACGCCTGGGGATCTGCCCTTACTCCTTGTTCAACACAGCCCTCCTGTACCGAAGTCTCACATTTCCATCAGATAAACTGCTCCTTGACTGTACCTCAGCCATTTCCTAGCACTTCATTAGCACTGTTCCATATCACAGGATACACCCATACAAGTCAATCAACAAACACTTTCAAAGCTAGTATTGAACAAACTGAACACAGCTGCCATTTGTTAACATAGCTCAAAAATCTACATAATTATTTCCTCAAACATTTTTATATCATTTGGCTTGCAGAGCATTAGGAAAACAGTAAGCCCTGGTCCATCTGAACACTGATTCTGTTTCGTTCAATGCTTATCTGTCTATGCAATTCGTATTCTATATGAGGCAGAATCCTTTAGGAAACAATTGTAATCACCTTGGAAGTAACTAAGAGGTAAGAATATCTAATTTCTGCCGTTCCTAATACACGATTCGCCTTGTATCAAGTGTAATCCAACTTCTTTAAAATACCTGACTTGTTAGCAAGCACTGACTGATAACAAGAGGTGTTTGAAAAGAACATTTCAGACACATTCTCAGTGGGTAATTAGAGAAAACAGCTTTGTTTGAAAACAAACCTCATATAATATCTGCTTTTGTAAGTAAACATTCCAAGTCAATTTAAAACCAGAATCTAATTAAAAAGAAAAAGATGATAATAACCATTAAAGAATTTGCTCAGAGATTGTGAACTCTATCTTGCAATTCATAGAGTCCCATCTATGACTGGGGGATAATAACAATAATAATCATTCTTGGGCCTTTATCCGTTGTGCCTATCTTGACTGAAAGTCTTTCAGGGCAGGGACAAGCTCACCACGGTTTCACAGCACAAAGGGTTTCTGATCTTAATAGGGCCAAGTGATGCCATATATCGCAATAAGCAGCAACACCAAAGTTAATACAGAAAATATTTCTGTGTAAAATCTTTATTTTTGGAACTATAGTTTCAGTACCGGAGGACCATGCATTTCAAACCAGCAATTACTGCTCTGTGATCTGACAGCGACACTGCGACCTCAGCTCCGTCTCTGTTTATCCTAGTTATTGCACTGAAGTCTAAAAGGTACTGGCTGAATATTACAAAGATCATCAACAAGCAAGTCATGCTCCAGACTCCCCCATCTCATTTCTTACAACTACGCGACAAGCAGCGATACGGACATTTGACTACCACCTGTAAATACGTAGAATATTAATACAAACAGATGTTAATTATTCCATTCTTGTACGGATCCATGACATCCATGACAGTTGCGGATGGATTAGATGTGTGGATCGGCACTGATACACGGAAAACAATTTATCAATTTATCTACGACAAAGCAATACGGGAGAAATATTCCAAACTACATTTTCTCAATAGATTTTAAGACAAAACTTATTTCAACAGCCATACGTCAAGTTCAGCTCTGATAAGCCTGTGCTTCCCTACCCTTACGTTTCTATTAAAAATGGACACAGCATGAGTATATATGTACAAAACTGTCCCATCATTCCCCCCAATACCACCACCACCGCAAGAGAAAACTTGTTCTCCCTCAACTTAATGTTGACTTGGCACTTTGGCAGTATAAAAACAAGTATGACAAATATAATGCACTGATCCTTCAGGGCCCTTTGCCCTTGCTCAGTTTGTGCATTGTTGCTGATCTGTGAGCTGCAGCATGTGCTAGTGCTCACACACAGCCTCATCAGCCAGTTTTCATGAGAAATCTGGCACTAAAGCAAATCACAGGCAAGTATACTTCAAAAATGATTAGCCCGCATACACATACAGTTTTACAGCCAGCTCCTTTGACTTAAATATCAAGATATTTCTTATTCATTCTTTACAACAAATCTCATTAGGCTCACCGTTAACCTTGAGCTAGTGATGGCTTGCTGGGGGTGCATTACAGTTAAGTCTGCAGAAACAGTACCTCTTTTTTATTAGCAGAGGTCCCATAAAAACCTGCTTTTTTTTTTTTTTATACATCAGTGTGGCAAAATGCTGGCTTATGCACTACACTTCAAAAACTTAAACATTACCGTGTGTCTATCTTACATTGCTAACGTGAGCAGGATGCACAAATTAGAAAAAAGCAATAGGAAGTTTCTTAAATACAAGCCTTCGCTTTCTTTTAGTCTTAGGTCAGCAGTAATTGCCCTTGATGCCAAAGTCTGCTTTAAAATTGGCTATCTGGATCAGCTTCTTCTCATAACATATCACATTATTCAATAATCTTAGCTTCCATTTTACCAAGTTTTATCATAGTTTTTTCTGCACTTGGCATTTGAAGACATCAGAAAGGCCCTGCAGAAATTCCACTGTTCCCAGTCACTTTGCTTATGTTTAAGGAAGGCTGTTCTGCACATATCTTTGTATTTTTTTTTTAAAGGTGGTGTTTTTTTGTTTTTTTTTGTTTTTTGTTTTTGTTTTTTGTTTTTGACATTCCCACCCTTTGCTTGTTCAATTTTTAAATGCTCTCCTCTCCTGATCTTCGTAACACACGCAGCTATACAAATAGCTGACTTCGTATTTCAGTAACCAAGCCCAAATGTACACTCCAAAGTAAAAACAACGTATCAATCATGTTACTGGTGTACCTCTTACCTTTTAAAAGACATCATGATAAAACGTTTCCATCACACACATGCTCTTTATAGCCAATACTACTAGTCGAATTTGATTATGGTTTTTAGTAGTTTCAGTTAATCTACAACTATGTTTTCCAGCAAATAAACTGAACTAACACTCCTTCCTTATTTTCTCCCTACTCCCAGATTTATTCACCTTATGCAGGGTTTCCAAGTCTTTCTGTAATACAAACTTTAAGTAAGGAGTTCTGCCATTGCCATCAACCAAAACCTGAATGTACTTCCTAGTGCATTCGGGAATTACTCGTAACATCAGCCACTCTCTAAAGCACATGATTTTCGCTTCAACTTCGGGCAGCCTTCTTGGAAGGATGACTGTAGAGGTGAAGTTCTGGTCCTGCTGAATTCACTGGCAAATTCACAACTCCATTGATTTCAACAGCGCTCACTTTTCCCCCCGCCAGCAGTAGCAGACAAGCTCTCCTTCCCTCACTGTATTTTTCAGTTAGTGTTATGCCAGCAGGATTGTTTCCAAACAGCCTAGCTTGTCTGACTGTGCTTATAAGCCTGGCTTGGCTGGTTGTGCTTATACTTCATCTTTTCTCTGTACTGACACATGCTCTTGCATATGGGAAATTAACACACACCCCCGCAGACATACACATATCTCACCCTCACATACTATGGAATGAAAAATTACTGGAGTAAGTAAATATTTAAGGAAAAAATCACTACTTAAGATGGAAATAAAAGTGAATGCGGCCTTGAAACAGTTAATCTTTGGATGACTAAAAGAAGTTAACCTTCAGCGGTGATCAGATTTCCAGCTTCTGTAGAGGCTGATCACTCTCGGGGCCTGTGCACGGTATGCAGAGTTCTCAAGGACGGCTTGATTTCTGGCATCTCTGGACAAGTTGGAAATTGTAATTGCAATCACAGTCAGCTTCTGCGCCTGGAACTGACAGGCAAGCAGGTCCCCCTCCTAAGTGGCTACACTTACAGTGTGTGTAAGTGGGAGGAAGAATGGAGACTGCACAAAAGAGAATCTACAGTCAGATGAGTTAGGTCACCTCTTTGCCCCCCATCCCCAGCAACTGAACGCCATGGAGAGGAAAACCGTTAGAATTGCAGCTGAAGCATGCTGCCAGGCAGGTGCAGCAACACCACTGTTCGTTTGCTGCTATTTTTACAGAGATCCCTTATGCCAGTTGGAAAGAAGGATGTTTACATAAATGACAGCAGAACAGGGTAAGGAAAAACGTCTCACTACTGCCATAAAGGATTTCATTTGATCCTAAAGCTGCCCTTTAAACTGAGGCTCAAGATTAACTCAGTGGTATTTCCCAAGCAGCCCCGCAGTTGGTGGAATGCCTGCACATACTATCCAACTACTGTTAGCAGTACTGTCTTTTTCAGAAACACCTACAGGGACTGTTGAAGACGTGGGTCAAACACTTTGCTAGGCAGCATGAAATGTACATAAGGAATTAAACGTAATTCAATGCACAGACAAAAATCTTTCAGCCATCACCCATACACTCATAAAAGGCAGGATCTTACAAGGACCCTCAATGTGAAGGCATCTGTATCAAGTGAGAAACTTTACATCCCAGTCAGTCCACAGGGAGCCCCAATAGCTCTGTGAAAGCTGCCAAGGGCCAGGGAAGGGACCCAATAGCTTCTAGCTTAGAACCTTTGTATGTCTAATGGCAACAGTGGAAACCACGAAAAGTCTCCTCTCACCTCCCCCAGCTGACTAGCTGCTGTACTTCCCACACGGCCTCCAGACACGCCTGAAGAAACAAAGGAAGCAGCTAGATCTACCCAGATCTCTCCTGGTTTCCAGCTGAATGGGAGATGACAACCTCTTCGGCTGGTGAGTTGTGATTTTTTTCTCTTGAAACCTCTGATCCAAAGATAAGTTTGGTATATCTTGAGCACCTGTCTTTATTGTAAGAGGGGCTCACAACTTAGGAAAAGCTGTTTTTATCTTTTTGCAGTACATGGAGTGACAGCTTTGTTCATTTAGTTAATTAGGCCAGAAATACAAACATGACAAAATAAAAGATGTGGTATCAGCCCCCTATATGCAGCTTTGTTTGCTACACGCCTGGTGGAGGTCACTGTCACTTATTTCCTTTATACTCTGCTTGACAAATGCTCTCCTGCTCAATGAACACTGCTACTAGAGACGGCAGGAAACTACACGAAGTCCAGGAGAAGTCAAGAAGCCCCCTAGATCTTAATTATAAAACCATAAAAGAAACCAACTGCCTTTGAAGCTCTCTTACCAGGAAACAAATGAGAATGGGAAATTTATTTCCAACCATAAATCCCAAACCCTCTGGTTTAATTTTTCCCAAGTTAACTTTCTCACCTAGCTAAGCAGCACTGCCTTCTATTATTAGCTGCTGGCCCAGTATCAGCTGACCATCCATTAGTCAAACTGTCTTCATCTCAATGAGCTCAGGGACTCCCAAGGAACTCTGTTGTATGCAGACTTGTGCTTGCAGCCTCTAATTATTTTCTAACAGATAATGGAGCATTTAAGTTCAGAGAGAATAGATTAAACTTGTAAGTGGATCAAAACCCTGGACAGAATCAGAGCTCACAAGATTACTTCCTGGAAACACCAAGCTTAGAGGGCTAGAAAGGAAAGGCCCTCATCAATTGTTTGTTTCCCCATGACATGCTAGTTTTAAGATACTTTTTAGCCTCAAAGATGGTTTGCTATGCTTTCCAATTGCAGCCTGTCTCTGGAATGTATTACATTATTAGTTGAGCATTTGGTTTGACGTTAAACCATCTGATCGGGCCAACGCTTACTTGACTTTCCAGACAATCGTAACAGTCAAATATTTTGAGGCTGAGGAGTGGAAATTGTCATCACAAGTGAAATTACAGGTCCCTATTCAACTATCAAGCAGCCTCTCGGCTGCTTATGTGACTTTTCTCACGATAAGCATCCTCTTACCTCCCCAACACCTAGGACCCCCTATCTTTTCTTACAGTTGCCAGCCTTAGGGTGAGGAGCAGGATATCCCTCCTTCCTGATACTGCTGCATCCACTGGTAAATCCCCTCTCACACAGCTTGCAGGCAGACCAGCAGCAAGAATGCCTGTACTCTGAATTCAAATTCCAGGGCCCTTCTGGGGACCATGAAGTGTGGTTAGCCAAGCAGGGAGGAGAAACAATGCCCCACGACTTAAGCACCTAACCATGTCAACACCTGAGGGGAAATTCTTCAGACTGTGAAATTATTCCAGACATAAATGACCACAGACATGAACAACGTCAGAAATAAATGGAAAAAAAGGCAAACCTAAATTTTACAGAACAGTAGCAACAACCTCTGCAAGGTAAAAACAAAACAAAAAAACCCTCTTGGTCCACGTGTACATTCTGCCTCTTCCCTGGAGAAGGCTGTATGGGCTATGTAGCAGGCTTTTGCCCGCTTTGTTTTAACAGACAGACTACTACAGTAAAAAATACTATGTAAGAGAGCAGGGAGAAGCGTTAAAAAAAAAAAGAGGCAGTTGGGGATTTGTGGAGAAAGCATGGAAAATAGACTCTGCCTCAATTCCCTGAAGAAAAATTCCAAACAGAGGATGTACTTTTGATGACAGCCAATTCATCGTCCCCTGATGGGAAGAGGGTGGGAGGTATTTGGCCATAGCAGGCGCTAACATTGTGCATTATATCATTATAGTCATTACAGATCCATTAGTGGGTGTTCAAGGTGCTGAAATGACAGCCCAACAGCCAAATTGTTGTTCTTTACTCTTTTAGCATAACATTTAGCAGAATTTCAGCAGCTCACAGAGCACTTTAAGACTCACATTCCACCAACGTTAAAAGTTTAAACCAGAACCTATGGACCACGCCACTAACATCTCTACCAGCTATTTCTGCAGACAATGAAGTGTAAGTGTCCCAGGTACCCTCTGTGTACACACACTGGTGTTTACAAGAGGCTTTACATTTTCCAGAGCCTCTCTAAGAGGAATACCAAGTTTTACTTGCAAGCACAAGGACACACACAACTGAGTAAGAATAGCTGACAAAAGCATACCTGTACTCGACAAGTTCAAAAAAAAAAAAAAAAAAAAGAAAGCCAAGTGAATGAGACTCATGACACCTCCTTCCAAATAACCTCCCCTTTCCATTAATAACCGTGTCAGACATTTATTTAAGTCAGTGCCCACTGTGCTCCTCATGGCATTTAGCCACCTATATACCTTTAAAAAAAATCTGATACAACTGCTTTTGACTCAGACCATTCATAACACTCTTCTTACTGGAAGCACAACTGATGGATTTTGCCCTCAGAGGTACTTACAAAATTTTGTAATAAAACAATGTCAGTAAACAATATCGAGTTTTATCAAGCATAGTTGTACTGACCAAAGCCTCAGAGTACCAATGAATTAAACAGTTTCCTACCATAACTTACTCTTCAATGACAGATATTTAAATTATCCCCTCATAACAGCTTATCAGTTTAAAACTACGTCCTTTCTGGGACAGAAAGGAGTTATCACATTGAAAACAAACAATGCCTGGGTCCTTCTTTTACATAAACCTTACCTCTTAAAATGCTGGTTGTTTCAGGAAATATATGACTGGGTTAGGAGGTGAAGATGGCAGAAACTTCTGTATGATTGCATGAGAAAATATTTCAAAAGAGTATAATTAAATCTGCCCTCTCATCAATTCTGTACAGCAATGTACAGACCACTGCACATATATCAAATGCAGCACTGATACAAAACATCTTGTTTCTTCTTATTGTCACCTATACCAACGGATGACGAGGTCCAATTCTCTTTCATTATGATCAAAATAACCTTTAGATTATTATTAACCTTTAGGACTCGCAATAACCTTCACTATTCCCTCATCTTGTTACCACCGGATCAGAGGCTTATGAGAGAACGTTAATTTTAAGAAACCTCTCCTAGTGTGGCTGTATGTTACACAGTTAACATCTCTACAGTGTCCAAAAAAAGTCATTTCTGAGCCATTCATCAGATGCATACACTGGAGGGAGAAGAGGTCCAGTGAATTAAGTCAGTTGATCAAGCTGAGTTACAAAACCTCAGACAAGCAACTCTTTTAACAAAGACCTCATATTTCCTGGGTACTGTGCTTTGAGGTTAATCAGTATCAAGGAAGGAGCCATTACTATTATTTCTCTATCAGAGAATCAGATCCTCATCTAGTACAAACTGCACATTTCCAATGACTTTCTTTCACACAGTAATATCAATCCCCTCTGCTTGAAACTGGAATCTGCATCACTGTCCACCGACATCAGACACGGCGCACATGCAGCTCGCTTTCAGTGCTCTTCCACTCCCACTGAGTGGTTGCACATGCACCTCAATGGTGCATGAATACCAGATCTCCACTTTCTGGAGCTCTACCACTAACAATACTCTTGATCATTATTTTGTCCATTAAGCAAACATCTAATCCTCTTAATCCCTTCAGTGCAATTCATTTCATCCAAACAGAGCCATTTTTTTTTTAATTTGTGCACAATGATGATTCAATGTCATCAAGACAAATGTGCAGTGCTCTGCAAAAAGCACAGGAAGCACCCTGATCTACACAGCTGTAGTTCGATTGCACAAGAACTCGCATGTGATCATTTGCTTGAAACAGCTAAAGCCGTAACTTTATATTCCTATTAATTTCAAGATGTAGGAGTAGATTATATGATGGGAGTAAACTCTCCTTGTGGTTTAGTCTCATTAACGCTAATCAAATTAAGCCTATACACTGAACAGACCTTGAAGATTTGAAAGGCCTATGTAATTTTCAAGTTCACAAGAGCAATTTTAAAAAAGTACAAATTTCTATGATTTGTCCAAAAACTGTCACTGAATAGCACACGAACAGTGTCAATGAGGCTTGATCTTGACACTGCGCTAAAGACTGAACATAAAATATCTGTGAAAATGATTATCTTGACTTCTTATTAACAATATTTTAGAGTAGCAAAGAGAAAGGGCTTTTAAAATCCAGTATATTTTATCTTTTTCCTCCTTGTTACGCTTTATTGCTGCTGACAGCTCCCAGACCCTCAGTGCTTAGTTCTCAGGGAAACCAAAGCAGAAAAGCGTTGAGGCTAAGTTTCTGTTCCTGTGAGTTCTGCACCAGTGGAGACTCACATACATGGCAAGATTTCCCCCCGCAACTCCTCCTCTCATCTCAACTCTGTCATAGAAATGGAAAATATCTGGCACATGAGACAAAGGAGTTTCAGCCTTCCACTGAAGGAATGACCATCTGTAAGAAAACTCCAGACACCTTAAGGTCCATGACATCTTCACGTTGAAAAACCCAGCCCTTCATCACATTGGCACTGCTGTTACCCTGGTAGGCCACATACCTGCAGTTCTGGAATGCAATTATCTACATGCAATAAACTGAACAGGGTAGAGCACTGCGTTATACCTATTCGTCTGCTTCTTCAGAGAAGTAGCACTGACCTACCCCCAGCTGAGGTGTAACCTTGTTTTTTTTTTTGTTAACATTGCTACAACAGAGAATGCTATAGATATGCATTAACACAGACAGCTTGTCAAGGACTAACAGAAGGAGGGAGATGGACTACATGCAAAATCTCAGCAGCTGAGTATTTCTAGAGACATGGTGTCATAGCACTCGCTAAACATCGGCATGATATTGGTCCTCTGTACAAGCCTCCTTCTACTATTTAAATATAAAGAAAAAAACTGGCAGAAATTCCTCTTTGCAACCTCTGTGGACTGAAGAAAGATCCCCTCAAGACTCAAAGTAGCTAATCATCTCGTACTTACATCCATAAACTCCACATTGGCTTTGGGACCAGTGGTCTCGTTAAGGATCTTAATGGCCACAGGAATCTTTACGGTTTCTCCCTCGGGGACCCAAATACCCTAGAAAGATAAAGAAAAGTGACAGAAGACTAATAAGAAAACAATCATAAAAATTTCACTCAGTTACATTTCTTTTTGATGTACTTTGTCACATTATGCAGCATTATGCAGTCCAGTTATGAACATTAAAACTGAGAATACACCAAGTAAGCTATAAAAGAAAAAAAGGGAAAAAAATCTCACAAAACTACTTCTTACACTAAAACTAAACCCTTACGTGAAGTAGAATGTTTTATGCCAGTGAATGTCCTTCTTATGCCCCCTTAATTTGCCTGTCCACAACCGGCTTTATATGGAGTAACGCAAACATTTCAAAGATGCACATAGTTTTCCACTACCTATCACTTCCAACAGAATTGAACAAAAATCTAGATTTCCTGTTCTGGAACTTGATGTTAAACTCACTTCAACTACCACAAACTCCCACTAGTGAGTATCACCAGTAATTAGGTCATGCCATCATGCAGGAATAGGACACCTTGAGAACAATATATTTGGACTGAAATAGTTAGAGGTTGTTTCTCTAATTGATATATGAGAATTAAAAGTTGAGATGACTAAAAAGTAAACTTTACAATTAAAGTTCACACTGTGTCTCTTGGGCTACGTTACCATGCCTCTTTTCTAATCCATTGGCTACATTCTTGGCAATCTTGAGTTACGTATCTCTATCATTTCATTACTAAGTATTTCCAAACTTATTATTTGAAAGGTATTCCCATGACATTGTTGCTGTAGTCATGTGATCTGTACTTCCTCCTCAGTTTGAAGACAGATGCTGTATCTGTGCTCCTTCAGTACTCTGACCTATCACCTTGATTTGGCAGATCTGAGTTCCTCCCAAAGGGTCTGGTGATTGGTTTGACTTGCTCCTCAAGCCCTACCTCATGCATTTAGAATTTGGACAGGAACACCAGATCTAAAAAAAAAAAAAACCACCAACTTTAAAGTATTTTTTCCCTTTAGGTTCTGCTCTTACATCCTGATCGTTAAACAGTGTATTAACATAACTAATATTTTCTACGAAATTGGAAGAAAGAGAAGGTATTAAAATTTATTGGAAGAAAGAGAAGGTATTAAAATTTAGCCAATGATAATACTGTATAACATCATGCGATTGCTATTACCAGACCCATCTGACATTTGTGAAATGAGAGAAAGTTTAACTTGCCAAAATTGTACTGTGAAGCCATCATGTAAGAACAGAATAGCAAAACATCAATACTGCATTTTAGTATCAAGACATTCCGGCTTGTGTAGTCCTTTTGCATGCAAGGATTCTTGTGGCTGACACCCCTTTTCTCACCAAGAAATCATGTCTCCATGTCTGCTTAAAACTGAACTCAACACTTGAGCCTGAAGATATACTCCTGCCACACAACTGAACTGTCCTCAGTCTCCCAGGTATGTAGGGCTCATGAATCCATCCGCTGTAAAGGATGCTCTGCTGTAATGCAGAATTTGACTGTTTACAAGTTAAATGAGGCCAGTCGCTGCTGTGTAGAGAAGACTCTCACCTTGTAGACAGTTCCAAAGGCTCCAGAGCCAAGAACCTTGACTCGTTTCAGCTCAGTTTCCTTCAGGATACGAAGCTGTGCTTGGTTGGGTGCTGTGCCACTTGGAGTCAAGGGTTCCACAAGCTATGAAGGAAAGTCCAACAGTCTTAACTATTTTGAAAGTGTGAAAACCCATCAGAAGTTTATACTGAAAACAACCAATCGAGATTAACATTGGAATAAGACAGTGAGGATTACTGATCCACCAACTTCTGGAAGAATCTCTCACCTTTAAAAGTAAATCAATCAAATGCTAAGAAACCGAGCAACACGATAAAGAAAATCCCCATTCAACATGTGATAATTTCCACCAGGAACTGCATGATGGAATTACGAACCGGAAATTGAATCGGAGTCACAGTAATGCACCCAAGGACTTTTGCTAATGGATGCAGTATAAATATTTTTCACATGACAGAAATACAGCATTTATTATCAGCACACCACATTCTATTTTTGCCCATTTTAGTGCCTTTTAAGTTGGCCATATTTCTTTTAAATAACCCTGACTTAATGGCTCATCACATTCTTACTCTGTTTTGGGGAAGGGACTATTCTTCCGAACTTCTGCTATACTATATAGGAGGAGAACTTTAAGGAGAAAGCAACTTAAAGCAGACAAGTAATTTGTAACAATCACTAATTTACAGGGAAAAAAAAAGGCACAATTAAGCAATTTGCTCAAGATGACAACTGTGTCCCAAGAAACTTTACAAATGAACCACAATGGCATATTCAGTTAAAAATGCTCTCAGAAATCACCAATGTACCACGTTTGCCAGAAAAACAACAGTTCTTTAAAAACAAATTAAAAATAAATGAAAAGAACAACACTCTAAACAATGAAAAATAGCCTGTTCCTTTACAGGATGAGAAAAATAATTCAGGGCTACTCCTACTCAAATTGGTTTCACACCACTGCAGTATTTCAAAGTTGTCTGTTCACAAGGCTAAATGTTCTGTGCCCTGCAGTTTCTGAACCATTGCTACAGCTCTTTGAGCATCGTGGACTGCTTAATCGGTTAACGAGATTACTTTGGTTCAGGTAGGAATACCATTAGCTGCAAATTACTGGAGTAGGAAAACAAGAAAACTGAACAGCAACAAGACATGTTATCATAAAAATTATTTGTGAGATGCACTTTTGTTTACAGTAATTCTCTTTCCTCCTTCCTGTTTAGATGTCCAGTACTAACGTGGTGAAATAAAGAAGTTTCACTGTAAAAGAAAACCAGACAGACTGGAGGCATGGTTCCGTATTTTCAGTTTGTGAAGGGTGAGAACAGCTTCTGTGCTACAGGCCACCAACACAGCTATGTCAGGGAGCAGTAGTATTGTGGGGTCTAAAAAAATCCTTGTAGTTTTATTGAGAATGACCGACAGCTGGAGGTTACAGCCTCCAGCTAGAAACAGAGACTTTAGCTAAAGCTGTGTGTGTTTATTTCAGGATGTTCCTGATTTCATCTTCTGCTTCTAAGCCAAGACAACAGCCTCCCCACGAATTCAGTAGAAGACCACAGCCCCTCAGGAAACACTGTCAGCCACAGCTTTTATCTGACCAAACAGAGTACAAGAACTGGACTTCAAAGCCAGTACTTCACAAATGCAATGAAGACTACCTGCTTAAAATTACTTCTGCTTTAGTATGGGCTGATATGATGGCCGGATTTATGAATCTAAAAGCACTTAAGTTAAGCTTTCTATAAACCCAAACAGTATTTAACAAGCAACACAAATGCTAGTGAGACATAAAGGTATTTAGGAAAACAGATTAGGGATGCATCAGTCATTCGCTCCCAAGCTCCACAATGGAAGTAAGTAGGAGTAGGTCCCTTACAATAAAACAGAAAACAGCACTGTTAACAAAGCTTTATCAAATACTGGTAGTTAACAGTATTTCCAAGCTTTATTATCTTGCAGGGGGGGAATCCTAACAATGTCATCAACAAAGTATCTCAAACTATAGGACTGTGGAGATGGTAGGAATCACTTCTGCTGTAACTGACAAATAAAGACTAAATGTTATGTTTAAAAATATTTCCTGATTGCCTCCTCCACTACCTGCAAATCAAAGAGCAGAGTAGAATGGGCATAGCATTTTGTCCTATAGATCCATTATGCGCTTTTGCCAGCAAAACTGTGCATCTCATTTGTTTATGCTCTGGGAATATCTTGGCTTAATAAAACACATTATTACTACCAAACGTAACTACAGGCTTTGACAAAATTTGGACCACAAAGGCAATATAGGTACTGGGGCCAAGAGTAAGTGACAGTATCTCCATTCAAGCATTCCTGATGAACTTAAGTTTTCACCAGACCTCACTGAATAAACTTACTTCAGTCATAGTTGACCTCAGTATGCACTGGATGAAAACTTGTCAGTTTTAAGCATGAGAGCTACTGAATGTACTGATGAACTGGGATAAAAGTTCAACTGACATCAGGATGGGAGCTCAAAAATCTGGTGGAACATGGCTGAGTGATCACGTGAATCTTTTTTAGAGTTAAAAAGCCACGAATCCATATATGTACAGGAAACTAGCATCTTGAAATAGCTTCATTCACTCCATCAGTTTAGTCCTGCAGAACTCAGCAAAGAGATCTCTACAGACCTTTCCAGTAACTGGACTGAACACCTGAACATCCTTAGTACAGAAGCAGAACAGTTCTGCATATCTTTCCAAATCTGCGAGTATTCTGTCAGGAGCACACACTTACCTCAGTCTCCAGGAACCTTCGCAATGCTCTCTTCTTTTTAATGCTCTTGCGTCGAACATACACAGCAAACGTCAGGCCCACAATGACAATGATGAAGAGGCCTCCAATAACTCCCGCAGCAATCAGAGGGGTTCTAGCAATCAGAATCAGAGACTTTATTGTTAGGCAGGGTGGAAGACCAAAGAATGGCTGGGTACGTAAAACACAATCACTTGGAAAATTTACTGTCATATGACAGTTACTTAGTCCAAATATGAAGTCAGGGGAAACACATTAATATGTGTTACAACTTTTCTTGTTTTTAACTGATATACCAATTTCACTTCTTCCAAACTGCCATGCACATGTGAAGAGTTGTGTGGACAGGGAGACACAACATGCACTTTGATGGCAAACGCAAATCTGCAATGGCAAAATGAGGATACAGGTATCTGCACTTTTCCTGCAAGAGGTTTACCTGTACTTCCTTTTAGCTCCAACAAGATTAACTCATGGGTTTGTGCATTTAGGGGAAAACAAACAACAAACTAATAAAAAAATTGTCGAAACTATGAACATGATGTGCCTTCTTGAGTCTAGAGAAGTGAGGAGCAACTTTGAACGCAGTGCGTCACAGACAAATCTGCAGGCATCACACGCACTTGCTCAAGTAGAGGATATTATATTTGAACGAAGTAACTCATTACTAGTACCACGCACCCTCTTGGCACTCTTGGTTTATTACTATTACACATGAGTATTTCAGTGAGGGTTCTGTTCATCCATCTGGTTCTGCTATCTCTTTTAGGCAAAGCCAAATCCCAGATCAGAAGACTGCTGTGTGGAGCCAAAAAAACTCCTGTGAACGATACCAAGCTAGGGTCAGCTTTCACACAAAAAAAGTAGTGCTGTCCCGCCACTACTCCTGCAACACCTTTCAGCTTTCCAGGACCTTCAGCAGCATGAGCAGTATTTACTAGATTGTTTTTCCACAGTGATAAGATATAAAAGGCTGGCATTGTGGTAGCTACCATACAAGCACAAAACAAAAACCATCTCAGAGATTCACTCTGACTTAGATGTGCACATTTGGAGATTCCCTGCACAGTCAGTGGAGAGAAACAGGCTCCTGCCAAAGAAAAAGTCAAAGCAATATGTGCTCTGATTCAGTTTTCTTTGTATCCTCTGTCTCTACAGGGTGGGTAGCAGCTGCCAAACCAACACCTTAAATTAGGCATTTTCACAGAATGCCAGCAACGTACCAACATAAACACTCACAGTGTTTAACATCCCAACAACAGTGGCTGGAGAGCAGCTGAAAAGATGGCTAAAAAGAGAGAGCACAACTGCAGAGCATAAACTGTGCAGAAATCACTGCCTGTTAACCACAGGAAATACGTTCACAATTGTCAAGACTGTGGAAGTATCACTGCTATGGTTTAACAGCCTTCCCCTGCTAAGTCTCAATGATGATGAAAGATACATTATCGCTTATTAATAAAAAAGAGCAAACATGTATTGAACATTTAAAGGAGTCTCCAACAGAAATAGTAAATTGATTTGTCCAGCCCTGTATTGTTCTTTGTCCTACCACGAAGCTGAGCAGTGGGGTGCAGGGCCATCCAGCCTGGTTTGCTGTATTAAGGTGTGTCTGCGTTACCACTGCATACCATTTTGAAGCCCGTGTCTAAACCGTCCTAGCCGTCCCTCATCACTGCACTTCGGTTCAGAGAGATCTCAAAGCACGCAACCCGGATTCCTTTCAGATACCAACCAGAAGATGTATTTCTGGAGCGTACCTAACGTGCTCAAACCCTTAACTGCCCTCAAGTCCAGAGGATCAGACTAGAGCTCATGCAAAGAAAAACCCCTTGAGGCAAACACAAGCTAGATATCGGGTCCATCACCTATTTTATACTCCAGATCCAATCCTATTGTGTCACTCACTTCACCTTAACACAAAGCCTTTTACTGCCACACCTAGTTATCAGAACGCTGTGTTTAAAGCGCCACTATCATGTTTTCCCCAGGAAAACACATCAACAACATGTAACACTGAGGCCTATTAGAGTTCAAAGACTATTATGGAAACCATAACGCCTGCAAATACGGAAACTGAATGTTGTCTGGGTGTGAAATGGATTATGGTGTTTGGGAAGTATAAATCCAGCACCACCAGATGCTTCTTCTTCACCTAGTCTGGCCTTAAGACATGTCCCCCTTTCTACCCTCATTACTTACTCTGTTGATTTTGAGTGCAGAACTCAGGTTAAAGGGCCTGGCGTATCCACCCAAAACAACACTCCTCCTCATCTTGCATCTGCTTTCCAAGATGCTGATGCAAGAAACTCTTTAACAGGAAATTATGAAAAAGACTGGCTATCAAAAGACTTCTATGAAGCTAGTACTAATGCTCTTGAGCAGATGGATTTTTTTTTTTTTAAGATGACGTATGAACAGTCACAGAATTTTTACCACTACCAAACCAAAGACTGACAAAACAAGGAGACCTCGACTTTGAAGTGCGTATCAGTAACCATCATAACAGCTGAAAAAATAGTTTTGTGATACTATATACACTAACAATGGTCCAAACAATATTTAAATGATAGACCGTAAGTAAACAGTTCCCAAGGAGACATAATGACTAGTCAAGAAAATAAAGTTACACATTCCTCGCATCCCTTTTATTGTTATGAAGTACAAAAGTTCAAAATTAATCTTTCATGATCCATCAACGTCAACTCTTGCTGACTTCAAAAGGAAATCATCATTTTTAACAGTGAATTGAAAAGTTTTTTTTTTAAAAAACTTCACCAACAAAACCTTTAGTCACTAACACGAAATATTCTTTAATTGTTTACTGTATCTGAATTTTCAGGAGCTACCACCTAAACACACTATTAAGCTTAAAAAGGCAGCAAAACAGGAATAATAAACCAGATGAGAAAAAATGTTTTTAAATGCAAAACAAAGAACTGAAAAAAGTTCTATTTTGAACTCTAACAATGACCAGCTGCCTTCACTCGCAGGCCCACCATCGTTGCATAAAAATCGTGATGCATATGAATGTCACAGACCTAAAGGGATGCAATTGTACACCATGCAGCTTCTCCTCACCCTGCCACTGAGCTAAGCCCCAAAGCCAACAGTCATGACTATTTATTTGATACACATCTTCAACTCTCCTGTATAATCTGTCCACTGTTTTTGCACGTGCACTATCTCACATTTAATACCCTGCTGAATTCCATTAAAATGCTGTTTACTTTTCTTTTAGATAATTGTTAAGGTTGTTTAACATGGATCCCTGGAACTGGAAGGTGTTACTGACCAGAGATATAACTGAAGATATGAAATCTTCCTCCCATTCTTTTTTTTTTTTTTAATCCAATCTTTTTTTGCATGTGCATTGAACCATCAGTTCAGCTTCACATACAGCTGGACACATACAAAGCTCCTTATCTCTACTGGCATTAAGGATTTAATCCATTTACATTATGGTTACGTTACTGCCCCACAACCACCTCTGTGAATGCAAGTGGCTACATTTGCCCACTGCAGACTACCTTCCGCTTCAAACTACTTCTGTGAAAATTAACAGGAGCAACGTTAACATTCTGAACCCTCAAAAAGAGATTTTGTCAAAGTCACCTTTAAAAGCACAGAGGCCCCATTTCTCTTTTAGGGCTCAGAAAGGCTAAACTTGAGGCAAGAGAGTATTTGTATGTCAGTCCTGCCCATTGAGCACAAACACAGACAGCCAGAGGTCAATTCTAGCTCGCATTTCTTTCAGCTCCACTACGTACCCACCTACAGGAAACTGCTGATACAGCCACTATTTTCCTTTACACACTGAAAATCTACCCCAGAGGGTGTTAAAAAAAAAAACCACACAGAACTCTTTACTAGATGCTTCTGGACTTTTATGCTCATCAAAATAGACTTAGAAGTCCAAGAAATATGGCCCTGAATCATAATTCAACCCCACAAAGTTTATGTGCTATCCTTCACCCCTCCTCAGCTAAGGACAGAATACCCAATTAATCGTTGGAAAAGCGGGCAGCAGGGAAGATAGTGGGAGGGAAAAAAATCACTGCACGTGAAAAACCCAGCCTTCTCAACTGGAAACTGCATGCATCTGTGGCTAGAATTTGAAAGATTCTAGTATTCCCTTAGGAGAAATAAATAATATATTTTTCCTTTTAAATGTATACAGCAGTTTCATATTTAGCAGCATGTACTACACACTCCTGCGCACCAAATCTGAGACACGAAGTTCAAAGTCAGTGTTCCAAGAACGGACAAGGATGTTCAACAGGGGGGCCTGTATTATTCCATCCACTCCAAAACATCAAAACATTTGCTATTCCCGAAGTGCTTTAAGAGTCAGGCAGTAAAGCCTAATTACTGATTTCAATGAGTACAAGGTCTCATACTCCGGACTAGAGAACACAGCAGAAGAGAGAAAGGAAGTAGTATCATGGTCCATGGAGTAAAGCTGAGAAAGAACACCTGTTTTCGTATCTTTGGCATTAACCCACATAATACAGTATGTAAATAAACTGAGCTTTGAAGTCAAGCTCTCAGAGAGGTTTCAGTTCCTGCCTCAACCTTCCCAGCCCTTCCTACTTCAGATTTTATCTATGTATCCAAACAGAAATCATCATAACTATAAATATTTGTTAAGCGGTTGTTGCTTGAAAATTTTCTTTTTCAAGGCAATCTTTCTTCCTGATGGACGATTCACACATTCTGCATTCCTCGCCCCTTCCCTCAGCAGGGAATTCAGCCGACTTTCAAGTTGCACTTTCAGAGATCTAACAGATTCTACTAATCCTGGAATGATAATCTTTGTATTTAAAAATATACAAGATAAACAACCACAGCGCGAAGCAAATTTGAGTATGCTTTAATAGCTTCTCTCTGCTGTGCAGCACTTCCCTGGCAGACCTCTCCAACCACAATTTCCAGTGCTTGGTGCTCATGAAACAGTGCTCCACAGGGCAGGAAGATTCATCTACTATTATTCACATCAAGATGTGCTCTGCTTTCTATTTTTCAAGAACAAGACTCCCTTCTCCCTTTCTCCACCTAATCTGAGGGTGTTTAAACACTGAACAAAGTGTCACCTCTTACATTCGGTTTAGCTTTTATTATGCGTGAACACAAACTGTAACTGACAGCTGATCTCACGATGAGTACCAATTCCACATTTAAATCTAGGTACAGGGAAACTGTATTCCATCATACTGCCAACTAGCTGTAGTTAAACTCCGGTGCCAGGTAGTTTTAGCCACGACTTTTCAACACACAACATGAGCACAATGTTGTAGTCCCCATCTAGGTCCATTCAGCAGTTAAGCAAGTATTTTAGCATACTTCTAGACCACTCAAATAGTGTGCTCAAAGCTTTCCACCATCTTTGCTGAAGGAGACCCAGAGTTCTCAGCCATGTGCAGAACAGATCTGCAGAACAGAACGGATCAAGATGTGCTGTTGAGAGTAACTGTGCTATTAGGATACATCAATGTTTAACATAGTGACATCATCTACTGAAGGTTTGTACATATTTTGGTTATCACAAAGTGTTTACCGAAAAGACAGTAAAACTCAAACAAAACAAGTAAATGTCTATTCCTTGAATTGTAAAAGCATGTCCTACTCGTGTCTTTTTTTTTTTATAGTAAAGATAGGATTCCTTATTTCACTCAGCAAAACAAGTGATGAAAACAAAAATTGAGTACAGTTTTTAAAATGTATTTAGGCTAGAATGCTAAACATTAACATGTATTGATAATAAGTTTTTGACATCTTTATTACCCTTAAGCACATGCAGTGCACACTGGATTTCTTGAAAACTAGTTTTAAATCTGAATGGTGATTTAAATAATTTAGGACAACAACCATGTTTCTATTTTATTTTCACCATAAATTACTAAGAACTGTTTTACCTGCCTGTCAGTATAGTTGACTGGAAATAAATACTGAGGTCTCTCTAACTACAGTATTAATACAGAGGCTTTTCATGGGCTTCTCTCCCCATAAAACAAAGTCCATCTGATCTCTCTTACATCCCTGATATTTTTTGACTGATTTCTCTCTTCTGCCCACAACAACAACAAAAAAAGGAATGCTAATGTTAAGAATTTACATTGTGACTTTGTTTTGAGGCTTGCGCTTTAAGTAAACGGATTAATGTTCCTTGTAAAATATGCTAGGTCAGGCCCCGTATAATGTGGATTGATTTATCTGACACAGAAAGCCAGTTAAATCCACTAGACTGGACTCACAGATGAAGCCAGTTCATGAAGTAAAAGAACAATCCTCTTTATAAACTTGTCATATTTCCCATTTTCTTTGTGAACAGTAATATTTTGCCTCAAATAAAGAAAACCAGACCTGTAATGAACATGGGAGCTGATGGATACTCTGAAACTAAAACCATCAACATTAGTTCAAGGAGTCTCTCTCTGCATAAAGCATCCCTGTTAGAGGCAATAAACTCGGCCTGCAGCACACAGGCTTCTCTGCAACCAGGTGTAGTCAACAGGCTCTACTATTACTTCTGTGTGCATGAAATTATTAATACGAACACACGCTTTTCTCAAACAGAAACATTAAAGCACATTCTCCTGTATGACATTATCTGTCGAGAGACCAGTCTGTCCGGCAGCACTGCCTTCTGTTCAGGAACTGTCAAAACCAGAAGCACCGCAGAACTGCACAGTCTGCAGCCAAACGCTCTACATCGTTTGGGGAGCTGGAGAAATACAATGTATTAAACCAGCAGGTAGCCAAAACTCTGAATGGGAGCTGGGTCATACAGAGAATATAAATCCTAGCATCAATTTGGTGTCTGAAACTGAGTAGGAACACTCCTTCGCTGTGCAACAGGCGTTCAGGGCAGATTTGACAATATTTTTGTCACAGTTACAGTTTGGTACCTACTGCACGTTGTAGCAGACATGGGAGGCCCATTACCTTCACCCTACATCCTGTGCAACTTCTCAAGCACATGGCTGAACTCGAGCCTGAACGGCTCAGTAAGTATTTCAACCCGCTTTCAGTTTTGCTCCACCAGTGACTGCACAGAGAGCGAATACTGCAGTCAATACTAACAGCAACTCATTAACATTTCAGGTGGAAGTGTGATTCAGTCTAGTGTGCTATTTTTTCTCTACGTGTAGCAAACAGTCACGTAGATAGGTGTCTGCTCACACAAACATGCCGGAAACAGAGTTTGGAAAAACAATCTGATCTCTGAGGACATGTATTCATGACGAATTAGTCATTTGCTACTTTGTTCTCTACAATATCTGGTACCCATTCAGGACATCGAGGGAAATTCACTTCAGTTGGGTGGTAACTCAAACCATACAGAAAAGAACAGAACTGTCCAGAAAGAAGCATTTGAGACTATTTTAACTAACCAAGATGAGGAAACCTGTCTGAATACTGTGCTCTTCTGTTATTTTTCCTAAACACTTTCCAAATTCCACTGTTAAGTGGAGTTCCAGGTAACTTATCTGTAACTGAGCCATTCAATACATGAAACACCCAAACCCATACATGACTAAGTGAAATCCTGCTTGTAAGACTGCAGAGGTAGTTTGCCTACCTTTAAGGAGCTGCAAGATGAAGTTCTCTCTACCCCATGCCTTTCATTTTTACTTTTACTTCACAAACAATCACCTCTATTTTGAATATGCCTCCGTCTTTCTATAATAGGCTTTTCTCAGCATTCTTTGGAATGCCAGCCATTCCCGAGAGAGGTCTTTGAGAAGATTTAAGGAGCACAGCGCAGTTTCAATCTGTACTTGTCTAAGTGCTTAAGAACAGCAGACTCCTTCCTGTTCCAGCTTTGAATCATCTGCGGCAGTGTTTGCTTGCACGTGCACCAAGAATATTTCACAGTAGTGAACTGTCAGGGACTGTATTTGGGGATCAAGTCTGAGATTCTGTCCTGGATTGCCTCTCTCTGAAGTCTTTACAACTTCATGTTTCTCAGAGCCTGCCCATTAAAGACAGCCCTAAGTCCCACCAGACCATTTCCAGTCCAGCTGTGCATCTACACTCCTATGAGCAATCTGACCAACGTGAACAAGCCTCTTCGCATGAGTGAGCAGTCAGACTAAGGTATTAATAAGTTCAGCACTGGACACTAGCAGAGGGGGAAAAAAAGCCAAAACAAAATGCGACATGATAAATTGACGAAAACAGAACTGTTACATTATGTTCCTGATCTTCAAGTATCTCGTCATATCCAGTCATTGGTTTTGTGATAAATGCAGAGCTTACACGGGTTTCAGACGAGTTCTTTTTAACAACGGGTGGCTTTAAATCATCTTTGGGACCTATATTTGAGATTGAAGTTTGAATGCATGGAGGATTTGTAGGCTCCTTTTTAGCTGTGTTTGGAAATCTGCACCCATATATTGTGCACATATTACATAGATAAAGTATTAAGACTTTTCCTTCAAAGTCTAAAGCAAAATAGTAACCCTTTATTCCACATTGGCATAAATGTTCTATATTATTTGAGGCATAAATGCCACAAATGGCCATGTTGCTGCTAACTTGAACATGCATTTTAGCTTCTCATCATTAGAGTTTCTAAATATGCAGAATTTATCTTTGTGGAGCATAAGCAGGAATAAATGTGGCCAGTGCTTATAAATATCAAGCAAAATCCAAGGTAGGTAAAGACTAGGGCATAAGGAATTTGAGTATTCCTGATGCTGCGTTGGGATTTATCACTATAATATTACAAGGATACTATCAGGTCTGTTTAAATGCCCTACATAAATTACATCAATCATTAGAAAATCCCATTAAATTATGAGGAAAAAATGGTAGAAGAAAAATTGAGATCCTCATTTTGACACAAGGCTTAACTAGGGCCATCCCCTACACCAGGATATGCCTCAAAATTCTTCTACACCTGTAACATACCAGTCCGCTCCAGGAGTTCTTACACACCAAAAGGAGCAGAGAGAAACAAGTGAATCCTGCAACTCTTAATTCTAGTCACTATCACACTACCAGCATTTCCCTACAGGCCACACACACACACACACACAAAAAAAGTTCGGCTTAGAAGCTCCAAGCCCACTCACCTTCACTTATCTCCTCTGTACCCACTGCCACCCATAGGAATCTATTTCGCTTCACTGGCTCTAAAGGCTGCTAAGGGAAACCAGTCTTTGTGGATATTATCCCTATCTTCTATCCTCAGCTCTACCAATGATTTTTTTGTGTGCGTCTGTGTACACAGCAACCTCCTATCATCTTGATAGTCACAGATGTGACTTGATTAGAAAAACAGCTTGTGTCCATGGTGAGGATACTGCTCAGCGTAACCTAGACTCTGCGACAGCTGTTTTATTATGATTATTTTGCAGTACAGTATGGCCCACATAAAGGCCAATGATGATTTACTAAAACAGCTCTGCTTTCTCCCAAATTTCAGTATACCATTCCAGAATTTATTACCAACCGCCTTATCTATACATCTTCCAAATATTTAAAATACTTCTCTTTCAATAGCTGTTAAATGCTCTGAATAGAGCATGCCTAGCATCGGGGGGAAAAAGTGATCCATAAGAACAATCTCAGACATTTTCCTCTTTCAGCCACAAACCCTTTCCTCTCTCCCACTCCACCAAAGCCCCCAACCAAAGTACCAGCCTGTCTGGCAGACAGTAGACCCTGCTGACCTTTTGTGACTCTTAGCTCTCACACCTTCTGAGGCCCATTAGGGCTCAAGAAAATCAGGAGAGAGAAAGCTCAAACATCTTCCCCTCTCCAACCCCCATCATAAGGGGGGCAGGGGAGAGGGATTGCCTCCCATATCCCACTTTAAAAACAGACGTATTTGAAGTATTAAAGTGTGAAGCGTGAAAAAAAGTTGATGAAACCAACTAAAGAGCATACATACAAGCATACTGCTACAGCTATAGGTTTTGGTTCTGCCTTTTTAGTAATTGTAAATTTAGTAAATTTTAGTAATTTTTTCTAAAATTTTCCTGTTCAGGGAAAACAGCTCCCTCATTTTAAAAGTCTGTTGGTTAAAAGATGACTCAATACATCCCAAACTTTGGTATTTGGCGTCTGACCCCACTGGTTGATCCTAAAAATCAAAGCAGAGACTGTTCATGCAGAGTTAAAGTGGCAGTACAGCACTGAACCTAACCTGCGCCCAAGCCATTTACGTGCAGAGGGCACCACTGCCACAAGGGAGGGAAAAGCCTATCTACAGGAAATGGGACTATTTTAAAGCTAGAACGTCATCTCTTCAATCTGTTCTTTGTCCATTATCCTTACTGTGATTGAGACTATGCATATTAACAGCTAGCGGTCCATTTTTAATGCAGGAATACTTCATACTTTTTTTTCCCCTACAAGAGACCATTAGTGTCAAAGAAAAAAGTCATTTATTTCCGAAATGTACACATTTCTTTAAGGAAGGTCAGTCAACCAAACAAAGCAACGACCACCAACACAAACCACTGAAACGAATGGAACATCTCCCAAAGGCTGATTCAGGCCTACTGGGAACAAAGAAAAGACCAGTGTGGCCACAATCCACTGCTGGATTGTCCAAATAGACCTGCACGGCTACGCCACTTATCCTCAAGCCTGCTTCTCCATATCTAACGATGTGGAGGGAAATTCTGCAGCTAAACTCCCAGCCTTGCTGGAACGGCAGTGCCCTGTGATTCTGGTTTTCAGCCGAGTTTTGTACCTGACTCTGAAAAAACAACAGTGGCAGTTCAGCAGCTTTGCCTGGCTCAAGCCTGGGCTTCACACCCAGCACAGATACCGCCTAGGTTACACACTGCTCAACCGAACCACTGCCCACAATCCTGTACAAGATGCACAGAAACCCGCGTGTCAGTAATACTGCAGCTGGATGCTCTGCAACTAAAGGTATTTCTTTTGCAAGTGACTGACCAGAAGCAAGGGCATGTAGAAACCACGCTGCAGAAACAACCAAAGAATGCCACGTTGTTCTGTGGGTGAAGCAACTGCAATGTGTTAAGATGATTTCATTAAAATTTACATCAGACAGGAAAACTGCATGAAGTTGTGGGGGCTTTGTTTGTTTGTTTTTTTGGACAGAAGTACAGTCATCCCAAAAGAAAACTTCACTTTCAAAGGTTATATATAAATAAAAACAATATCCAATATCTAGATACCATGCTTCCTAAACTCCATGCTACCAAAGATACAGCTCTAATAAAGCATCTTTTCCATGTAAAGAGGGGAAGGATGTTAAGAGGAGGGAGAGAAAACGGAGTGGGGAGGGAAGAGTCTGCACTGAAAAAAAATTTAAGATGCTTAGTACCCCATTAGCATCTAAGGCTTAGAAAACCTAACAGAGACAGACAAGGGAGATCTTCAAATTTGTGTCATTAGTGCAGAAAGTTAGTCATGGAAAACAACTTGCATTCACTTGTACCACACTAAACAAAAATGCTGAAACACTAACATGTAAAAACACTACTACCACATTTATTCAAAATAAATGCACAGCTGAAGCAAACAGTCACGATGCAAGAGAGTTCAGTCAAACGACTAAGATCTGAATCAATCTCTCCTCTTCCCTAGCAAAGGTTAATTTGAAAACTCAGGAGTAGTTTAACTGACCTAACTCCTACTCATAAAGGATATGTCAACGCACAACAGGAACCTTCTGTAAGTCGCCTGGAGCTCTCATTCTGTGCCTCAAAGCTGGAGGAACCAAACCCAAGCATTCAGTAGCTAGATCTGCCTGTATGTCTCCAAGTCAATACCAGCAATCAAAATTCAAAGGAGGAACCGTGGGAGCTCGGCTTAGAACATGAGCCAAGAGCTGATCATAGCATGAAGCTATCACTGCATACATGCAAGTGTCATGTCGCACACCAAACAATGGCAGAAGGAACCAGCCATATCCCCCACCCTGATTACCTGTGCAGCCTACAGGCTCGGCACAGATCTATTCTTTCAAACAGCACACATCTGCAAGGAAAAGCTCCAATTTTGATTTTACAAGTCAAGCGTTAGAGAATCAAACACTACCAGGGACAATCGTTCCAGGGATTAATAATCCTTATTAAAAATGCATTGGCATTTTGCTATTTTGAATTTATCTGTCTTCAGATTTCAGTCATTTCATTTTCTCACAGACTCCCTACCCTTTTCACTCTGCTAGACTAGTGCCACTTGGTTTATCTCATCTGGAGAAAAGATGGCCATGAGGCAACCTCACTGCTCTCTGCAACCTCCTGAGGGGAAGCACAGAGGGAGACGCCGGTCTCTTCTCTCTGGTAACTGTGACAGGACGCACAGGAACAGCACAAAACCGCACCGGGGGAAGTTCAGACTAGATACAAGGGAAAACTCCTTTACTCTGAGGCTGGTCAAGCAATGGGACAGGCTTCCTAGCGAGGTGGTTGATGCCCCATGCCAGTCGGTGTTCAAGAGACATTTGGACAATGCCCTCAGTAACGTTTTGGCTTTTGCTTAGCCCTGAAGTGGTCAGGCAGTTGGACTTGATCTCTGTAGGCCCCTTCCAACTGAACTGTTGTGTATTTAAGCAAACATTTGTTCCTTACCTACTTTCAGACAACAATCAGGCTCCATACTTTAACTTTCAGACAAAATAAGGCTTAGCTGCTTGAGCTCCCTAAGTACTTCACTACAAGGCCCAATGTCCAAAGCTTTAATTATTCCAGATGGCTCTTCTCCAAAACCTCTTTAATGCACAGTCCGGCAAAAACACCGAATCTTTGCAAAGGTACACGGTCTACACTCTTGTTCAACTCTGTCCAATACTATTGTAGGAAGGTAGAAGAGAGGCAAAATATCTTTACAATACTGAAGACATGCAAAGTAAGCTGAAGTAACAGAGAGGGTGTTGCATGAGAAATGAGTTTAGTACTAGGCCTCCTTTCCCACTACAATTTGAACGTAGTTATTTGAAACTGTTCATACAAAAAGCCCAAAGGTGCAGACAGTTCATACGGCATTTTCCCACCCTGTTACATCACTGTACGGCATGACAGGAAAAAAAAATTACAGTAAGATCAAGTAATTTGGTCTGATGGTTCAATTTACTCATGAGCTACGTTCCTGCCCTGTGGCAATTATTTGTGGTAATGCTTCCACATTTGGTACCTGCTGCAGTACAACTTTCCACAAGTACCACCCAAGGACAAAAGTTCGTTAATTCCTTCAGAACTAGAGCTGGTTTTATTAGTTTAGCATTTCATGTTTGCAGGCTACGCACAGCTAAAACTGGAGTATGTCTTATCAAATCCAAAGCTGTCATTTCCATTTCTGCAAAAACAAGCAAAGATCAACTGTGTTATCATCATTAACAAGTTATCCACTATTTCTCATCTAGTGCTGGAAAAGCTGTTGCAAATTAACTGAGAAACAGAACTTACACTTGCATATGTGAGAAAGGTGATGTTATTTGCAGACTTCACATACAAATTCTCATCTGCATTAAGTGTTCTAGGTTTGATCATTCCAAGAAATATTTAACTGGTTTTACATAGGCAGTGGAAAAGTGTGCAAGTGGGGGGATTCTTGCAAGATCACTTCATAGACACTAGAAAGGAATAAATCTATCCCAAACCCTGACACAGTCCCCCTCCTACAACCTGACATGGTTTGAGATACTAACTGATCTGAAGAGATCTAACTAAGCAGACTTTCACTGTACACATGATAACAACACAGGTACAGCACCATCAACATACTGTTCTAAAAAAGAACCCCAGTGGAGAGTTTTACATCTATTGCAAGAATTGCAGCTCTTTCATCACCTGATGGGTCATGGTGAGTAAGCCAGAATGCAGAGAATTAAGTCTTGGCTGGACTCTGAACTGAAATATGTTTGTCACGTAAATTGTCTAAATATGAAAGAGCGACAAATCCTGCATTATGCAGGTAGATAGGAAGTAAGACCGCAAGCTTTAGTTCTGATTTATTATATATTAAATATTAATGAATTATTAAGAAAGTATTCACTGAGGTTTAAACAACTCTACATCTTACATATTTCTAAAGCTCTACAAATGTATTTTTAATAATAGATAATTAATTTATAGCAACATTAAATCTAAATTGAATCCTCATTTCAAGCCATAAAAGAAACCCACTGGAAAGCAGTGAGATATATATACCGTTGCTCTATAATAAGGTCACTTTTTCATGACACCATTGTATTTCTGCATCATATATTGTGTAGTCAAACCAGTACAGCCACACAACACAATGCTTATGTAGCTTGATGAGAAAGAAAGGCAGTGACCTCTGCGATAGGTCTGCAATAGGGCTGTGCATTGTTATCCATTCTAACAAGCCATTTTCAATTTGCAATTTCCTAAATGCTTGTCTTTCAGCAGTGACCTATCATATTTGGTCTAATCGCTTATTTTTTCTGCTCCTAGTTTCAGCACAAATAATTTTCCCAGTTTTTAGAACAAAGAATCTTCTTTTTTTAAATGTATTTTAAAATATATTTTGCAACTCGTGGTAACATAGCAAAAAAAATTCATAATGTCCCCCTGCGTCCTAGACAAACCACATACACGTCACTGCACATTTCTGCGAGAAATCTGCTTGCTTTTTAAAAAGCAAGCACCGCGCTAACGTTCTTTCAGAGCTCAGCAGCTAAGGCACAAGGGCTGGGGGACACTGCATGACACCGTAAGGACTGCTGTACCTACATTCACAAAGTGACATGCTAAGGCAACTTCTATAACCTCACTGTAGCATTTCTCTGTTTGCCATGCACCACTACACAATAATGAATTATTACTCAAACCCGCTAAGCAACAGCTCTGCTACTGAGAAACCTGGTCTATGGGCAGCAACGATCTCAATACAGAGCAAGAGCATTTCATTCACATCCCACTGTCTGTACAACCAACTACAACAAACATCAAATTTCTTGCTTTATTCTATCCTGCATGCTCTCAACAGGACTGTCAAACTACCGGAGCCACAGAACGGATCTTAAAAGGCACGTGCATGGCGACAGTTGCCTCTAGTTCCTCCACTCTCCCCCACACACAGGGAGACTCGAACACATTCCTCCTAAAGCTCCAGGGAGTGAAATGTTGTTGTGACAATAAACGTGCCTGCAGCAAAGGTCTGTTTGAAAACCGGTTTAGTAGCAGCAATTCTCACACAAAACAGGGATTTCTCTATCCATCTGTCCCATATGGATCAACTGTGAGCGCTGTTTAACCCACAGAGATAGGACAAGAAACGGTACAAATTTTTAGTCTTGCTTCTTAAAAAAAAATTAAAAATTTGTTTCTTCTACTGCTCTGTTCTGATACAGCACAGAGCTCCATATTAGAAGTTCTTCAAGAGCAACATCTTTTACCATTCAAGTTAAGTAATGTAGCTTAGCTTGTACTCACAGATCCTATTTTTCCTCTTATTTTATACAGAGATTCTCCTCCTTTTCCCCTCCAGAAGTGACTATAATTATTCAATAAAAATACAGAGCATATGCAATGCTTTCCTCCAAGCAATGGAACAGAGCTCCATAAAAACAATGAACATTAACAGTTTATTAGAGGTGGTTTCCCTTCCCCACCATCTAGTCAAAGCGGATGCAAAATTCTATTGAAGTCATACTGTGCAAGGGTACAAAACAGCTATGAAAGGATTTGCCTGCATTACACAGGGTTTACTGTTAATTAGCTCTTGTATGCACAGAGAGTACATAAAAACAGCTTTTTTGCTTAGGAAGTGATGATTTGTGGAAAGAACGTCCTTTGTTGATATAAAGCTAGCATTAGGATTGTAATCTGAGTTAACATCTACATTTAATGTAACCACTTGACAATGGTGGTCCTGGCTAATTAGTTTCTATTAGTTAAAAAGAAAATGTGAAATCTTCTTAGGGAATAAATCAATAGAGACATCAGCTTACTCAGACCAGTGACATTAAGGTGCTAGCTCTTTCCCATCATAACCACCACATGCTTCTGATTGCACCTTCAGATTTACGATCTCACGCACATCAGAAAAACACAAGACATGCTCCTCCTCCTCCTCTTTTTAAGTTCTATGAATTAAGTTTTAAGTTCTATGAATTACAGAAGGATAAACACATTTCAAATTCATGCTTTGAGTCAAAAACTTCATCCACAGCCTAGCTTCAGTAACCGAGTTAACCAAACTTTTCTGGATCTGGGGTGCACAGAAGAACCAGACTCACATGAGCAACTACAGTCATTTTCTTAATGAATGGTAGGGCATTATTTCAACAGTTTTTCAGTCTTCCTTTTAGGCAATGGTTATCCCGATCTTTGAAGCAGGCAGGCTCCTCTTTTTGTTCTTTGCGTTGCACTCAGCATGGCTCACGCGGTATCCAGAGCCTCTAACAACTATGCTATTCCGCTCAAAGAAACCGCTGACTACAACTGTCAGAAAGCACTGCACAGAGCCTCGCTCTAGTAACGGGTGGGCAAAGAGGAGTGCGAACTCCTCTGGGCACCCTGGGAGACCCCAGCTCCATCTCCTTCTCTGCTCTCTCTGTTTTGGTGATTTCTAGGAAAGGGCTGGTACAGAAAGGGACCCCCAAGCTGAACTCCCACAGTAATAACCCAGTACTGACCTCCACCATGCCCAAAAGGCAGAGAACAGCAGAAGGAGCTACAGGCAGCTGAGCAAAGCCAAAATACAGGGCCCTCTGCCTTTCTTCTGTGTTCGCTGTGCACAGATTCTCAGCATGGGGCAGGACGGAAGAAGGCAGAAAGGGAGGCGAAGAAGCAGCAACGCTAGTTTCATGCCAGCCAAGGACTCCACCCTGCTTGGGGAAGGTGGCAAGGCCTGTCCCATTCCTTCGGGCCTCTGTGCCATCCAAGCATCCTGAAGAGGTCAGCCAGAAAGCCTGCTCAGCAAACTGATTCAGTCAATCACAGGAATTACAATCAGACAACACTGTGAGGGACGCTCTGCACTGAATGCAGTATAAATACAGACAAGAACATGTCACAAATGTGAACAAAGGCTTTCCCTACCACAGGGAATCAAGAGCTGTAACAAGAGCCAGAATTTGCAACTGACCACAAGAAACAGAGGCACTTGTTTCTCCCACGATTTCCAGCCACATGTGCTGGTTCTCTTATGATGATGTTTACTCATTTACAGTTTGCACTCTTCCTGGCAGTTAAGAATATGGTGGTCTTTGTGATGATAAACTTACACTGAAAGTAAATGCAGGTTCTCACAGGAAAAAATAAGAGTATAATAACTGGCAAGCCACCTAACAGTCATCTGAAAAATCTATCACGTTGTCTAGAGGAAATGGGGTCTAACAGCCCTTATAAGTAGCACTAAGGTAGAAATGGGGAAATAAAAGGGTTTCTTGCATCCTCTTGACAGCACTCTATTGAAGTTAAGGTTTTTTAAAATAAATAAAAAAAAAAAGCTATGCAGGAGGACATGGAATGCCAAAAGTAAGGATATTTTTCCACAGAATATAAGGGACCAAACATAAACAGAAAAACTTAAAAAAAAAGTTTCACCTGTCATTTGGAAACAGGCCACGTGATATATACATCTGATTAATCTTTATTAAACATGTCAGTAAAAATTCCTCTGCTATTCTACCAGGCTCTTACAAAAGCCCTCAAGTAAATGCATCATGGCAAAACCAATTTGCAAACCACAAAACTGTAAAAGAAAGATGGAAGAAAATCAAGTCAATGGGACAAGGGTGAAACTAATGATTAATTATTTTGAAGTCTGTTAAGTCTAGGGACATCCCACAGCTGTTAAAGGGACACGAAGAAGGTTCCATCTAAAATAGAACACATCTGTTTTTTTAATTTACCCCCCTTCTCTCATAATAAAAAGTATCACTTTTGCCAGTGCAGTTTTGCCCATTTTTAGCCCAAACAAAATGAACCATTTTCACCAAAAAATGTACAATTTTACAAATCTAATAAATACAGAAGTGTGAAAGCCCTAAAATTGCCTTTGTTGCTTTGGAAGGGAAAAAATACACACACACTAACGTTTCATCGCATTTACAGTGTACTGGTTTTCCTAAAATAAATCCCGCAAAATTGAAACAAGCAAACAAGCAAAATCCATGAGATCTAAAAGTACCCCATTTGAGGGTCCTTCCCCACTCATACTCAGTCAAGCAGGAAATGCTTCACTTGAGCAGAATAAAGCATTTGCTTTAACTTCCACCACCCCGATTCATTTGCTTTCCTACCTGGACAGTAGATTCAAGGAGACAAAAAAACAGGATTCACACAACATAAAACATAAAACAAACGCTGCCTGTGAACACATAGCTTAAGCCTAGCACCTTCCTAGACAACACCTTCTTTAGTGTTGCGGCATCATGCCCAAGGTCTCAGGGTCCAATCTAACACCCACTGTGACTAACAGGAGTCTTTCCCTTAACTTCAGTATTTGTGGTACCCACAGACACTTAACTGCCACCTGAACATTTTCAAAAGAAAGTTTTGGAGTTGTATCACTTGAATTAAACAGTGAACAACGTCTAGGCTAACAGGGGAAGCTAGAGTGAGCAGACTGTAACACTAAGAGTTACACTCTTGCCAAATAGTTGTCTTTCTAGTACAAAGCCCTTAACTTTCCTTCAAAAATGATTAAAACTCCAATTGATGAAATACACGTTATTTTTAAATTGATCACTAAAGCAAAGAATGTCAGCATGGTCCTCATTCTCTGTAGTCTGGTATGCCCCTTAAACTTATGCAAATAATAATACATTTTCTATATTTGGGGTTTGAGTGAAGATGACAAAATGGAAACATTTAAACTGACTGCTGGTTTTCAGTAACTCATACTCATTGAGTACATCTGAAAATGAGTCCCCCACAAAAGTATCTCAAACTAGATATCCCAAAACAGAAAGATTCAAAAAATATTGAAATATGGAAAAAAAAAAAAAACCACCACGTTGTCTTCCACTGCTTAATCATTGGTCTAAGAATTAAGTTGGAACTGATACCCATTTAACTACACAGGTATACCACCTGATAGCATTTAGATTGTTTTTCAAGCCTAAACATGTTCTCCCTCAACAGCTAGAAAATAGGGATCTTCACATTAGGTATGTAACTAGGAATGAAAGACAACTTTAAAATCTTTTCTTGAAGAAACTAAAAAAAACAACAAAAGAAAATGCTCAATGAGATACAGCTGATTGAAAGGATACATTTCTTATCTAATCCTAGCTCATGATAGTAACCTCAAAGCCTGGAAGTCATACTAACCAGTTTGAATTTAAAAATTAACAAACTCAATGGCAATGACACTATCACAAAAATGAATAAAAAGTATAACTGCAATGTTTTGAGATTCCTCTTGCATTAGTTTGTTTTGATCATCATTACTGGAAAACAAAATTGCTGCAAGGACACAATGTTGTTTTGTTTTTTTTTTAAACAGAAAATATAAGAGTTATGTGAATTGAGGGAGAAATTCAGTTTTGCTGAAACATTTACTTTTCTTCCCCACAGAAAAGTATGGAAGAAAAAGCTTTATTTTCTCTTAAGGTCTGTCTTAAAAAAAAAAAACAAAAAAAAACCAGCAAACAAAAAAATTCCAGTTTAACCAGAGGTTTTCACTGTGTTTACTTCTGGTAAAATTTCAGCAAGAGACATGCATTTCTGCATAAAATTTCAGAATTGAACCTTTTTTTGCTTTAACCTCAGGAGGAGAAGGAAAAAAAAAAAAAGGCATTTTCTAGTCAGTCTAAACAAGTAAGACATTCAATTGGCTTTCAAACAGAAAAGTAAATTTGGATGTTCAGAGGCGTATCTTACTCAAGAAGTTATATTCTTCCCATACTCTGCACTTCTGAACAAACTGGATAGTATAACGTTCCTATGGTAACTAGGGAAGGACCTTGTGCACAAAAATGGAGAAGTGGTGGATGTTACCTAGCATGTTGTGGTAAAGTGGACTGTCGTGTCCATGGATAGTAAATGCAGTCATGACTAGCGGGACCTCTACACCTGCAGGCAATTACAGAACAAAAGATGTCATTTGCCATTCACAAGGACATGCACACGCATGCGCCCTTGTCCACACGTGGAGGATGGAAGACACACAGGGAACGATCACTCAGCAAGTACCTATCCATCAGGCCGATGCAGTCCTCAAGACGTGGACCTATGCACCTGCAGCAAATCCAAATCGAGAACAAGGAGAGAAAGAGAGAAGTTTGTTATTTGCAGATCCAAGAAGCAGGAATCCCCTTTGTGCCACATTCTTAATTATAACTCTAGAGAGAGACCCAAGTGAACACAAAATTATAGCCTGTGACAAGAACAAGCTTGTGATGGGAACAATAATAGCAACATAAACAGCATTCCAAGGTTGGACAAATCTTGGCTCAAACAACACTTAAAGCAGGTTTCACCTGCGTATGTGGGTGGCCTGACAACAGAGTTGCTTTTTCTGGATGTTTTTTGAATCATCAAACCAGTGATTATTGTACAGAAGCTGTTCACTTGCAACACGAGACCTCTGGGAGCACAATGCAAAACTTTTTTTTTTCCCTCTTTCTGTAATTGATGTTCATTCTGTTCTAAGTTTCCAGCTAGAATATACACTTTGGAAGCTGACTGCACTTTTATCAAGTAAGCTGAAGGATGAGATTCCCATAGAAAAAAAAAAAAAACCATCAGAGCAAAATGCTGTCTGCTGATTCAGGCACTTCATTCTGCCATCTGTAGATGCTGCCAAAAGCCCTCCACCTGCAAATTCAGCAGGTGCTCACCAAAGGCAATGGAAATACACAGAATTGCTTTATGCAGCAGCACTAAAGCACAGCCATGGGAGAAGAGCCTGTCTGCAAAACACAGATATTCATGGAGTTTCCCTGCTCTCATGAAGAATGCTAATCAAAGTGGTGTACTAGGTCCTTTGCATTCAAATAGAAAGTCAATTATACATTTTACAGAGAAGTCAAGATTATCAGAGATAGACAGATGAAGTTACGCTTTCAGGGACTAAGACAACCTTACACACTTTAGCGCTGAATGCCCAGCCAGTTCCTCCTTCTACACAGGAAGTATCTAGCCCTCACAATTTCAAGGAAACTAAACCACTTCTTTCAACTCTTTAACAAGATCTCAGGACCATTTTATTAACAGGCACTTCATCTGCAAGGCTACTGATGTGTCAGATCACCTGTTTCCATGGAAGACAGAAACTCACTTCTGTTGAGGCATTTTAACTTTAAGGCATGATCCTCAATTCTTTTTTAAAGTCTCCTGCTTCCAGTTCAGCTTTGATAAAGGGAGATGTACGTCAGAATTTGAGAGTTCAAATATGCTCCCAAAAGATCTTCATTCCACCTCACCATCACTTGCCACTCATCAGCTTTTGCTGCATTTAAATTAGCTACCACTTTGCCCTTACAAAAACTCAGTGGATTCAGTTTCACTGTCTTCTCCCTCCTATTTGCCCATCAGGGAGAGCAGAATGTTCGTGAACCTTACCTCTTGTTTGTTTACTTGAATTTTTATTTTTACATAAAAGTTGTGACATGCAAACACAGATTTTAAGTATTTCCTCAATAATGTGCTCCTTCAGAAAATGTGCAGACAAAATGGATTCATTAAGTACCCAGGTGGCCAGATAATGCATGAACCGGGAAGGGTAGTTTTAAAGAGTTCAAAAACTTAGAACTCTTGACAGGTATTTTTTGAAATTTCAGCTGGCTTGGGCTTCACAAGTCTGAATTCTATCCACTCTCAGACATACCCAACATTCCTCCTTTCATGGCATTCTCAGCAATTTGCAGAAAACCAGTCCAGTAATGAAGGAGGCTGAAAAAAGTTGTTCAGATCTTCCATCTCCTAGCATGTCAAGAGAAGCTGAGTTCAGACTCTCGCTATAAATAAAAAGAAGGTCCTCTTCAAATTAGAGGTCGGAGAGCCCATTACTAGTTCAGATAACTGGCAGACATAAAGAGCTTATTGTCTTGCAGTCATTTCACATCTGTCCACTTATTCTCTCAGACTTCTGGAGAATAGGACTTGAATCCAAGAAGAGAGAGGTGTTTGGACCTTACCCACTCTAAGTCGAAATACCATTGATTTTTATTTAAACCTGTAATCGTCTTCAGTGTGTTTCCCAGCCTCAAACAGAAAACTTTGTCCAGGCGCAATTTCCATTACTCCTAGTCATGTTGAACAGTTACACACTCTTTGTCTGGCTGTCCCGTTTTAAATGCAGTAAATACTGTGTGAGTAATGGCAACAGACACTTTGTTCTATTAACAAGCTGATTTTCACCGTGAAGTCATCTGTTATTTTTCCTCTGGAAATAATTTCCCTGGTTTCAGGCTTTTTGACACATAAGTACAAGCATGACACAATCATACATCACACTGGTACTCAATTCACCCCCAGGCTTCCTTCTTCTGCTTAGAGTCTGGATGGTATTTTTATTTCCAAGTTCTCTCTGTAAAATGAACTGGTTAATTGATACATACCAATTTATTAACATATTCAGTGCCTTACAATAGTCCAATACACCTTACACAGAAAATTTAGACTTGGAGCTCACCTTACCTTTACAAATAATCATTTTCTGAAAGAAAATTAGTCAAAACAGTTTTTGAAAAATTGGAGTAATGATCATTTTTTCCTGAAATAACCCCTTTTCCCTCCAACTTCCACAAATATTGTCTCAACAATTTTCATTAAGATTGAAACATGATGTCTTAACTTTCACAGATTTGGAGTAGCAAAGCTATTTTTAGTCAGATGAATTCTCAAAAACCTTTTTTGTTGAAAACAAACAATTGATTATGAGATGGCATAAATGGTTCGACTCTGGACAGGAGAAAACCTTAGTTACGGCAATGACCTGGTCATTCAATTATTGCTATGGATAAAGCCAAATGAATCAAAACCAGGGATACATTTAGGTAACAGGGAGCACATGCTGACAGTGATAGTAAGGAAGCTGAACTGGGGCAGGGGATAGGGAGAAATGTTTCATCAACAGAACAGTAACAGTCTCTTATTTAGAGTTTGCTGCCATTGAATCTGCACTATGGTGCCAACTGGAATTCAAAATGCCTTCAGGGGCAAGACAGTCCTTGTGCCTTCAAATCCTTTCTGGATCACGCATGTGGTGGCTGAAGCTCCCATGACTTCTCTGTCTTGGCTTAGGAACATACATTTTTGGTGAAGAGTAATACATTTCCTTAAAAAAAAAAAAGTGAGAAAATGCCTGATGAGAGGAGGTGTCCAGTGAAATCTCCTCTTTGTGTCTTGCCCAGGGAGGAAGCAGACTGTCAGATGCTATTATGTAACTAGTATCTTATTTCTGTGATAGTGTTCCATTTTATCTAGCTCGGCAAGAAAGAGTGCCAAATGCCTTCTGACTCTCTTGAACTTGAATTAAATGGGACAGCTGTCCCATGTGCCTCAGATCTGCTCCAAACTGTCTTCAAGTAGCTGATGTTTATCACGGGGACACAAAGCCAAAAGTACTGTTGTTGCACACTCCTTGATAGTTCTCTCGGTCAGTGTAAGATCATTAACAGGACTGGATAATGACATACCTATTAACATGAGCAGTCATTATGCTTGAATTAAGGAGGAGAATGGTGTTATCAAATCTCACGGTCTAGTGAGCAATCGCCTACAAGTACCATGATGAAATTGTGGCAAAATGCTCACAGAAAACACCAAGGTGGGACAGGTATCTTCCTCTGCAACAGCAACAGCTGGAGATGACTAAAAACAACATTATGAGAACTAACAACGCATTTTAGCGAGGACCCTGATTCATAGAGCAGCACTGCAGGAATGACAGCACCACACTGGGAGCGGTGCTCTGCAGCCGCTCAAGACTTTTTGACAAGTACATAAGCTGTAGTGCTAAGGCACTGGTTTTATTCCAGCAATTGATCTGACAGAGAGGAGGACATGCTAGATAAAGTAGATTTATGGTTTTTCTGTACCATTCAGTTGTGAGTCAAATATCAAGATGCATTCCCTCCCCAATCTATTTTGCTGAAGAATCCTGATTGAGGGAAATTTAAATATTAATTTCTAAAGGAGGGATATGAAACTAGAGAATTCAGCATTCAGGGAGGATAGAAGGGGAGAGACTAATTGATTCCTTTTTTCTCTATGGGCATGTTCAGCCCCTGACAACATTGGCAATAAGATGGAAAACCCATAAACCCCAAACATCTGGGGCAGTCATTAACAGATTAGCATAATCACATGCCAGAAAGTCTTTAGAAACACTAGAAAAGAATATCTATGCTTATCCAAACTGGGGGATGTGTGTGTTGTTTTTATAAGGGGTGACAAAATACGTAAGAATAGACCCGTTAACCTTTTGATAAGAGGATGAGGATTTCTGTGAGGCATAGTATTTGACTCACGGTAAAGTTACAGCTCAGCATCTGGTAGATAGCCACGCCTTTGCACAGGTAACCCAGGAGACATCTTTGGCTCTATTACTAGTAGTACTTTGTCCCTTCTCTGGGGATTGGCATACTACACTAAATGAGACATTTTTCACTGATCAGCTGGACCAGACTTCTGCAGAAATAAAAGGCGGGAAAACAAAGTTCAAGGATTATACAATATCATAGCTCAGCATAAAGGAACCCTGTGTCACCAAGGAATCCCGGCAAGTAGAGTTACAATTGCCTAACGCCCTTGTGGGTCCTTTCCAACGCGGAACATTCTATGATTCCTATTTGTTTATGAACTAGAATGTCAGATTCCCACCAGAAAGCGTGAAAACCTCCCTTCTTGATCCCATTCTATCCAGAGAGGGAAAACCAACCAACCACTTGCAAAATACTGACGCATCTGAAGAAGCAAATAAGGAATGGAAAACATTCTGCTCCCTTCCTGGCCTGTGAGAAACACAGTTGTTCCACGAAGATTAATAACAGTTAGATCAGTTAGACCTCTCCAGAAAAGAGGATGGAACGGGAAGAAGGGTCACTAGATCCTTATCTTCTAAGAGCCCAGAGTAGCTGCAAGGTGCCTCTTCCGCAGGGCAGACGGTAAATCTATCATCCATAGCTGGGCTTCTCAGACTCCATCAGAACTAGCTCTTCCACCACCTCCTAAAGCCAGGACCAGAGCTCCCAAAGCAAGCTCGTCTTTTCCAATAGTTTCTTCTTAGCTCTTCTCTACAGTAGCAGCATCTTCCTTATTGCGCAACTGATTTAAAGGGTCTGAGGGGAAGACAAATCTGTAACAGATCCCGTCTGTGCCTTTGCGATCTCACTTTCATTTCCCTAATGGCTCTATTGTAATTAGATTTGCAAAACCAGCAAAAGGTCTCATTTTGAATGGCAACAGCTGTTGACATCAAGATTACATTGAATAATTTACTGGTTTAATTTTAGCTGCTAAACAGTAAGAGCCTCTTGTGGAAGATTATTTCACTGGCTGAAGTTTTCTCTTTTCCCCCAGCTGCCTCCTCGTTCTCCGTACACTGGACACCACTAACCGTCTCATCAAAAAAGACACTTTAACTGATGCAGCCCAAGTAAAACAACAGCTGTGTATTTGACTACTGTCATTTTGTTGCACAGGTTCTTAATTGTGGCTCAGATACATAGTCTATGCATTTCCAAATGTAGCAAATGATCAGGGATACCTAGACAGGACTTGAGAAATTGATGACCAGGTTCAGACTCCTGCGAATCTGGTTTCCGATAAACCCTTTGCATCAGTCCCCCTATGAAAAAGGAGGCAGTAACACTTCAGTCTCATGGAGGCGTTGCAGGGTTATTTCAGCAATACCAAGGAGCACAGATGAAAACTCCACCTACAAATAAATACTAAAAATAAAGTCATCGTATAGGCCTACGCTTACATAAGTGTAAATGGCAGCATTTGTTACAAACCAGTGCTAGCTAGTAGGAAAGCTAAGTACATTCCTGTGAAAAGAAGTTCTATGCGGTTCTCAAAAGAGGTGTAAACTTTTTTCTGATAAGCTGCTGTACATTTACGACTGGAATCTGAACATCATGAGAGACCAGGAAATCAAGTTACATTACACTGCTGCACACACTCCATTTTCAGGTGTGGGACAAGTACTTTACCATGCCAAACCTTATTTAAATCGTAACGGGCTATAAACAGTAAACAGGATGGCTCACTCCACAGAATTTGTACGTACCCTTGGGTGCAGTTTGGATGACATGGGTGGCACTCACGATCCTCATCAGCGTATTTGAAAATGAAACTGTTTGCCCCCTGTAAGCCATCAGGACATTTTTCCACACAGTTTGGACCGTCCTTAAAATGGAAACACTTTGTGCAGTGGTCAGGTCCCTGGAGAACACGGAAGAAATGCAGCAAGTTCAAGTTACTCTGTCTTCTCCTGCTGCACTAGAATTGCAAGGCCTAGCATAACAGCACACTCTAGCTGCAGTAGCATTTCTTGCCCAATGAACAGTGAGGTACTTGCATGGTCCCAGTCACTGTTAAGGATCAGCACATATGTAAGTCTTGGTGGTTCCGGCCACAAACTCATTCAGTAGAGTGTAAGACTAAATTTAGCTTCTGAACAGGTTTCTCCACAATATTGGTGTGCTTACCACAACAGACTTCATGCCCACTTTAAACCAACGCGAGAAAAATTTTCTGCAACACTGCTCAATACTGAGCCATACTTGCAAAGGAAGTGCAATGGTCTTTCAGTGGGATACGCTACCTCTGCAGGCCACAATTATTCTCCACACTGCAATCTCCGGGTGGTATCTGGTGACAACAACACTGAAGAACTACAAGGTCTCCCTCTTAAATACACAAACTGAACTGTTAAAAGCTACAAACCAAGGCTCGTGAACAGTGTAAACATAACATTTTAAGTCAGCAGAGCCAGCCAAATCTGGTGTTCAGTTTGGGCACTGGTCTACGATTATACATCCAAAAGTCTTGCTACAAATCCAGATTTCCCTCATGGGCTGAAAACTTGCAACGTTAGCTTCCTGCTTTACAGTTGTGTTGCAGAAAACACAGTATTGCAACAAAAACGGTGGTAAGAATGATTAACGGTGTAATGTTTTGTTTATAATCAGTAGGTTAAGTCATAGAAACAAGGAAATAAGATACAGGTTAGATTTTCTCAGTGATGAAGAGCCTAAAATATAACTCCTCACTGCCCAGGATGCTTCTTTTAATTTTGGCAATATACAGAAGAAAGAATTTCTATCTAACAAAAGAGCAACAGTCTTTGAAACAAGACTCACTGGCCATATAAAGGTGACACTGGCATTATTAAGGTGACAGCTGCAGCTAACATTCATTTTAGCATGCATGCAAAAAATTCTGTATCAAAATCACGTAAAAGACTTGCCTGAGTAGGAAAAAAAAAAAAAAAACCTACATTGCTCAAGCTTTCTGAGAGATTGAGACAAACTCCCACACTCTTTGTGGAAAAAATGCAACTGAAATTATAGTAAACAGTACAGAATTGAATATAATGAATAAAAACAGTGATAGAAGAGGACACTCAAATTGCAACTGAACACTATCTGTCATTTAAAGGTTTTGTGCATCTACACTACTAAGGCATTAAGAAGGACACCCCTTTTTAAACCATCTTCTTAAGGAGTCTAATCCAAGGGAGTTTACTCCTAGCATGTGTTTAACATGTGCAGAATCCTGTCCCTACATACAGGGTATGTGTATTTTTTGCTTTTGTTAGCATTGATTTTCAACAGCGATTCTAAATTCTTTAAGCAGAAAATGTCTGTGCTTTAGCATACTTTAACAACTAGCTAGCCCACAATATACTGAACGTTGCTCTTACCGGCCCATAGCATGTGATCATGTTATCTTCCATCTTTTCACACTGGGGATCACACTCCACGCAGACAGAACCATTTGCGAACTCTCGAAATTCCCTAGGGAAATATTTTACAGGCAGGTTAGGAGAAAGCAAATTGAGACTGAAACCGAGCTAAAACGGCTGCCTCTTCACCTGGTGGAAATAATTTCAGCTTCACTAATGCCAGCAGACTATACCAGCCAAGATCACTTCTTTTAATGGCATTATGCTGCTTTACAACAGCTGAAAATTGGTCCCCATCATCAACGTCACTCACAGATCAGTGAAACAGTAGACATCTTATTTACCAGTATCAAACTATAGTGCTTTTTTCTCCTTTTTCAAGAAATAAGGACCTCATTTTCCGTAGTAAATGTAGCAGACCAAGTAACTCATTTCTCTGTTTTTACCTATGGAACTGTCACTCATGGCTAAGATTCCAGAAGCCACTCGTTTCATGAGACATCGCTATTAGATAGGAAAGCATTAAAATTGATCACAGTGCTATGTTCTTTTAGTTAAGTCTCTGCTAACACACTTTAAAGCCCTTCTCCAAAATGCTCATAACTTTTTCCACAAACAACAATTCTAGACTGAGGTCTGAATCTATAAAGTGTCAAAACAAATACTTTTGCTCGTTTATTTCACGGATCTACAACTAACACCCAAGGGATCTTTTTATTTATTTATTTATTTTCATTATTAACCACTTATAAGGGGGGGGAAAAAAGGTAGTGATAATAGGTGGGATTTCTTCCATCAAACATCAGGTGTCTCAATTCAGCTGCCAGCTGTCTTTCACAAAAAGCTCCAGCACCTTCTCAACACTGTTCACCCCACCTTGTTCTAGGCTGAGACGAACTAACACCTGAGAGGTTGTCTCTTTCCCCGCCTAGCACAGAGGAAATCTATGTAACGAGCTCAGACCAGACACCTAAGCTTTGCGGATAGATCCCACCTTGTTGCATTATCCAGTTAAAGATGTGCTGCACACGCATGTCCGTGGGCTGCACTAATATCAAAGTTAAGGGTGAAGGCCATTGTGTTTAGTTTAGCGATGCTCTCCCTCTGCTCCTCTACAACCATCAGTGTAATGATACGGCTGAGGAAAACCTCACTCGACCACTGCAATTCAGCTCATCCTTCTCCAACTTTGGAGATGGAGTTTTCCCGTTGAGGGCTGAAAGAGAAGGCAAATTCATGTGACCCTACCCTGAAGTACTGTTGTTGCCCTGTGAGATGAACATGCAGAGCTCTCAATCAAACAAAAAAATACTTCTCCCCAAGCCCAGGTCACGCATCTCACATTTACAAAGGAACTGAGCCTGTGTAAAGTGCAAACACCATTCCCTGATCAATACAGTTCAGAACATCCCAACTTAAGGGCTGATTATGCCATCTGAACACAGAGCCTCCTTGCGATCTTACTGAGACAGGCATCATGGCAGAACCAGCCACCAAACACTCCAGGATCTGCAGTAAAATATCTTCCGGTGCATATGACTTCACAACTGTGGTCTGCAACTTTTTTTTTTTTAAAGCATATAAAATTGTATTCTGTCCATGTTCTTTTTGCATGCATTGTCCAGATAGAAGAGTTCGGAATATTTTCGTGTACTTATGGGAGTTCATTCAATACTCTCTCCATAACAGTTCCATGAGTTAGCATCCAAGGCAGGAAAAGAAAGAAACCACGCAGTGATTTTATTTTCAATTAGCACGTTGAGGTGAAAGATAAAAAACAAATGAACAAAAAACCCTAAATGATTTTAATTATGTTTTATTTTTATTATGAAAGAAATGCTAGGGACCTTGCTATACTGTAGTACAGGAAGTAAAATTCCATCCGCTTCCCTCCACAGACTGATTATGAATTTCTTCTGCTGCAAGTAACATAAGCAGCTTAGCTCTATTTTCCTATCATAAGGCAGACTCAGCCAGCTTTGTCTGTGTATTGTGTAGGCTACCCACCCCCCACAAAAGATGGTGCACATGCACGAGTGGGAGAGGAAAAGGGAGAAGAACAGATGTTGGTTTTATTATTTTTGTGTGTACACATACACAATGTTTCATGGAAAAAAAAAAAGTGAGTTTTCCTACTCTGGTGTCCTTACTCAGAGAATTTCTTCACCACATGCCTAAATCTAGCTCATCTGAAAGAACATAACTCTATGTTTTTCTGAATGGGGGTGTCAATATTCAAGTAGAGCTAAATGTTTTAAGTCCTCACCTAAATCAAATTGTTCACATTATCAGGAATGCAATAGATGCAACAAACTAATGTCGCATGAAAACTTTAGCCAGCACAGTACTAGGTAAATCTTTCTGTACAAGTTTAGATTCTGAAATATTTAAAACTTATCCCATAATATATTTCACTCAAAAGCAGTAATATTGGCAATGGAACAGATACTCCTTAATGTAAAAACAAGTTAACTTATACATGAAAATCCTAAACAATGTAACCAGCAACTTTAGGGAAAAGTAAAAGGGAAGTATCTTACCCATCATACAGGTTACAAGATTCTATGCAGGTCCTTCCCCTGATGAAGCGCTTGCAGGAGAGACACTGGTCTGGCCCTGGCCCCCAACAGCCATCACTTGAGCATAACTCATTACACACCATTCCATCAGCAGCTGCAGAGAGAGAGGATACTGTCATTAAATTACATAGTCCTCTGAAATCCAAGGGAAAACATTTCATCCAGCATTCAAAAAACAAGACACTCCCCTCAAAAATACATGACAACAAAATCCCCCATAAACGAAGACCCAACCCTTCCCTGCGCACAGCATAAGTCATGCACAGAGACTACGCGGGAAAAATCCGCTTGGATTCTGATTATAAATGTTTGTGGAGGGTTTAAAGGCCTCTGACCGCAACAGCCTTGAAGATGTTACAAAATTTCAGTCTCTGAAAGGAGAACACATCCTCCAGCTGCATCATTGTTCCTCCAGAGCAGCCATGTCTTTTGCCCTATGTGATGAACTGTCTTCTCGAATCAGGCCAGGAATAAAATTAGCAAAACTATTCAGCACTGAACCCTTACAATAAAGAAGCAATGATGGGCCAACACCACTGTTACTAAAACATCCACTCTACCTCAAGCTGTCATCTGAGAACCAACAATTAGAAAATGAGTTTTCATCGTCTGAAAGACACAATTTTGCAATTGTTAGAAATGATTCTAGAGAGGAGGCTGAGGGACGTGCGGATGTATATAATGTGTCACAGAAAAACAGTCATGATCTTCGGTAATAGGAAGTCATGCCCCACAAAACAGGAAACTGTTGCTCTCTGAAGCAGTCACACAGACAAGGAAGATCTGTTTAATACAGAGTGGTAAACATGAACTGAAGCAGACGGGAAGAAGAAAAAGCCGCCAAAGCTTCTCTTCCATACAGAATAAAGCTGGATGAAATGTTTTTCTCTGAGCTGACAACTACAGCTCAACACAAGAATTTAGGGTTAACATCAACAGTTCTATGAAACATCAGTTTGATACACTGTGCTTAGAAAAGCATACCAAATGTTCACATTTTCTAGAAACAGAAAAGAGAGAAAAAACCAGAAATCATCATCTTACTACAACAGAAACTCACTGTGCGCTCAGTTTGAGTACTACACCCAGTTATGGTTTGTTCCTTTCAGGAAGGAAAAAGTAAGAAAAGGAAAGACATAATAAAGGTCTATGAAAATGTGAACGACAAGAAGATAAGCACAAAACAATTGTTCACTGCTTCTTACAAGTCCCTCACGAGCATTCAAAGAGACAGGAGCCCAACAGGGTTCAAAACTGAGATTTTTCTTCCTACAAAGTATAGATCAAGCAGCAGAATTCCCTGACACGGGACATAGTAAATGCCAAAGATTTACAAGATTTGAAAAATCAATTGTCTAAGTCCACAGAAAAGCTATTAAACTAAAATATGAGGTACTACATCTGAATCGAGAACTCCCTGAAAATAAGTTTATGCATGGTGGGGAAAAAGTTAAAGGAAAGTATCACGATTAATTGTGACTTATAAAATTCTTTGGTGCAAAAGCACCTAAATAGGCAAAGAGCTTTTTATATTAAACACCAAACAAACAAACAAAACCACCACAAAATAAAAAATTGTCCCTGTCTCAAAACCAAAATTCAACTTAAATAAACAAAAGAAATGAACGGTGAGAGAAAGGTGGTTTCAAACACATGAAATTACTACACAATTCTGTTAAGTTCTTCGCTACATAAATGATAGACTAAGAAAATAAGCAAAGAGCAAAAGCAAGAAAACTCCCTCCCTCCAGAATCTGAAGGTCCATTTGTACTGATTTAGCCAAACCCTAGCATCTGAAAGTGCAGAGCTCTTAATTTGAATTCCATGATGAAACATTTCATGCAAGTTGCTTATATTCTAGACTGTGCAGATTACAAACAGCAAAGACCTCCTAGATATCAGAGATGGCAAACATATAAACACTTGCTTTTTCAGTCCACTGGAAACAACTTGAGGGAAGTGTCAAGCGATACATTAAAAAGTACGCTTGCTGGTAGAGTCCTACCATCTCCCCTCAAATGCTGTAGCAAGGCAGTATCGGGACATCCAGACGAGAACACACACGCACTGAACATACCTATAAAACGGCAACTACATACGCATAGCACACCTTTCCGGAAGGGCAACAGCATAACCAACAGAAATTCCTCTCGCAAAATACAGAAAGCCCTCTGCCAGCTTTGTATTAAACAAAAAGACAGTAGTTCTTTGTACACTTTTTTTTTTTTTTAAAAAAACCTCTTCCAGAACACCAACAAACCTGGGGGACAAAAAAAAAAAAANCAGCTTTGTATTAAACAAAAAGACAGTAGTTCTTTGTACACTTTTTTTTTTTTTTAAACACACCTCTTCCAGTACAGCAGCATACCTGGGTGACTAAAAAAAAAAAAATCCCTATTTTCATTTCAGAATACCTGATGGTCTGGTCTCCACTGGGTCAAGGTTGAAATAGGGCAGTTAAGTACTGTCAACTGCAGTCTACCTTAACAACTAAAGAGTATACTGAGTTTTATTACCTGAGAGGCACAAAGCCCTTCTAAATCATGAAAGAATCTGCAGGAAGATGCTTTCTATTCTCCACAGCATTTGTTCAAACTGGTTATTCTGTGCTATGGTGTACAACATACCACATTTGATACAACTGAATACCTCTCATAGCAACTAACCGTACAGGAGAGCACACTGTTTCATACAGTGATTCCCTCTTTAACCGCTCCTTAATCGCCGCGTTTCATCATGCAGCATTGTTTGATGTTGGCACAATGTTCATCAAACCCATCTTCCTCATCTATATGGCATGCTTATATCCTTTTCTATTTCTTCCAAGGCAATTCCTACACCTTCTTTTGCCTGCTGAGATGCAAGAAGTTCATGTAACATTGCAGAATGCTCTCCTTTTATATACACTACTTATCCTGTCTCTCACTATCACCCTGCTTTCTGACTACTGAATTTATTAGAAAGAAACACACACCAATTGTATGCATGGCACATTTAAAGGTTTCTCCCTCGTAGCCCATGTAGCAAGTAGGCAATAGGAGTTCAACTTCTTCCTTACTTCCTTCCATCTTGCTGTTGGACATTTTGCTTTATTGAGATTGAGAATGCCAGCTCTTCATTTATTTCTTTTTCTTCCCAGAACATTTTCATAGTACAGTGCCAAAAAAGGACATTTCACCTTTACTTCATTTCAGGCAGTATACAACCCAATCAAAGATTTGTTGTCCTCTGGCCCTTGCAGACAAACCGATCCAAGAAAAACAGATTCACAGCATGCTTCCTACTTGTACAGTGCTGTTGCTGACCCTTTGCAGCTCTGCTACACAATCACAGTAACTGGGCAGGTAGATGAACACTACCTTATTCAATACAATACCACAAGTAACCTGGGAGATAAGAAGTCTGCATGCTCGTGTCATATATATATATATATATTCTGGCATTCCAGCCTTGATATTTGTGTATTACTGTTTCTTAATGACAACACCCAGAAAGCACTTGGAAGTATGTTTTTTGTTCTTTCGCACCAAAGCTCAAGTCAGCTACAGCCAAAAATAAAATAATTAAATAGAATAGGAGTAATTGCAGGTGGTCATTTCATTTCTGTTGGATTGTATTAACTCTCGGAGATTCCAACACAGCAAGAGAGACCTGAGCTATTTAGTATGCCATTGTATAAAGACATCTCATTCTCTTTCCCTGAACTCTGCTGTAAATCAGGAATCATTCTGCTGAAGTTAAAGGAACCAAACCACACAAAGCCAGTGTGAGGACATGAAAAATACAGTTTTTCAATACTGTCCTAAACCCTTTTTTTCTTTTTTTTTTTTTTTAAAGCATGGCAACATTTTTATAGAAACTACCAGAAGTCAGTAGTTCCACTATGCTGCTACTGACTAAACTTCACAGAAGCTGAAGGAGTTAGACAAAAGGTCTGCACCAAAAAATGCTATGTGTAGCCAACATTTCTCTTTTCACCTACTTTCAGAGTTTTCAGTCTAATGCTGGGTTTGTACAGTATGGTTCAGGAGGGAGACTGACTTGGTACTGAAGGCCAGCTTTGGCCTGTTTCGTGTTCATCGCCTGCAGAAGCACCCAGCAAAAAGCTCTGGGTGATTCAGCTGGTCATTTCAGGGGAACCGCAATTATGCCATGGGATTTAGAGCACACTTGAGGGCTCCCTTAGAGCAGACTCCAGCATTTCATGCCTGGTCTGCCCAACTCCCCTGATCTCATCCACTCTGGTGGTGACGTGTGACAGACCCTGACCAGACAAATATATGAGCCCTGCCTCATGCTGCCTGCCACAAGGAGACCTGGGATTAACAGACAGCTTCAGGCTCAAACTGCATCAAAAAAACAAAAAGGAACCTCCGCATGCCAACCCCCACTCCCATCTCGCCCCAAGCCCAGAAACTATCCCATTTCTAAATAAGCAAACCTTTTATACAAATAGTCTTATTTTTCAGTCAAAGACTGGCTTTAATTACTCGTCAGGCAACTAAAAAAACCCCCTTGCTTTAGAAATCCCTTTTGTTCTCCTTTTCAATCCTATTTTAAGTTCTGATACTGTTTTATACACTCTAGTCATCAAAAGGCAGTTTCCTGTTTTTCTCAAGTTTTTTTGTAACTTGAAATTATGCTTTTATTACTAGTCATTTCCTTTTTCCCCCTCTCAACTATTAGACTACTCTAAGAATTTATTTCGAATGTTGCACTAAAATATTCCTTGAAATAGCAAGTGACACTATTTCAAGATCACTCAAAGTATACTGAGTTAACCTTATACAAATGAAATGAGAGCTTTTCAGTAAAGAAAATCAAATTACCCTATCGAAATCTAGCCAACATAGTCCCTGTAGTCTATAAAAAAAGCAACAATAAAAAATAAAAAAAATCACTATTTACTTCTTCTTATTTCTAAGTCATAGAGAAGTTTTCACAGATGAATCTTGGCAAGAAGGGAATCTTTGTTTTTTGACAACTTATAAATTCCACCATGCTTGTATTTCTTCCTCTTCTTTAATTACAGTGATAGCTAAAGAGATGTTACCATTTTATATGTATTATTTGGCATTTTCATGGGCTGAGAATGTTCTGAAGCTCCAGCATATCACACAGCCACATTTGAAAGGCAAGAACAATAAAGCTTTTGACCGGAACTTGTTCTCATTGTGAGCTTTAGAACAAACGCTCGTTCTTTATCGGGGGGTCACATAGGTTAGAAGTAGAACAATTCAACGTTTTTCCCCAAACTAGATAGAACATAAGAAAGTTAGCTTAAAAAAAAAATTATTTGGCTATATACTTAGGGGCCTAATCCAGGCTCCTTGAACTCAACAGAAAAACTCCTGCAGATTTCCATTAGCTTTGCATCAAACCTGACAATGAGCGTAATCATTTATTCAAGTTGTTAATTGGTGGCTAAATTGACATAATTCCTAACAACCACATTTGTAACAACCTTTGCCTGGAAAGGTTTCACTGTACACTGCAGGTGTCACTAGAGCTGGAAGCAATGATTTAAATAGCTTTGTATAAAAGACCATTTTTTCCAGACTTATTTTGTGTGCTCTCATATTTAACATGAGTCACCTCTGAGTGTTCCATAAAATACCCATGCTGGGAAAAAAAGGCTGATTCTTCACTTCAGCACAAAGCAATGTAAAATTCCACCACCCAAGCACATTCTCTAGTAAGCAACTTCACCATCATTCACTCTGCATTAATTATCATCATAACATAGTAACGTTTATGCACAAACTGTGTTTAACATTTAAGGTTATAGTAGGAAACAAAAGTATACATTAGGTGAGAGGACCTGAGTGAATGGCATGGAGCTGTGACAAGGGAGGGTCAGGTTGGGTGTTAGGAAAAGGTTCTTCTCTGAGCAGGTGGTTGGGCACTGGAACAGGCTCCCCAGGGCAGTGGTCACGGCACCGAGCGTGTCGGAGTTCAAGACGCATTTGGACAACACTCCCAGACACCTGGTTTAATTTGTTAGGTAACCTATGTGGAGCCAGGAGCTGGACTCCTAGATCCTTGCAGGTCCCTTCCAACCCAGGAAATTCTATGAGAGCTCCATGCACTGTACTTTAGACAAATACTCTCCAACTAATTTCCACTAGGATTATCAGCTTGAAGATACCCATCTGCCATGCGAATTCTTAAACAACCTTGGGAGACACTGTTAGACTGCGCTAAAGGTGCAACAGCTGTTGAAGCCTCAACTTATCCTTCAGCCTTCTCTTGTAACCTGCCTCCAAGCCTAGGAGTGTCATAGAGTCTGTGCAGTTCACAAGTCTCTCACTGGTAGTCATGTGCCATAACACTTTCCACTGCCTGAAGTCCATTGTTTTTACCCTCACTGGGGGGAAAAAAAAAAATAAAAAAAAATAAAAAATCAGACTTCCACCAAACTGCTTTGTCAGTGTTAACTCACAGATGAAGCATTACTATAGACTGAACTTTTCTATGAATATTTAACTTCCTCAACAATTTTTCAGTGTTTCTTGACTTTTAAGTTTGGCAGAACACAATACTAAATGGTACGGAAAACATGTATCACCATCTTGTGATGTATCATAAAAGTCACTTAAATATGAGGCTGACTAGATGATCTTAGAAGCTCTTACATGGGTTTTAAGAAAAGCTATTGTATATTAATGCACATGTATATTAAATGTTTGCTGTCATTTGCTGTAAGCCATTAATAATCGTTAGGCAGGGAGGAGAGCAATAACAAGCTGACAGTGCCTCAAAATATACAAAGGATTAATAATAAACACAGCTGAGCGTGGTTGTAACAATTAACATGGTATAGATTGGTTTCTTTGTGGGAAACCATATGAAAAACAATCTTTAATAGTTTTTTTTATTAACAACTCACACACCACTTGTCACCATGCAAACAGATAGTATTTCTACCAGAGAAGCTAGATTTCAGTCCTGCAAATACTTATGTATGCATTTACCTTCACCATTCTGGTTAGTCTTGTTTGTCACTCCGAGAGGCATGTGCATATGCACAAGCACCTGCAGGATCAGGGTCTAAAACAGGCAAAACAACCAAAAGGCAGAAATTGAAACCCTAGTGGCTTGCCCTCAGATCACAAACACTCAAGCAATGGAAGATTTAGAGAAAATTCTCCAAAACCCTAGTCTGTTGCCCTATCCTGAAAATCACAGATGTTTCAAAGAATGCTGGAGAAATGCATCTGGCTCTAAGGAACAGTTCTGTCTTACTCCAAGTAATTGTGAAGATTTTAGTTAGACATCTAACCTGCAGCAGAACCCATTTAACCCCAGAGAGGTGCTGACTGACAGGCAGAGTTGAAGCAGCGGGATAGCTCTTCTAATCTAATGCTGATTCTCAAAAGGCCACAAAACATTAATCAATTCATTCACACAGATGTGCACAGAGCGAAAGCTACCGTTCCCTTTCAGGATTCAGTAAGTTAGCAGTCTAAGACATTGTCTTCTGATCTGAGTAAGCTGGCCCATAGCCTATGTTCATGAAGTACAGTCCATTTAATAAACACGTTAGAGTCCACCTTTAGAACTAATCCCTTGGTAGCGTAGCTTACACTGTGACTTAGAATAGAACGGAACAGAATAGAAGAGCACTGAGTTGGAAGGGACCCACAAGGATCTACGACTCCAACTCCTGGCTCCACAGAGGACCACCCAAAAATCAGACCAGGTGTCTTGAGAGTGTTGTCCAAATGCTTCTTGAACTCCGACAGGCTCAGTGCCGTGACCACTGCCCTGGGGAGCCTGTTCCAGTGCCCAACCACCCGCTCGGAGAAGAACCTTTTCCTAACACCCAGTTTGAATCTGCCTCGTCGCAGCTCCATGCCATTCCCTCAGGTCCTGCCACTGGTCACCAGAGAAATTAAAGCAAAATAAAGGAGATCTGTTTCCCTCATGAAGATTCTCTTCGTGTTAAATTTCATAAAACATCTTCAGTAGTATTTTTCTTCCTGGAAAATAAGAGTCTGTACTACAGCAAATCCTCAACAAGCTGAAAGTCAAATAAAGTTCACATTTTCCCTTTGTGTGCAAATGTACTGACAAGACTTACAGTGCAAGAGGACGATTTGACAGTCTGTTCTCGTTTCCATTTGCTCAGGAAGTCTATGCTTCAACAGTTGTGGCCACTTCAAAGACAGACCAACTTACTGATCACAGTAAAGGGCAAAGAGGTATTTGACAAAGCAGTCCTGACAACTAATACAGGACCATCTTCCTAACTACTGCGTTCAGCTAGGTCTCCAAGCTCTCAAAACCAGTCAAACAAAACAAACATTGTTCCATGAAGGGAAAAGCACCTTGCAAAGTTCACCTCTGAGTAGCTTTCCATTGTCTTCTAACATGCGGCCCGTAAGTTATGCAGAGCTTGAAGCAAAGAAAGCACTGCTCTGTGAGATACGGAGATTATGTTCTACCCTATTACTGCTTTATTTTATTTTCATACTAAATCCCTCTGGACAGAAGAGAGCTGTTTTTGTTGTTTCCTTAAATGATGCATCATTATCAGACAGCTATAGCCAATCTTGCTATAAACAAGCAAAGACGTGAAAACAGCAGAGAGCACCAAGAGCAAGAAGTTTCTCCCACAGTTAGCTGTTTTTCATATGGTGGAAAGGAATCCTGTGCTCTCTGGAAGATTCATAGGTTCTTATACTCACAGCAAGACCGGACCACTAGGATCCTACTGGAATGTATTTCAGCAGCAAAAGGCATTTCTTTAACCTTCACTTTAACTTGTAGGTAGAAAAACAGTCAAGTAACAGCCAACAAAATCCCACGTAGAGATCTACCAAACAAGGCTTTACATTTCATGAAGCTCTCACACGGCAGAAGAAATGAGAAAAATAACCAAGCAGAGGTGATAGATGCCTAGATGTGTTTCACCTAATACTGGAACCTACCCTTAGACTGCAGTGGTAAGCACAGCCACAAAGTCTTTCAAAGCAAAACAGAATAGTACTTCAAAGGGAGGGGGGAAAAAAAAAAGAACTAAAAGACTAAGTTAAAAGTAGGACCACAGCCTGAAAAAAGACTGAAGTAAACACTTCTGGCTGGCCAAATGACAAAGAACAGACATATCATTTAAACACACAGCAATTTAATGAGTTTCCTCTCTAGCAGCCTAACAGATGCTTAAAATGAACTATATTGCTGCTACAATATGACTATACTAACGCAAGTTGCTGTGTGATTTCTACATAACCAAATTGTTTCATCTGCTACACAGCAGTGTTTTTCAGTACAATGATCTTAGTCCAGGTACTGGCACACAAGCTTTCTGGAAAGACAATTAGCCCCAGCTGAAAGTCTGCTAGTAACCTTGTGTACCAGACAGGCTGAGTACAGAAAGGGAGAATTCAGTTATCAAAAAACAGTCCTAAAAGTGACCTTTCTGGATTAAGACAGGGCCACTTCGGTGAAGCAGAACAGGAGAAGCAAAGATGCTACACTCACTCTGTAAGAAGAGGGCCGTAATTTTCAAATGTCAAATCAATGCCTTCCATGAATACTACATTCACTCCGCATTTACAGCCATCAGAATCCGTATTTATGAAACTGGATCTCTCATCTCCAAACTCACACCACAGTAAGGAAGCAGTGCCTTCTCTCCCCCCCGTTTCATTTGTTCCTACTTTAAAACACTTCACTTACCTATAAATCTCCTCAGAGAGGCTGGGCCCTATCTGTAGATTCTGTAAATGACTGCAGCTCCACTGATGTTCATGGAGCTCGTGCCAAGTGACACCAGCTGAATTTCTGGCCTGCCCACAGCACTGCATCCTGTCAGTAGTCACATCATTTTCCCCCCAGTGAGCCATTCATAGGCAAGAAGATTTGTATTGAGCAACAGTACTTACTGCAGTTCTCCGCTTTTTTATTCCGATGAATCACCGTCTTTTGACTGGGTGTACTGAAAAGGCTGGTCCAGTTGACTGTGTGGTAGTAGCACAAATTGCTGTTGTCTGTTATGTAGATGTTGCCAGCACTGATTTGCTTCAAGGACTGGAACTGCAAAGAGGTAATGCCTTGTTGCTTTAGGATCAGTAAGGAAAGGCCACTGTGACAAAAACAAAAGAACAGGAATGAGTTCTTCTGAGGAGGCAGAACTTACTAGAGCTGGTTGAGAGCTTCCCACGAAAATTAGTTTCTAATGGCAAGACAACCTTCTTTGCAAAACAAATTTGGCCAGAAAACTTTTATTTTGGGGTGACACAAAAATATTTTCTAAGTCAAAATGGAGTTTTATTGCCCAGAAAATCACAAGCCCTGTCAGAATTTTGATACCACGAACTGTGAGGCTCACAACGTTAGGCCAACTCAGCCAGCAAAACTGCTCAACTAAGTCACATACAGTTCTATTTTCATACATTAACTTTATTTTTTTAAATGAAGTGTCATTGAGAAAACTAAAGAAAATCCGTTTGTTTTTTTTTTCCTAGGACAACAGAATTAATACTATGATAGTTTACATGCTAAAGAAAAACTGACGAAGTCATGCAAAATGTATTAGCATCTTCTGTCAGGCATTAAATTAATGTCATTTATAGTAATACAGGCAGAAACTTATTTTCAAGGAAATTTTTCCATCCGCTTCAACATTTCATTTTTCTTTTATTGTAAGACGTGGTTATCTCCTTTCTTCATCAAAGGAGTGGCAAATGATTGTGTAATACGGGAATGACTGCACATGTTTTATGAATGAAGATGAACTAAGACAACATCCAGTTTCTGAGCATCCTTTAAGTTATTGTATTTTAATGATTATAATTGTTTTCCAGCTGTTCTAAATAAAAATTGCTGCTTCCAAACAGAATGCTGGGCTGTAACTCAATCTCAAGGTTTCACTGCCATTCGTAATCTGCTTGGCCTGCTGTTTACGATGCCAGCAGAATCCCATGACTGATTTACTACATTTACACAATTGGGAACCAGAGTTTGCACTGTACATCATTCAGCTATCTTGTGCTCCCCCATTATTTCTCACTGCATTTTCTTCTCTTCAAAATCAATTCATCCATATGAGTTTTCATACGGAAACATCTCTTGTAAAAATGGCACTACACAGCTAACATATGCCCCATCTGCTAAATACTGCAGTGTTCTTCCATTTATCTATCTTTCATTGCTTCTTCAGACCAGATTGTTCTTTCAACCCACGAGCCTGCACTTCCGTTTGCACCCATATGAGCTTCCAGACAACGGGGCTAAGTTCTATTAGTATCTTTCAACTTACGTTTCACATTCATAAGATACTTTAAACCATAAGAAGTATCTTCTGGACAATGACTTAATAGCTACAGCAATGACCCAAGATGTTCTGAGGTGGTTTGTTTGTTTTTTAAACATCATTGCATTCAAAAGGTATTGTCCATTATAAACAATCGATTAGCAAAGATACTGTTAATGAATAACTCGGCAACAGAGAACACACACCAATTTATGATGCCTTTCTGAAAGGGCGCTACATTCTGTGCTGCCAAACAAAACGCCAATAAAAAAAAAATTCCATGAACAGAGAAAGTACCTTACCTATACAAAGCTCTTCCGCCAATAGTAACCAAGTTAGAAAACACCCTGAAATCGGTCATATTCTCAGGCCACGACTGTATGTTCAAATACCCTGAAGGAGATAAAGGCAAACGTGAACATCAGTCATTCCAGCCATAAAGACTGTTTTATCGCATACATGAATTAAGACAGGCCTAACCTTTAACTCAAAGACAGTGCTGATTTGAGAAAAAGAAATAAATACGTAACAAATGCTGCACACTACTGTGTTTGAATTCATCAGCCTGCTCCACACTGTCTCCTCCAGAAAGGCAAAGGAATACTTCAACAGCGTCACAGCAGCAATGTCACACCCACTAAGTCCACTTTCAACAGTCACACTGAGGATAAACCTAAACACAGGCTGCAATCTGCAAGGCCTGCCAGTCATTTCTTAGCAGCAGCAGCAGCAGCAGACAAAGTTAGGATTTGCCTTAATTAAGAACATTCCGTTTAAAATGTATTGGAGACTTAGGACAGAAGTTGAGAGATTTGCTATGATGCATTAAAAGATAAGAAGAGTTTCCTAAAACAAAGCACTTGCATTCATTTCTGAGTGTGTGTGAGGGACCAGTCATCACTGGAGAGTATTCTCTGCACAGGTAGTAAGTGGAAGTACTTATTTGGTTCCACACAAACATCTATAGTGTGCAGTTCCCTATGATTTTGTTTCAGTACAGGACTGAAATGCACTGCATCTTCAAGCATACAGATAAATCTACTTAAGTAGTAGACCAGACACTGTCAACTGGTGTCCGCAATGCTTCTCCCACTTTGCTAGCAGGGTGCCAAGACCCCCAGCCCACTTAACAGTAAGGTCTTGGTCTTCTGATGCTTGTGTACCCCAAATACAACGTTCATTCTGTATTCATGATAAAGGACAATACACTTGTGAATAACAGCTGATATTGGAGTTGTTGTGTATTAAACTTTATCAAATTTACTGCATATTGAGTTTTAACAAAAAAGCACCTGTGTTCTTCAGAAAACCGGACAAACGATAACCATAAATGCAAAATTAGGAGAAATTCATATTATATGAAATCAGAAGTGTTTGTTACCTGTTATCTCTCTCACTGTTTGGAAGATATTTAATTTCTCTGGATTAATTGCGGCGATTGTGTGATATGGATCCCTGAAAGATTAAAAAAATAAAATGTGATACTATAAATAAATAATAATAAAAAATCATGTTCACAAAGCTATGCCATGCAGAAACCAGTATTCTCTCAGAATAGGTCAACACTTTGCTTTTAGGCAGCATATTACGCTGTAGGTTTCTCCAGACTGTTTCCCATTTTTTCAGGCTGTTGATTCTACAGATTCTGTAGAAACTTCTCCCAAGTCATCTTGAGGGGAAATAATGATGCTCGCTATCTTGAAGGATCAAACCATTAATATCTGAGAAAATGCTTATGCTCTTGGAAAATAAACGGATTCTGAACAACCACAGATGATCTCCCTAAAGGAAAAGATACACGTTTTCATCATTCTTTCCACGACGACTAGCTTAAATGGTACAGTTTTAATACTGTATTACCAGGACTGACAAAACTGCTACCGAAACAAGTAACAAGCTATAAGCAGAAGAAAACTAAGAGCATGCCGGCAGTCCCTTGCATGTGACATTAGAAGGGTGTGCTGTTTAAGAGGTGTAAAACAGGGAACATCAAGAAGCACAGATCCTTGTCAATCTAGCTGGTCACCTGAGAAATGAAATGCCCCCATCAAACATGAAAATGTCAAAGTTAGGAATGCTACAACATAAAAAGATGAAACTGACTGATTTTGACAGTAACCTCATACAGCAATTTTTTTTTTTTTTTGAAAGGAATAAAGAGCATTTGCCTGGACAATATCCACTAGGAGAAAACATACTGTGACTCTCCAATTATTTAAGAAGCTGAATAAAAGCCTAATCCAAGCAAAAAGTCCTTTAAAAATCCAGGAAAAGGTTCTTCTGTAATACCATGTTATGGTACTTTTGTAAGTTTCACCGAGGGTAGGAAACACCCTCAGTGAAGGTGGAACATGTGTTTCCATCTCTCCTTCTGCTTTCCGAGAGACATCACTCTCAGCATTGGAACATGCTGGTAATCAACTAGGCTGTCTCCGGGAACTGACCTCACAAGTCTGTGCTGTGGCAGACTGATGGGGTCACTTTAACCATCGTGGAGGTGGCTCCATTGCTACAAAATAAATTCTCAAACCTTAACATAATGCCCAGTGGACCACAGAAGCATCATATACACTTAATTTTAACAATTTGGGGCTCTCAAAAGTAAGTAACAAGTTTTGACTACCTAACAGAAACACAGCACTTCGCTTTTAAAATATATTACTAAAAACAAAAAAAACCTTGGCTGTACTGAACATGAGGTTGCTGAATTTCACCTCCAAATCCTAAGATAAGGTAGTCTTTAAGGATACAAATCTACAATTAAACCCCTTTAACAGGCAAACGCCTGACATGTTTTTATCAACATATAAAACTGTAGACTAATGCAGTCATCTACCATTCTTATTTGCAGAGACAAGATTTCTCAGCAGAAAAGGCACAACTGAGCTTTACAGCTCCAAGAATAAGAGTTTCAGCTGACTGTGAAACTGTAGATGGGCAACTAAAGGGAAGATAAAAAGCTGGCTAGCACAGAGGGCTTGTTGCTTCTGCTGCAACAAGGAGCATTTGCTGCTAGTTAGGGCTGTCTGTCCTTGGTATATCCCACCCCCTCACAGGCAGCAACGCAACCAGAAGGCAGCTTGGCTTTTCAGGAGCCCAACCATAAGGAAACAATAGAGAGAAGTTTGCATCTGAGCCACATAGTTCCTTCCCATTTTCCTGCCAACACGTTCTCTGTCTCAGGCAGCAAATGAGTATCTTAATGAAGATCACTTCACCCACACCCTTCAGCAGAGTACTACCTTAAAAGAATGACTATTACCAACTCACCAAAATTTAGGCCTACCCTAACCCCTCTTAACTTCCAGACACTGAAGTCAATTCCTAATTATATAATTTGTATATAAACAATTATTTATAATTGTCCACAGAAACAATTCACAGCTATACGTATAGTTTGCGTACATATTGCTACGAAGACAGAGATTAAGTTCAAGTGCTCAGGCAACAGAAAGGCTACAAAATTACAAGATCAAAAATATGACAATCAATTGTAATTACACAGTGACCAATTAAAACAAGAAAATCCACTCTTAGCATCTTTCACTCTCTGCCACTACAAAATGTCTTTCAGTTCCCCACAGACAACTAGACTTTAAGTCCCTACAATCCGAAACGCTGAGAATTCATACTTCCAGAAGCTGCAGTTCACTAAGTATACAAATTTGTAACAGAAGTTAACTAGAAGTTCAGGTGGACATATATATTATTGTTGTAGCATTATACCGTCCATTTATACAATAAACTGCTTGTGTAGCTAGTGCCATCTTTTTTGTTTTCTTTGTGCATTACTGATTTGCAAAACGTAACAAATTTTAAACAAAAAGCTGTTCCAGAAATGCAAAGTTATTTTAGTTCTTGTATTTTCTTCTCATAGTACATACCACGGCAACTTATGCCGTGGAAAAATTTAGGGTTGCAGAACTCGTTGTCTTCATACTTAAGACTGGTTGGAGTGAGTTTTCTTCACAAAGAGCAAGCCACAAAGTTCTACACAGTTTCAACATTAAGCGTCCTAAAAGACTTTCTTCTATTAAAATAGAGCAACATATTTTAACTCTCTGCTTTATAGCCCATAATTTAGGGTTTTTTTTTTCAGAGGGGCATGGTTTTATTCAAGACTGGTTTTGCTCCCTTTAATTTCAACAGATTTGTTAATGTGACTACCTTGTAACTTCACAATTCATGCAACTTTTCCAACAAATGCTCTTCTAATACTCAGAATTACATTTCAGTTAATGCATTGGAATAATCCACAGAGAATTGCTCAACTCCTCCAGTTGCTTGCCTTCCATTTACTAGAGAACTTCCTGTCATGTGGGATTTAACAGATTTACAGCCAGCCTTGAGGCCAGTCACCCGACCAGATGAGAAAATGTTAAGGTATGAGCATTGACTCCTGTGCGACCTTCTCCAGGGCTTCCACAAGTCCAAAGAAGCATTTCCTTAAACCACTCGAACCAGTGTTTCTTCCTCCCTATGCTACATTAACCTTTCACACTGTACTCCCTGCTGGAGAGAAGAGAAGGTCAACTACAGAGTCAAAGCTCACATTTTTGTAAGCCTTTTGAAAATCAGTGAGCTGTAGGGCCCCAGTGAAGCGATTTTCAACTTCTGCATGGCTGGAGTCAAGTTGTAGGTGCAGAAGCATTACAACCAATCACCACATCAAATCAAGGAAACGAGTCATTTCTTTCCACCTCACCTACCAGGGAAATTTGAGCCAGGCAACCTAGTGTCAACCACCTTATTATCTTAACATATCTCAATCTAAGAAAGACCAACAAAAAATATGCTGCCAGAATTCCACTTCAGATCTGTCTGCAGAAGTTCAGTTCATTACACTCGTGCTATGCCATGAAACTGCAAACATGGAGTGAGGCTGGGAACTATTTAATATCGCAAATCTTGACAACCAATTGCAATCAAAATTGAAAGCTCTGAGAAGCCTAAAAAGCACGTTAACACTTCAAGACTACACAGAGGTAGAAGCAATTTAATACTCTGTACTGTTAGCGTACAACAAAGTATCTGCATACCTATTACAACAGAGTGGGAGAAAGGGTTTCATCTTTTTAACACATTTTGAGGATTTTGCCCATTTTAAAAGGTCCTGAAATTCCTCAAAGCACCACAAGTAATTCACCATGGCCGATAAGAACATGAAGGCTTGAATTAGCAAGAAAATGCAGTTGTATGTGTGTTCTCTCAGTGACAAAGAATACAAAGCAAGAAAGCAGTTACCTGCATTGGGCTTCCCTAGTCATCAAAACAAATTATGTCTGCTGTCCCGGGACACATCCCATCCTTGCAGAATCTGCACCATGCTTTCGCTTTTGATACAATGGCAAACCCATAGTGCAATCCATAAACAGCAAGAGGCTAGTTATTTGGCTGGTCTATCTTCCTTCACAAAAACGACATTGGTGTGCCTTCAAAAAATACTGGTCCTGTACCTCCACATCATCTACTGTTATTAAGACTTCTTCAATATACATATATATTTAAACCAAAACAGTGGATTTAAGCACCACTGAGTTTTGCACATCTCTGCACTTTAAACTCGAACACATATAATTTCCAACTAATTGACAAGAGGGCAGGTTTTTTTGCATGCATTTGTAGCGACAGCCACCTAGGCTATGACAATTTACACTAGGTGAGGCACTCTCAGCATGTTCCCCACATTAGACCACTGGTCACAGGAAATTTAGAACAAACTAATGGAAGGTAACTTTCCTTTCTCACTTCCCTTAGCAAATTTTATTGTAAGCTAGCACTGAAAATTTCATAAAGTAACCAAAGATCCCAGTTGGCTTTTCTCTTTCCAGTGCCCTCTAGTTCATCCTTTCTTTTCCTACAAGTTCAATCATAAGAATACAATTAACAGTTTCCTTCGCAACTGAAGTCAGGAAACTAATTTATTCTGGATCTGCTGTTCAGTAAAAGAAGCCTGCAGCCGTAATTAAGAGGTGGACACTACTGGTTTCAGCCGGCACCATGACAAAACATCTTAACATTTTGTCACTTACCCATGAATCCCAGTAACAAGGAAGATAAGGTTGCCATTGATCTTGGTACAGTTTATGAACTTGTCGATATTGCTGGAATCCACCGTCTGAGCCGAAACTAAACTCCCTGTTCCAATGCCATCACATGCTGCCAAAACAAGGAGTTTGTGTAAAGAACTAGGAAAAACAATTACTGAATCAGAACACGTTGGCCTTCTAAATGCAAGTCTTCATAAAGATAAAGCTGCAGATAGGTGTTAAGATGGCACTCTTCACCCATATTCCCAAAAAACCATGTGCCAAATCAAACAGTAAGTTTAAGTACCCCCCCCAGAAGGGCCTCCTGGCAAACACGTTGTTTCACAGTGCATCTCAAGGCCACTATGAACCCCACAAACTGCCACTCAAGCCATCTGAAAACAGACACTTGATGACTTAGCTCAGACCAGCTGGCCAGCTGTATCATGTACCTGTGTGCTACTCGCTGCAAAAGGAAGGGGTCCTACACTGCTACCTCAACAGGTCCCTTTGCTCTGGTATTTCTGTGAATTAACCATTCACATGCCAGAAGGCCCCTAAGAAGGAAGTACAAAAACTTCTTTTCTCATCACCTTACTAAATAAATCAATGGGCCTGAAGAAACATTGGTACTGTGTGACATATCTTCTGAGTGTGGCCATCAAATGAAATTGAGCTGCGTTTTCTGGGACATGAGATGCATGCAAGAACAAAACCTTCTCAATTTCCGTAGGATAACACATCTATCTCCCTAATAGACTCCTCAAAGGGCAACTATTATCAGCACACCTGAACCTTTTACACACACATGTAGCTTCCCTCTGTCCCACTGAGTAAGGCTAAGAGCTTGGCGGGAACAATTCACATGTATTCACACGCATGAAAACATATCTATCCAGGGAAAAAAAGCTATTTACTGCAATTAGGTTGAAGGGCTGGACACCACATACACTTAGAATTCAGTATGTCACTACCCAGCCTTGGCAGAAATACCTATGTTCGACTGTTCCAGTCATGTGCAGCGACTGCTGATTTACAGGGTTTTCAGTAGCTTCACTGCAAATTCCTTTTCAGACATGGGTTCCACTAAGACTGAAAAACAGTATAAGCCCATGTGGGAAAAGTGATGGTGCTTTGCTCCTGAGACACGCAAGCAGGGAGCAGAATGTCTCCCCTGTGGAGCTTGGGACAGCAAAGTAATCTACAGTGCTGATGAGAAGACAGACACCAGCACTGAAAAACTTCTAGTCTATGTTTAAGACACTTAGAAAGAAGGTAGAAGATTCTGTGAAAACAGATATTTTTAGAGAACAGACAAAATAA